>LR749579.1:1663035-2040079 GCA_902729485.2 Mus minutoides
TCCCTGGAGCTACTTTGTTAAAGCCACGGGGGTTATAGGAGAGAGGGATAAGGGAAGAGGCTCCTGACACCTGTGAGAGTGCGTGAATCCTTGATGAGCAGAGACTCTCTATGGTTTAAGAGCTTTATTATAGAAATGGAGGGGGGAAGAGAGGAGAGAGAGAGAGAGAGAGAGAGAGAGAGAGAGAGAGAGAGAGAGAAGGCTAGAGAGAAAGAGTAAAAGAGAGGAGAGAGGAGAGGAAAGGAGAAGACAGAGAGGAGAGAGGAGAGAGGGGGAGAGAGTGAGGGGTAAGAAGCAAGAAAGACAAGTAAGAGAGTAAGAGTAAGAGAGTGAGGTGGGGCTGAACACCCATTTTTATGGTCTTTACTGTTGCTAGATAACTGGGAAGGAGTTTAGCCTGAAGGTCAGAAGCTTGGGCCATTACCTACATGACTACTGACCATGCTTCTTTTGTGGGGGCAGTAACTTAGGCAGGGGCCAGAGTTCCAGGAGCATAAGGGACCGCCTACCATGTCATGAAGGTGAATTATCACCACCGGGGTTCAGACCTCAGCTCGACCAGCCTGAAATTCTCCACATGGAAAACTCTACAAGTTTCCAGGCCTAGGCCTCAGGATAGTTGCATAGAAATGCTCTGGGCTTAGTCAAAGCCAAGTATTCATAAATTTTGAGTACAGCTCTTATCCTTTCTTTTGAAGACAAAACCAATATTTATAAGTAGAGATCATTATATTAAGCAAACTGCTACAAATTCTGAATGACAACTACTGCATGTTTTCTAACACACGTGGAAAAATATACACAGTATGAAACTAGAAAGGGGTGAATGAGAAGGAGTGAATGATGAAAAGGGAGACACAAGAGAGAGAGAGAGAGACAGAGAGAGAGAGCAAGAGAAAGTTCTGGAATGTATGTGACGTGAAAGCAGGAGAACTTGGTGAGAGGAAAGAGGGCAGCAAGGAGTGGGTGGGAGAAATCACAGGGGAGGATAGTGAGGGGTAAATAAAGAGAAAGTGTGTGTGTGTGTGTGTGTGTGTGTGTTTGTATGTTATATATATAATTATATATATAATTAAGCCCATTTTTTTGTATGTTAAGAAATTAGTAAGAAAGAAGATAATGGGAGCTGGAAAAATAGCTCAGTGGTTAAGAGCACTGACTACTCTTCTGGAAGTCCTGAGTTCAATTCCCAGCAACCACATGGTGGCTCACAACCATCTATAACGAGATCAGATGCCCTCTTCTGGTGTGTCTGAAGACAGCTACGGTGTACTTACATATAATAAATAAATACATCTTAAAAAAAAAGAATGCTGATAATGAAGTATATACTTTATTTATGGCTAGAAGACTCAAATGAGAAAAAACTATGCAAAATAAAGGCTGATGAGATGGCTTGGCTATTAAAGACTAAGGCTTATAACTGAAAAAAGATAAGAAAATGTATATAAAATAGTATAATATATAAATATATAAATTATGTTTAAATAGTATATAATAGTAAATATATATAAATAATATAATCTAGTATATTGCACTTTATTAAACAAGTCTAAAATTTGCATGTATGTAAATAAAAATAGTGATCTACATTTACATTTCATGATCCTTCCTAAGGAATGATGTTCTGATAAATGTGATATTTGACCCTCTCAAGCAAACCTTGGTATGGAGGCAGAGGCAGGGAGACCTCTGTGAATTTGAGGTTATCATGCTTGGTGTAGTGAGTTCCATGACAGCCAGCACCTTGTAGAGTGTCTCAGTCTCAAAAGAACAAAAACAGAAACAAAATCCCCCAAACAAATCAAACCAAAATAAAATCTAACATGTTTCCATGTTTCCAATATATTTATTTTTAAGATGAAACATATTTGAGTATTTTATCAGATGGTCTTAAGGTAACACGGCTTAAGGGAACAAATGGATTTTAAGTAGAACAAATGGATTGAGTAGTTTAAATTATGAAATTTTATGAGACTAATATAAAACTGTAGTTCATCATTAGTTTTCCGTGGTTCATTAGCTACAGTGCTTCAGAGCCAAATGCCACCTGGGTAAGGCTGCACTAGATTATTTTCTGTAGGCTTGTCTATCTTGATAGAGTGCTGACTCTGTTATTCTTGCATATAATGTATTCAAGTTGGCATGGATGTGAAAGACATAATTCTCATTACATGTGCTAAGCCAGGCAGCAAGGGAAACAAGCCCGACTAAATGCTTGGATTTCACCCAATGGTGCAACAAACTAATGTTGTTTCGGAAAATGAAAACTGTGTCTGTATTTGTCAGCTCGAATACCCAGAGCTTCGGAAAAAGTCAGCAATAAATGGAGGGCACTGTTTGTTGACTTGACCTCTTTTCTTTACAAAGCACTGAGACTAAGTTCTCTGCAGATAAAAAGGCCCCTGTTGTTAATAACACTGAACACTTGGTGGCTTTTGCTGAAGGACACACTGCACAACATTTTCATTTTAAGTTGATGCACTCCTTGGCAGCAGCAGCTAATAAAATTAGATTTAAAAAAGTAGTAGGATGGTTCCAATTGCTCCAGTAGGTCAATCCCATCGTTCAGAGCGAGAAAAATTGCCACTTTCCAGAACGTTGCTTGTCTTTCCTTATTTTCTACAAACTTTGAATTTTATCTGTTTTTTTCATAGTTGTAAAATTATCCCACTATGTTTTTGGCTGGAATTACTCATTTTGAGATCTAAGGTGGTATTGAAATAATCACTGCACAATCTCAAATTTCTATTTTTTCATCTCCTGAAACGTTTACATCTTTGGTGAATGGTGAGGCTGATATTTGTCTGTGGGTATAAGGATAGATATCTAGGTTAGTTAGGGACTATTCTGCTTTAGTAAAGCAATGGTTGCAAATTCTTCTCCATGACCTATAATTTCACTAGCTCCTGATACTTGACTAGGTTTCCAGCACCAGGAATAATGTCCCTCTTGTTAAATGAGTCTTAAATACAATTAGAGAGCTGTTGGTTACTACCAAGGTATGAGTACCACTATTGCGCCCTTAGGGATATCAAGTCATGTTGGCCATTGTTTTAGTTAATAGGCATCATAGACATGCTATAATGGAAAGGCTAAATCTGAACCCTAGATAAAGAACTACAGGTAACTAAGGAATGCTGAGGGTGGAAGAAACAATTTTCTCTGGAGAAGAGTCCCAAAATTAATTATCTAATACCAAGCTGGAAACCCTAAAATTATATACATATAAGTAACATTATATGCATTGAGTAAGTTGTATATGTGTATTTGTTGTAGGAATCTTTCTTGAATAAGCACTCTAACACCACTGAGAGTGGGGGAGAGGAGATGTATTCAGTAGTGGGCTGAAGTCAGGATAGCTCCTGAAAGGTCTCAGTACTATGTCCAATTTGTACTCTCATTTTACACTCTAAAAATTACAAGGTGGGGCAAGGAAGGAAGGAAATCAGATTAGTTAGGTTGTTGTCTCAGCTATTTCTTCAGGTCACTCTATTCCAGGTAGTCAGTGAAGTCATGCTGGGTAATAGACAGTAAAGACAACGCTGTAAGTGAACCACTAAATTAAATCAGTAAACCAGTATCTGATAATTGGCACTTCTACTCATATATATATATATATATATATATATGAGTACATGTAGTTATAGCAATATATATCAATAATTTAAAAATATGGGATATTAATGTGAAAGAAATCAAGAGGATTACATGGAAAGGCTGAAGGGAGGAAGAGGAAATGGAATTTTTTTAAAGAATCTTGGATGATTTATTAGGTAATAATTTATCAAGAATGACATCACATGATAATGAGTGTATAGAAAAATCTAATATGTGAAGAAAATAACAGGACAATCTATAGACTAGTGGGATAGGGTAATAGAAACCATAGGTATCCACTCTGAAAAAGAAAGACTTCATGGAGCTTAAAGTACTCATTTTTTTTTCACTAAAAATGTTTTCTTAAAAATTCTAAATGATCAATGAAATCTTATTTATTCTTCTGTATTTTATGCAAACAAAATAAACATACTCTTTTAGATGAATATATGCATTCCTAAACCTAATTTAATTTATATTCTTTTGATTCTCTGTAAAAAGTGTTTTATTTCCTTGTGCACACTTAGCTGTGATTTATATTGTAGCAGTTTTACATCCTATAATTTGGGTTGCATTGTAACTAATCATCAACATTTATGATGGTTCTAGTTCATGTTCATTTTCTTTTTTATTAGATATGTTTTCTTTATTAACATTTAAAATATTAAATGTAGTTTAATATTTTACCTAGTTTCCCCTCTGAAAATCCCCTATCCTCTTCTCCCTCCCCCTGATCACCAACCCATCCACTCCCGCTTCCTGGTCCTGGCGTTCCCCTATACTGGGGCATAGAACCTACACAGGACCATGGGCCTCTCCTCCCATTGATGACTGACAAGTCCATTCTCTGCTACATATGCAGCTGGAGCCATGGGTCCCTCCATGTGTACTCTTTGGTTGGTGGTTTAGTCCCAGGGAGCACTGGGGGTACTGGTTGGTTCATATTGTTGTTCCTCTTATGGGGCTACAAACCCCTTTAGCTCCCTGGGTACTTTCTCTAGGTCCTTCATTGCGGACCCTGTGTCAGTCCAATGGTTGGCTGAGAGCATTCACCTCTGTATTTGTCAGGCACTGGCAGAGCCTCTCAGGAGACAGCTATATCAGGCTCCTGTCAGCAAGCACTTTTTAGCATCCACAATAGTGTCTACGTTTGGCGACTGTATATGGGATGGATCATTCCTTCAGTCCCTGCTTCACACTTTGTCTCTGTAACTCCTTCCATGGGTATTTTGTTCCCCCTTCTAAGAAGGATCGAAGTACACTTTGGTCTTTCTTCTTGAGTTTCAAATGTTTTGCAAGTTGTATCTTGGGTATTCTAAGCTTCTGGGCTAATATCCACTTATCAGTGAGTGCATACCATGTGTGTTCTTTTGTGATTGGGTTACCTCACTCAGGATGATATCCTCCAGATGCATCCATTTGTCTAAGAATTTCATAAATTCATTGTTTTTTTAATAGCTGACTTGTACTCCATTGTGTAAATGTACCACATTTTCTGTATCCATTCCTCTGTTGAGGGGCATCTGGATTCTTTCCAGCTTCTGGCTGTTATAATAAGGCTGCTATGAACATAGTGGAGCATGTGTCCTTATTACAAGTTGGAGCATCTTTTTTGTATATGCCCAGGAGTGGTATTGCTGGATCTTCCGGTAGTACTGTGTCCAACTTTCTGAGGAACTGCCAAACTAATTTCCAGAGTGTTTGTACCAGCTTGCAATCCCACCAGCAACGCAGGAGTGTTCCTCTTTCTCCACATCCTCACCAGCATCTGCTGTCACCTAAGTTTTTGATCTTAGCCATTCTGACTGGTGTGAGGTGGAATCTCAGGATTGTTTTGATTTGCACTTCCCTGATGATTAAGGATGTTGAACATTTTTTAAGGTGCTTCTCAGCCCTTTGGTATTCCTCAGTTGAGAATTCTTTGTTTAGCTCTGTATCTCATTTCTTAATAGGGTTATTTGGTTTTCTAGAGTCCATCTTCTTGAGTTCTATATATATATATTGGATATTAGCCCCCTATCAGATTTAGGATTGGTAAAGATCTTTTCCCAATCTGTTGGTTGTTGTTTTGTCTTATTGACAGTGTCCTTTGCCTTACAGAAGCTTTGCAATTTTATGAGGTCCCATTTGTCGATTCTTGATCTTACAGCACAAGACTCTGGTGTTCTGTTCAGTAATTTTTCTCCTGTGCCCATATGTTCAAGGCTCTTCCCCACTTTCTCCTCTATAAGTTTCAGTGTCTCTGGTTTTATTTGGAATTCCTTGATCCACCTTGTCATGAGCTTTGTACAAGGAGATAAGGTAAATGGAAAAATTAAATAATTATATTTTAACTAAAAAACCCCCACTCTAGCTCCTAATTATCTTGGACACATTCACTTCATAATGCTTGTGGATTTCATGATCATTTCTTAGCAAGTATTATAGTCAATTACCTCTTGACTCTGGATGTCCACATGTAGAAGAATGAAATTAAAGTTATATTTATAAGCTGGACCAGAAATTAGTTACAAGTGGATCAAATACCACCATTTGAAGCTTGAAACACTAAAACTTCTAGAAGAAAACATATGTAGTACCCTTCGAGATATAGGTGTAGGAAAGAACTTTCTGAACAGGACTCCATTTACCCAAGAATTATGGTCAACAATTGACAAGTAGAACCTCATAAAACTCAATGCGGAGGTACCACTCCATCCAGTGAAGAAGAAGCTCACAGAATAGGAGAGAATCTTTGTTTGACAGAGGTTTAATATCCAGAATATACAAAGATGTAAAAAAGTATCCCTGAAAACATGTATACAAGTAACCGTATACAGACTGAGCAGGTTGTATTTAGGTATATAACAAGAATTAATAAAAAAAATAGGCTATGAATTTGTAAGAGAGCAAAGAGAGGTATATGGGAGAGTTTAAATGGAGGAATGGGGAAATGATGTAATTATATTGCAATCTCAAAAGGCATCAAAGAAGTAAAAAACAAAGCAAAACAAGAAAACAAACCAAAATACAAGGATAGGTCTATAAACAGAGTTTCCAAAGGAAGAAATAAACAGGGCTAAGAAATACCCCTCCCAAAAGTGTTTATCATTTTTAGCAACTAGAGAAATGCAAATTCAGACAGCTTTTATTCATTTTGGTTGAGGTGCAAACTATTGCAGCCACTCTGGAAATCAGCATGGAGAAGAATACTAAAAAACTAAAATTAAATCTAATATATAACCCAGATATACCACTCCATAGCCTATGCCCAAAGGACTCCATCTTTTCCATAAACACTTGCTCCCTATGTACAGTATCCAGGAAGTGGAAACAACCTAAATGTCCTTTAATAAATGAATGGATAATGAAAATCTCACACACACACACACACACACACACACACACACACACACACACACAATGGAATTGTATTCAGCTGTAAAGAAAAATGAAATCGGAAACTTTGCAGGTAAATGGGGGAATTAGGAGAGATCAGGTGGTTCTAATTGGTAAATAAAGTTGCTGGTGGCCAATAGCTGGGCAGAGAGACAGAGGCATGATTTTGAGGTTCCCAGGCAAGGAATGAAAGGGAAGAAGAGATCACCATTGCTGGAGAGGGGCAGGTCCTGGCCAGAGAAGTGTAGGATAGAGAGACAGAGACACTGTCAAGATGTAAGATTTTTTTTTTGAGGTCTTTGTGTATTCTGGACATTAATTTCCTATTGACTGTAAGATGTTGCTGGTGACACTATACTCTGGGGAGACAGGACTTGGAGGAATGAGCTGGAACTGTTTTGGAAGCCTCCTTTTAGAGGACCTTACAGTAGTGCTGCACGAATTGCCAAACTGTGCAAACTACCAAGGGAGAAAAGCAATAAATATTGCTATCCAGATGTAAAACCACAACAATCATTGGCCTAACAAGATATTCTCAATGGTTCAATAGTTGTACTTTTATCTTTGGGGTAACCAACAGTATATTTAGATTTTAGGTTCAGTAGGATAAAACTTATGGGTAGTTCTATAAACCTAGCCAACTGCCTGTGACTAAAGAGGTAACAGTCCCTACACATTTTCCTATACCAATACAATTTTAAACTGTATTCTAAATATGTAGCTTTATGCCCACAGATAAGTGTAGCTCTCATCCCTCATCGAAGAGATATGGAGATTGTTATAGAGATCCACAAGTGGTCAAAATGCTGATACTAAAAGACCATGGGGGTGTTGAACACAAACTAGTACATCTAAAATGTAACACCCTACACATAAGACTCAGAAAAGATCATGAAGGGGTTGGGGATGTGTGGACAAAGGATTGTAAGGGCCAGAGGGTCAGAACTCCTGCAACACCATCGTGTCCTCTAGGGAAGCTGCACAGATGAAATTGGAGTATGGTCACCTAAATAAAACCTGTACTACAACAACATCAACTGAAATCCCAACACAGATGGGGAGTTCTTATGAGGTCCCACCCCCTATATGAAGAAATATAGGAAACTGAAAGAAAGATAACCTATCTTCTCTAGGGCTGAAATATCATCCAGTTTCAAATGGTCAGCCCTAAACACATGGATACAAGAGCAACATTAAGTGGACTTAGCAGATATGATAATACCTACTTGTGTATGCTAATAATGTAACAGCAACTATATTATTTTATAGGAGAAGAGGTCTTAAATTTGAGAGAGAATGGGGGAGACATAGGAGGAGTTGGATTGGGGGTAGAAATGGTGTAAACACATTCCTTGTGTAGAAATTTTCAAAAGATAAAAAATTTAAATAAAAAGAATAAAAAGGCAAAAAAGAAAAAAGGCTTAAAATTTAATATTTGAAATATCTGAGATTTTACTATAGTTTTGTAACAAGGAATCTTTGAGGAAATGATCTACCTGTGGTTTGCCTGTGTGTGCCAAAGTCCATTAAAATGATATCAGGAAGACACATGAAGAGCCAAGCTTCCAAGGGCTTGTTGTTATGTATTATGAGCCAAAACATGGATTTTTAAAATGAAACAGATTTATTTAATAATAGACTGAACAGAACAATAGGAGTCCCAGCAAGGGATAAGTGGAGAACAGGTGGCAATATACGATAATCACTGTGCCAAGTGGAGGGTATAGATGAGAGTAATTCATAAGTATCAATCAATACAGGAGCCTCTTAGCATCGTCTGCTTGGTGATAAAAAAACACCTACGGAAGAATAACATGAACTAACTAGTTCCCCCTGCGCTCATGTCTCTAGCTGCATATATGGAAGAAGATGGCCTAGTTGGCCATCATTGGGAGGAGAGGCCCTTTGGTCATACAGACTCTATATGCCCCAGAACAGGGGAATGCCAGGGCCATTACGTGGGAGGGGGTGGGTAGGGGAGCAGGGCNAAAACACCTACATACTACATTTCTGTAAGGACTGTGGCTTACTTACTACATATAGTCTGACCACAAAATATTGACTGTAGTTATCAGCGGGAAATGCTGGATGCAAGTATGTTTGTTTCTCTTTCTTTATCGTGGTGAGTGAACCCAGAGAGTCACATGTGGTAGACATGGACAATTTCCCTTGTCCTATTTTTTTTTTTTATATATATAACAGATTAGTCAGAAATAATTTAAGTAAGATTGAACTTACCTACTTGGCTTTTTGTATATTTATAGAATTGTGGGTCTTGATCCATGAGGGCAACAGGAGCAGAAATGTTAAAACAGGGTTCGGAAGTCTTGTTTTATTTATGGTGAAATGTCACTAAAGTATTCAACCTTTATGTTGGGGATGCTTTGGTATTGAACCAGAACCCGATTAGCAGTGATTTCTGTATTGCTACAATCTGCCGTTTTAAAAACTGGATGGGGCAGGTGTAGAACACAACATAAACCAGAAGGGAATTGAGGGTTGGGAGCCAGAATGATAAGGGATTGTTGAACCAAGTCAGTTGCTGAGTGGATTGAAATCCTGAGAGCAAGTCTGTACAGAGTTATCTGAGGGTATTAACATTTGTCTCAAACATTTGGTTCATCTGCATAGGCATGAGGTTTTCCCTCACTACTCTGCAAGTCCCCCTAAGTTTAATAGTAGCAAGAGGGTTTGACACTGTGGATGTCATCACCTGCTTGACTCCAGTCAGATGCTGTGGCTGGATAAAGGCAGCTTTGTGGCCCGAGGCAGGTCCAAGGAAGATGACAGGTTGGTCTCCGTCTAGCCTGCAGCATTAGCAGTGATTCTGTCTTCTTTTCTTCATAGAGATAAGCCGATAGAATAATCCTAACAGAGGAGCAGGACCCTGGTCAGGGAATACCTGCGCAGGGGGTTATATATACATTTTGTTCCGTTTTACACCAAAAGACAAGGGGGGTAATGCACACGTTAAGTCTGTAACAGTTTGATTGGCAGCACAATGGTGCTCTGGTGCTCCGGTGCTACAGGCCTAGGAGAAAGGCAAGGGTGTTAAATTTTGGAAATGGGAAGTCACCTGGGTTGCAATAAGGAAAGCAGAGGGAACAGTTAGGAATTATTCATCTCATTTGCTTAAGGTAGCAGAGTCATGTCAATTATGTATCTGGAATGGGCAGTATCAGCTTGTCTGTGAGAAATAAGCTGGCTTAAGTAGATGGCTTTCCTTTATTTTTTATTAATTGGAGATTAAATAATAGTTGTTAATGGAGTTCCTTTGACGTGTGGGAGGTAGATCCAAGATGATTCTCTGAAGCTTAAAATAATTTTTCCAGCGTGGTTGTACAAGCTTGCAATCCCACCAGCACAACCACTCTGGAAATCAGTCTGGCAGTTCCTCAGAAAATTGGACATAGTGCTACAAGAATATCCAGCAATAGCTCTCCTGGGCATATATCCAGAAGCTGTTCCAACTGGTAATAAGGACACATTCTCCACTATGTCCATAGCAGCCTTATTTATAATAGCCAGAAGCTGGAAAGAACCCAGATGTCCCTCAACAGAGGAATGGATACAGAAAATGTGGTACATTTACACAATGAAGTACTACTCAGCTATTAAAAACAATGAATTTATGAAATTCTTAGACAAATGGATGCATCTGGAGGATAACATCCTGAGTGAGGTAACCCAATCACAAAAGAACACACATGGTATGCACTCACTGATAAGTGGATATTAGCCCAGAAACTTAGAATCCCCAAGATACAATTTACAAAACACACACACACACACACACACACACACACACACACACACACACACAAAAAGAAAATCAAGAAGAAGGAAGACCAAAGTGTGGATACTTCATTCCTCCTTAGAATAGGGAACAAAATGCCCATGGAAGGAGTTGCAGAGACAAAATTTGGAGCTGAGACAAAAGGATGGACCATACAGAGACTGCCCAAATGCAGACACTATTGAATATGCTAGCAAGATTTTGCTGAAAGGACCCTGATATAGCTGTCTCGTGTGAGGCTAGGCCAGTGCCTGGCAAATACAGAAGTGGATGCTCACAGTCATCTATAGGATGGAACACAGGGCCCCCAATGGAGGAGCTAGAGAAAGTACCCAAGGAGCTGAAGGAGTCTGCAACCCTATAGATGGAACAACAATATGAACTAAGCAGAACCCCCAAAGCTCGTGTCTCTAGCTCCACATGTAGCAGAAGATGGCCTAGTCGGCCATCATTGGGAAGAGAGGCCCCTTGGTCTTGCAAGCTTTATATGCCCCAATACAGGGGAATGTCAGGGCCAAGAAGTGGGAGTGGGTGGGTAGGAGAGCAGGGCAGGGGGAGGGTATAGGGGACTTTCGGGATAGCATTTGAAATGTAAATGAAGAAAATATCTAATAAAAAAATTGAAAAAAATTTAAATTTACGAAAAGAGTTAAATTTTAGATATGCCTGTATCATTTGTAATCTGTAAATAATTTTGGGTTAAAAACAAATATTCGTTTAGGGATTCCTGTTATTAGGAAAAAAAGCAAGCATTTAAACAAAATTTTGACAAAGACGCATGAAATGTTTAAGTTTTGAGCAAACTGCTGTTGTTCCAAGCTATGTTCTTTCCAGTCGTAAAAGCAAAACTCTATACATTCCTGAGATTGATGATTGTAGCTCTGTGCTCCAGCTGAAGCTGACTGTGTGCAGTCAATCTTCCCAGAGGTAAATTAAACCGGTATACACTGGTCGACACGGTTACTAGACCGCCCAAGAAGGACGAGGATTGGACCTCTTCTTTGGGTGAAACTACAACGGTTAAGAAAAGAAACCAAAAAGAGAAACCCCGGGACGGTATCCGGTCCATAACGAGACGTCACATACACGAGCCGTCGGGATGGGTTGGGAGGAGGGAATGGGCGTGTCTGTGGCTGTATGAGGACACAGCCCTGTGGTCAGAATTTGTTCCTGTAAAAGGGACACACTTTTTGTCTGCCCAACCCGCATGAAAGTAGATTCAGAGTGTGCTGGCAGGGCTGAAGATGGAGTCCCAAGAACCAGAGGGCAAGGTGTGTTTCCATTTCAAGCCTGAAGTGGTGGAATTGTATTCAGCTGTAGCCCCTTGTTGTCTGAGCTGTGGAAACACTGATTAAAAGGATGACCCACCTTTGCAGAGGATCCAGCCCCCGAGGGTGGTCATCAACGGAAAACTTTTGGGGCTCTAGACTCCAGGCAGGGCTACAAGCAGAGGGGGAAACGTGGCCAGCAGAGGGATCTTGGCTGAGCTTTTCCTCCTTAAGGGCACAGCTTTGCTGGCTAGAGGACCAAGGGGAATGGGGGAGTAGATGGGATCGAAAGCCCGTGTGGCTTTTTGGTGAGTTCCTTTACAGGGGAATTTGTTAGGGCTCGCATTTTTTCCAATCTGAAAGGGTGTTTTCTAAGGTGCAATGTTCCCTATAATAGGGAAGAGAGGAAGTATAGCTAGGGATGGTCAGCTTTCCCAAGGCTATTCTGCAAGAGGGATTGGCACGCCCCCAATGAGCACCAGCTTTACCACAGACTAAGAAACTGGCAGCCTTCCTTGTGACTTTTAAATGACTGCTCCGTCACCAGATTTTTGTGAGCGGTTAAGAGGTTGTTGCCTACACCCAATTGGGCTGTTGAGGTCCGGAAAGAGGGTAAGAGAACTTTTGGCTCAAACTGGGGAGTGTCCCTGACCAAGAAGCATCCGTTATTCCAGTTTCCAGTTCTCTCAAAGGCTCGGCCAGAAGTATAGTAAAGAAAGGAAAAGAGACTGACCAACACTCAGAGGATGATATGACAAGATGCTGCTACCCGCCAGTGTTTGAGGGGGCACTCACCAATCTCCAGTGTGTCTTGTGCCCTACGTTTTGGGTGCCAACTATGGGTCTTCCTGCTCCACGAAGGCAGTGGGAGCAGAGTTGTGGAACAGGGCATTTGGGAGCTGTACAAATACTTAGGGTGAATGACCGCTTGTCAATAGGCAGGTCAACGTTAGGGTGATTGAAGGCTTGTGAAGTTTGGGGGACTGAGGTCAAGGACATCCAGGATGGGCAAAGGTCATTGGCTGGGGGCTTTGGAATACCTGGGATGCCTCATTAGCATTGGGAAGCATTTCAGGAATCTCAGATGCTGTCTGAAGAGATTTTGTTAGGTGGAAAGAAACTGATCCCTTAATCTAATTGAGGCTAGGTGACATTCCTCAGGTAGAGGCCAAAGTGTGGGCTTAGAATACATGAGACAAGGTCCAAGAAGGAGAAACTCTGCTAAGGAAGGGAGTCCTCCATTAACACCGAGCCCCAGAAGGCTATCCGGTAAATGGTAGACTTCGACTTTGTTTTGTTTTGTTTTGTTTTGTTTTTCGAGACAGGGTTTCTCTGTATAGCCTTAGCTGTCCTGGACTCATTCTGAAGACCAGGCTGGTCTTGAACTCAGAAATCCACCTGCCTCTGCCTCCCAAGTGCTGGGATTAAAGGTTTGCACCACCACCACCCGGCAGACTTTGACTTTAATTAGCAGTTTTTCCACATAGAATAATGAAACGATCATCAAGTACATTTTTGTATGTTTCATCACCTCACAATCAAAACTTTGTGTCCATTTAGTAAACGTGTCCATTTAGTAAATTTCCGATTCCCCAGCTCGGGGCAATCACCCTGCTGCTTTCTAATTTTGTAGATCTATTTTGAATGTTGCACACAAATGGAATTATACAACTTGTGGCTTTCTGGGACTAGTTTTTAAGCCTCCATGATATAATGTTCTAGCATATTTACATGCTTATTTATTTATTTATTTATTCATTTTTTTTTCTGTTAAAGATTTATTTATTTATTATATGTGAGTACACTGTAGCTGTCTTCAGATGCACCAGAAGAGGGTGTCAGATCTCATTATGGATGGTTGTGAGCCATCATGTGGTTTCTGGGATTTGAACTGAGGACCTTCAGAAGAGCAGTCAGTGCTCTTAACCACTGAGACATCTCTCCAGCCCCACTTATTCATTTTATTACAGAAAAAATATTTCTGTGTTACATCACCTTCTTTTATTACCAGATGATGAAATTGAAAGAATTCACAGTTTTGTTTTTTTTTTCTGTAGTAAAATGGAAGCAAAATTTAAAGTTTCACTATGACTTGTTCAGAAAGAGGGAGGAGGGATGGAAAGAGGAAGGGAAAGAGAGAGAGAGAGAGAGAGAGAGAGAGAGAGAGAGAGAGAGAGAGAGGTGCAAGAGTGGAAAATTGGAATCTGAATTATGAAGCATGAAGTGTTCTTTTAAGAAAAAGATTTTTAGCATTCAACTTAAAGGTTTGACAATGTTAAGTCTTTTGGTTACCATTACCTTCAAAATCCATATTGAAGCCAACCACTGAGAATAGCATTAAAGCAGAGAAAAGCAAAGAGATGGGACTTAGGTGGACATGTTTGGGTTGGCTGAAGTAAACAAAATTTACAAGAATAACAAAAAACAAAGGAAAAAATCCAGAAGATATAGGACACAAGTTCAGAATCACCCTAAAAAATGTCACAGAAATCTCATGGAAGGTCCTGGAAATCCCTCAGGGTATAGCATTTCAACAATATTTTCATCTTTTGATTTGATGAACCTCTAGTTAGGATGGATGGGTCACGTACTATATTAGTAACTACTCTGAAATATGACAAATGTTTTTAAAAACATTTATAAATAAATTCAAATTTTTTTCATTGAGTATATGATTTCAGTTGTAGCTGAGTATACACTGGTGAAAATTTGGTTTGGGAAGAATACATGCAAGAAGAACAAAGGTAACATGTAACATGTAACTTCCCATGTTCAAAATAAGAGTTGGTAGTTTAAGTGTTCTCAGAAGAGAGTCTCTGGGCAGCTTTGTGTTTTAACTTCTCAGGGTGTAAGGCGTGACATTCTACTGTAGATGATGTCATATATATGGGCTGGAGAGATGGCTCAGTTGGTAAAGCAGTTGCTTTGCAAGCAGAAGAACCTGAGATTAGATTCTCAGCATTCACACAAAAACTGGGTGTGGCCTTTATGTCTGTAATAATAGCACTAAGGATGAAGAGACACATTGTTCCTTGGGGGTGCTCTATTAACTTAGTCTAGCCACTTGGGTGAAGTTCCAGGTTAGTGAGATGTTCTGTCTTAAACAAAAGATGGCAGGCATAGGAGGACCAACACCCAAAGTTTCCCTTCAGGGTCTTTGACATGTGCAGATGCATGCATGCAACACACACACACACACACACACACAAACTGGGGAAAGGGACGGAGAGAGAGAGAGAGAGAGAGAGAGAGAGAGAGAGAGAGAGAGAGAGAGAGAGACTGGGTAAGAAGAGGAAGTTAGGCAAGCTTGCTATTCTACATGCTGGGGAGAAGAAGGAGAGGAAAAAAAGTGGAAGGTCAGATCTGAAAAGAGGTAGGGGTTTTAGTCCTGACTGGTTAAATCAAGGCCAGAAGGGGCTCTTGGAAATAGATCCTTTTCCTCTGTTAGAGCTCTTATATTTAATACTTAGGTACAGCCATGGGAACATGGTTTTGATAACAACACAGGACAAGATAAAAACAGTGAGCTGAAGTTTAAACATATTTGAGGTATAAAATGTGAATGTAAGTCTACCCAGTCTACCAAGAGATGCTGTTCTCACAGGCTAGGACTCTGATGGTCGATGAGACAAAGAGTAAGTCGCTGTCATCTAGCTAGAGATTGTAGTATACAAAACCAGCAAAGGTGTGGATTTGTGATCACCACCACATACCATCAGAGCAGCTTGATACAGGTGGCGTTAATTGCTATCAAGAAAGTGTTTAAGCAGTTGAATTAAATTTTCTACAAGACTGAACATTTCATGATGAAGCATTAGCAAATATTTATCTCTGTCTTTCTAGCTATCTTTCATCTAGTAGCCAGTCAGCCAATCAATTTATCTCTCCACCTACCCACTTTTCCATTATCATCCATCTGAGATTGTTTTGTCTCTCTGTAAGTTGGAACTTAACCCATTTGTTGTAGGTTAGACTTTTCTGTGCTCGTCAGTTAAGGGATTTAGAATTTGTGACGCATCTACGTGTAGCATCTATTACCAGAGTATGACAAAGTTCTGGTAATAAATCTTTCTCCACGTTTTAAAGTGTTCCAGAATGTAGTCAAGGAAAACCTGCCTACTTTAGTCTTTTAAGCCACACTATTTTCTTTATCATTCACTAATTATTATCCACAGCTTTCTGTGAACAGGTGGTTGGCAGTGTGGGTGGACTTGTGGGGAAACAAAATTCCACAGGAGAGNATGCTGTGGCATTGGTTCACCCTGCCACTCTGCTGATGCTGGTCTTGGTTGGGCTTTGCTGATGCTGGTCTTTGTGATGATGCCATGGCATTGGTTCACCTTCCTTTATTCACTGATCATCATTTGTTGTGAATTCATAGAGAGAAATGCACCACAGAAATTCTTGTGATATTCCTGTGGCTTCTTGCTACTTCCATGGACTCAGGCGATTGGCAGAGACTGGATTGAGCTACTGCTGCTGATTTGTGTGAATTGAACTGCTAATATCCTGATGATGAAGGCTGGAATATTCTCAAAGAACTATTTCTAACCAGGTTCACTTCCCCCCTTGGCCCTATTAACCTTTCCTTTTCGCTACCTCTGGTGGGTGGTGGGCTAGAAGGGAGGTTAAAGAGTTTAAGAACCCTTATTAAAGTAGGTTTTTGAAAAATTTAAGCCTATAGCCATCCCTAATGCTTATTTCACAGATCTTGTAGGATAAAAGGAGACCAGAGATGTCGTATGGCTGTATAGTGCCTGGATCAGAGCAGACCCTGAAAAAAGACTTGTTTCTTTGACAGTGCTAATTCCTATGCATTTTTAAGTCTATGACAACCATACCCTTATTATAGTTACACCCTCAGAGTGGAGCACAGTGTGCCTCATGCAGTTTCTTATGCTGCTGGCTTATTTTCAGGTTATTATTTTGTGTTTACCTCCCAAGGACTCACTTTCATTAAAAAAATTATTCAAACTTCTGCCTTTATTTCCTAAATGACACTGTTTAATAGTGTTGTATGTTCAAAGGGGCTCTCTATACAAACGTATTCCATGTTTGACAATTATTATTTATGTCTGTTTAATATAAGTGATGATACTCTACCTTGTGGGCTAGTCAGATTAATTGATATTGCTGTGATGTGCAAGTAATTTACAAGAAGAAATTGTTGACTTGTGAGTGTAATAGAGTCTTTGTGCTCTGGGCCATTTCTGTTTCATTGGTTTCCTATGCTTCTTCCCCTACCTACCCTTTTCATGTGTCTCTTGGGCTTGGATTACAAGTCTGAGCACACATTGTGGATTTGGAGCACCAGTTCTGTTTATGTTTCCTGAGCCACTGATCTGCTGTGAAATGTGACTAGTGTTTCCAGGCCGGTTCATAATCTGAGGTGAGGGAGAGACCGGCTATGTTCAGGGTCATTGAATTTGAAAGCTCAAAGCACATCATCTCTTATATTTTAAGACCCTGAGAATTCCAAGGGAGATGTAACCCACATGTATCTCATCTGTTTATAGCTCTTCTTATCAAAATACTAGAGGTTCCCAGGA
This sequence comes from Mus minutoides, assembly GCA_902729485.2. Taxonomy (NCBI): domain Eukaryota; kingdom Metazoa; phylum Chordata; class Mammalia; order Rodentia; family Muridae; genus Mus; species Mus minutoides. The sequence continues at coordinate 1,680,627 of LR749579.1, forward strand.
CGTCAGTTAAACCTTTAAAGGCCCCTCATTTGACTGTGTGACAGGCCATCAGACTTTATAAGTGTTAGAGGCTCTGTCTCCATTTTTAAAAGTCCTTTATTTCTCATACTTAGTTGTTTCTGTTTTTTTCTAAACCATGAGATTTAAGACATGGTTTTATTTTCATATTAAAACTTGCCTGGTGCTATGGAGACTATAAATAAACATCATAAGGAATATCAATACTACCGTTTTGACTTAGAAATCTTAAGGAGAAAGGATAAGGCTGTATGTAGGAAAATAATTTTGTATTATTTTAAAAATTGGCAGGCCTAATTCCTTGATTTTTAGGGATGTGGTTCTTGCTGATGTTGGAAGGACTTATTCAATAAAGAGAAACAGTGTTGGAAAGGTGAATTGGAAATGCTCAGTTCTTTAGAAAGTTAGTTATGCCAAATGATGTTTTGCTGGGGCACACCAGTGAAAGGATGTCTTGCTAAAGCAAACACATGAAAGACTGTTTTCCTCAAGTACACACAGGCGAAAGGATGTTTGGCTATAGCATACATGTAAGAGGACTCTTGACGAAGAATTATAAATATGACCCCATAGACAGTGGGAAAGGAGCATGGAGCTTTGGTTTGCTTTGCTTTGCCTCGATATTTTTTAGCTAAAGACATGCATGTAGTGGTTCACCTTCCATAGTGCTGTTGAGCTCAACTTATGATAATGCCACCATTGAGAGAAACTTTCCCAAGAACTGCTCGTGAGGTTCCTGTGTCAGCTTACAGCTTCTGTGCCTCACCTCAGGCCAGTTGGCAAGCCTGGTGGTTTCTTCTGGATTGAACTACAGCTGCCTGGTGTCTGCTTGCTGACATGATTAGACTGTAGCTGCTGGTTCATGCCTGTTGTCTGCCGGCCTAGAGGACTGGTCAGCAGCTACTAAGTCGTGTTTGGTGTTTGCAATGGGACTGAACTGCTGCCTGAGAAGGTTGAGTTCATCCCCAGAGAACTAATGCTGAACAGGTCCACTCCTCCCATATCCTAATAACTTTTCTCTTCCACTACCTCTGCTGGGTGGTGGGCTAGAGGAGAAGTTACAAAACTCTTGTGCCTGCAGAACAGCCTCAAACTTTTCAGTAAAATCAGCAAGAGTCTGTGTCCTTTACTCTTCAGGATTGATTTTTGGTGATTTGAATGACCATCTTCCCTTTGTGGTGTTGAATGAGAAACGAGTTATAAATGAAAGGTCCTTCCTTAGATGCTGGGACTGCCTCAGAAGTATCTTTTATACCCACTGCATCTTACTGCCACTGTAAGTAAAGAAAGTCAGGTTGTAAATCAGAGAAATGATCAGTCAGCATGCAGCTTGCTGCTGTAAAAGGTTAGTGCACTCTGGGTGCTTCAGTTGTGAGCTTAGCATTTGATAGTTCAGCTGTCTCTTCAGCTCTTCAGTGCGCGTTTGATGACTTTGTTTGTGTTCCTATATGAACAACATTTTGAAAACCTTTTAAATGGTGTGATAAGTTACAAGAATGAGTTAAAAAGAACGGAATTATTCACATGTATCAAGTTATGCTAAAACATAAAATGTTTTCAAATCCATGTTTTTGTAATAGCATTGATAAGTTTCAAATGACTCATGTCATTTCCAAATTTTACATCCTTATCCTTAGAATAATGTTTGTGTTTGACTCTCTATTTACAATTAGCAAAAAAAATAAAATGAACATTTGCTGTGCAGTGTAACCAGATACAGGCTCAGAAAGTATGCTGGGAGAAACAATTTAATTCTCATGAAGGCAGATCTTCATTCTCATTTTTATGCCTAAGAGAGTAAAAAGGGGGCTCAGTCATTGGGAGAGTCAAACATAGAGATAATTTGATGGTTTTTTGCACCTCAACTTTCTCATTTCATATGAATATGAATTTTTGACTCTGCTATGTGACACTTGATATTATGCAACCTTTCTGGTGTGGTCTGCTAGCATATAGAATTTACTACTATGATGTTGCTAAATGGGCTAAATGTGTGTTTGTAACCACAAACTAGTAGTTAGGTTTATTTTTGTATATGGCAAAGGTCATTGCAGAGACTCATAACTGGTCAAAGTGCTAAGAATGAGTGACAATGGAATTCTCAGCTCTGAATGTGACATTTATAGCAACCATCTGCACAACCTAGGAAACATCATGGAAGAAAGAGGAGGGGAAAAGATTCTAAGAGCTGGAGAATGGAGAAGTGTGCTGTGAAATGCTGTCTTCAGCATGTAACATAGCCACTGCAACATGACTTTGCAGCAGTGGTGGCTACCTGCAGGAGGCCTGAGCCAAAAAATGGATAGACACTGGTTGAAATGAAGAAGGGGGCTCAGTCAGTGGGAGGGTAAGGTAGATGCATTGCATATGTGTATGAAACTGACCAAGCACTTTAATAAAAGGGAATATAAAATCTACAAGCCTCTTAGAGTGCTTTGCATATTAAATGCAGCCTCCAGTGTCTACTGTGTAGATGAGGGAAGACTGTTGACAGTCAGTAGCTGCCATTTTGTTGTTGTATGTCTGAAAGTGTGTGTTTCTCTACTCAGAAAGACTTCCAGAACGTGTGCTCTGCCACTGAATATAATTTGTCCCTGGAAAGTTCCAACATTTCTTTGAGATCAAAGTTTCATCTTTGCCTTCCACACCAGACTTCTGCAAAGGTGATTGTTTATCCTCCTTGCTTTGAAGGTCTTATAAAGATGAGCCATCTCATGAGTTCTATGATTGAGTTCTCCTGAAGTTAGTTCTGGTGAACGGATTCCACTGTAGACTGGGAAGTATTTTAACAGTATCTTTTCCGCATCCCTGAGTCATCAAAAGAAGAAATGAGCAACTGTTCGCCAGCAAGGTAGCTTGGGTTCCAAGAAAATAAGGCCCTTCCCTCCTCTCCTGACCAAAGGACCATTTGACAGGGTGTGTTAAAGTGAGAAGTTTTCTTTTTATAAAACTAAAGGAAAAGAGAAATCAAATAGAAATTGCTTCTGAGGGAGAGAGAGGTTTGGAGAAGTGTGACAAATCCCTCTGGGGTCCACACTGTGGGCACAATGAGCCAGGGTAACTTTAGCTGAACAATGGGAAATCAGCCACCAGCCTGAAGTGAACCATTTGGCTTCTTAACAAAGCAGGGGGTTGAGGGGGGAGCCACTATTTTAGGAAGAGGGATGAGCCCAGGGAGCTGGTGCACAGAAAGTTCTTTTTATCTAAGAACAAAATGTCAAAGCTTTAATGACGGTTTACTGGAGCCCTTGTGGTATCTGAGAGAGACTGACATGCTGTTTAAGGTTCCTTTCCCAGGTACTTGAAGAAGCACCAAAAAAACCACTTTAAGGAAATACTGATAGTATAGTCCAGCCTTTTGAACACAGTCATTTTCTCCTTTTCCTTTACAAGGCTAAATGCAGGGATCTCTTTAAGTCCAAGTATCTGACTGAGGCTAAAGATGCGTTGTTTTGAGGGTAGGTCAAGTTCTTATTTTCCCCTCAATTTCATTAATAATATTATGTGTTGACTTTTATCTTTCCCTTTCCCAAACCGCAAGTAGGTTAACCTAAACAAAATCTTTATGTGACCGGATGCTTATCAAGAAAGAGAAATGCTGTGTGAAAAGCTTGCACTGCTGTTAGCTAACTTGAAGTGGTCACGTGAACTCTGTTAAAAACCTGGTTTCTGTGCATGAGGGAAATATCACGTTAGAAGAAGAAGCAAGGAAGTGTGGGGTTGAGCTCTAGCTGAGGAGCCCTTAAGTGAATCCCTAATGTACTGTGTGAGTCTCCTCCTACAAAGGGCTTTGCTTGAATTGTTCGTGAATTCTTGGCTGGATTTGGAAATCAGTGTACTTCAGTTGCCAGTAAAGTGAAGTACTTTCCATTATACAAGCATTTGACATTTAAGTGAAGCACTGAAGAATGGGTGGGTAGAGACAGGATTTCAGTCAGTACTTTCCTGGGAAACTCTAGGAAAAGTCTAAGAGTGTCAGATTTAAAGTTAGTTCTTGATGCTCTGGATGGGCTCTGGTTTATACTAACAGTTTTTAGGACTACTTTTTCTTTTGGGGGGTGCGGGTGGAGGGTGGCTTTGGAAGATACAACAGGGGATACACAAAGCCAAGAAGAAACAAAATGACAACAACAAAACGGTTGTCATTGTGTGACTGCTTGTTGCATCAGATGTAATCGGCGGACATTTGGTTAACTCATTGGGAAGAAAGAAATGCTAGGTTTTGTGCCGGGCATGGTGGCACACACCTTTAATCCCAGCACTTGGGAGGCAGAGGCAGGTGGATTTCTGAGTTTGAGGCCAGCCTGGTCTACAGAGTGAGTTCTAGGACAGCAGAGGGCTACACAGAGAAACCCTGTCTTGAAACAAACAAACAAACAAACAAACAAACAAACAAACAAGAAATGCTAGGTTTTCAGGCGATGAAGTTTGCTGTCCACCTAGCAAAAAAACGATTTAATCCCTGGACCTAAAAGGACTCAGCTTACCCTATGAAAGGTGAATAGGGGCAGAGTTATCTTGCACGGAGTCTTGAGTTTGCTTTTTGATGCTTAGTCAACAGGGGTTGAGCCGCAGGCACCTTGTTTGCCAAGCAAGCCTCTGGTTCCCTTGAGTTTTGAATTCTGTGATTCTGGATTTTTTTTTTCCATGTTCAAAATGTTAGAAAATGATTGTCATAAGCAAATGTCAAATAAGGTGCTACAAGATTTCAGACAAAACTGTTTTCAGTTAAAACTTCGTGGACTATCTCAGGAGCACAGGTGTCACTTGTGGCTACGAGGAAAAATGAACTTGGGTCAGAAGGGTTTGTGAAAGCATGAAGTCACTGGCGAGGTTGTGACAGGAAACAGGCGGTTAAGTGTTCTTAAAGCTGTGCCCTTTTCCTATTTTGATATTGTGTTCATAAATACAGTTATAAAAATGTCTTAAGCGGATACCGACCTATGATTAAACTGAAGAGATTTTGATAGTAAAGAAGGCCATCGATGAAGATTTGTAAAATATATAAAATTGTAAGAAAATCGCTCGCTTGTAACTCTAAAGTGCAGAGATAGTTGCAGTTAATGCTTTGATATTTTGGTGTGTTTCTTTTTAATCTTTATTATATGTATTAATATACGTATATTTGTATAATTGTGCTCTGGTCACACGGATGATCTCATTTTCTGTCTTAGGCCTTACTGTCATTCACGAGGGATTTCTCCTAAGTCCTGTAATGTTTCTCGTCTGCTCCTCAGTATACATTGCCATTAGGTTTGTTTCTAATGCTATATTCAGTGGTGGGAGATTTCTTCTTCAGAGAATGTTTTCACATGCCATCCCATTTTAGGATCCTGGAGGGAAAAATGAGTCTTTGACACCCAAGGCTTAGTATTGACCTGGAATTGGTGCCCGTGTTTTCAATCACTACTTTTAGGACAAATGGCTCTTTAGGGGAGGATCAAATGCAGAAAACATTTCCTTCTGGGAGAAAGAGAACATTGTGTGTGTGTGTGTGTGTGTGTGTGTGTGTGTGTTTCTGTCCATGGTACAAGACACCATCTCAGCACTACTGCCTCGGTGCAGCATAGGAGCATGTCACCAGGAGACTGTGTGCTGACTGAAGCTGAGGCAGGGCGAATGGATGAAATCAAGTGTCTAAGCAGCTATTAGTAGTAAAATACAATCTAAGGCTTCGAGCGTGTGATCCCAATGACAGGACAGAAAACAATTCAATTCAATTTATAGAGAAATGAGGGAAATAATTAAACACCAGTGTTGTTAGACTGTGGTAAAACTGAGAGAGTTGAACCTAGAGCTACAAGTGCTTAGAAGCTCTGCTGCCTGACCTCCTGGACATGGCGAGTTTGCATGGATACTTCCCCTCTTCCTTAGGGTGAAATACCTAGTTCCTGATATAAAAAATTTTAACTTACCTATATTAATTATGAATCTACAAATAAATTTGTCCTTATTTATGGTCTGCCATGTGTTTCATGGAAAGTATTTCTCAACTGCTTTGGTGATGAGAATATTTAAATTACTTTCATCAGTTTTCAAGCATATATTATTATTATTATCTAGAGTTACCATGTAGTATGATAGTACTGAATTTATTACTCCTATTTAACTAAATTTAGTATCCTTTGACTAAAATTTGTATAACCCTCGACCTCCTACTCTCTGGTAATCGTCACTCAACTATGATTTAAAGTTTTACATATGAGTTAGATTATATGGTATTTGTATTTCTGTGTCTGGTTTATTTTGCTTAACCTAGTGTCTCTCAGGTTCATGTGATCTGTCAGAAATGACAGGATTTCCTTTACTGTGACTGAATAATATTCCATTACATGCATAGACATATTGTCTTTATTTATCTATTGGCACTTAGATTGGTTCTATATCTTGGCCACTATAAATAGTGCTTTAATAAATATAAGAGTACAGATCCTTTTACAAACTGATTTTATGTCTCTGGAATATATAATAGTGGGTGAAGGATTGTTTTGTGGTTATGGCATCTTGTTGTAACCTAACTTGAATGATGTGGTGAGGGAAATCTCATGTATCTCTTTTATGAAGGTACCAACCATGTTCATGTAGGATTCATACCTATGACATAATCACCTCTATAAGTACCCCTACTAATGCTGTCACATCAGGGGTTACCATAGGGATCTTGTGGTAATACACTCATTCCACAGCATCAGGGCCATCTGTGATTAGACTTGTGTCTGCCCACTGTTCAGGTACTTGCTAGATATATATCTGATGAGGGATATTAAACCATGTTTATAGCTGCTATACCTGTGGCTCATTGATACCAAGGAGTTCTTCACCTTCAGCTTGATCGTTACATAACTGCTTACTTCTTAGATGTGTTAGAGACATTTATAATTACTAAAAGTAGTATAGGCACTATGGTAATCCATATGGACATTCCTCTCAAAACTTAGAACTATTATATGTCTGATTTAGCTATACACCTCCTCAGTATATGCCCAAAGGGATAGGCAAGTGTGCCACAAAGATGTCTGCACCTCCATGCCATTTATTTCAGCATTATTCCCAATGATGAAGTTATAGTCAGCCTAGGTACCCATAAATAGATTAATGGATAAAGATAACAACTCTCTTCTCTCTCTCTCTTTCTCTCTCTGTCTCTCTCTATCTCTGTCTCTGTCTCTGTCTCTGTCTCTGTCTCTCTCTCTCTCTCACACACACACACACAAAATACAACACAACACAATAGAGTTTACACATAACAGAATTATGTACCTTGCAAGGAAATAGATGGAATAGGAGTTCTGAGTTCCTCATGTTGAACTAAATAAACCAGACTCACAAAGACAAATACTACAACTTTTGCTCCGAGTTAGAATCTAGATTAAAAAATAATTTTGTCCATGATGTTAAAGAAAAGGGAAGAATATTTTAGGAAATGGTCAGGGAGAAGGGTGCATGATAACAAGAGAAGGCAGTGGGAGTGAATTTTGTCAAAACACATCACATGGATGAAGGACAGTGTCATAATAAAGCCTATCATTTTGTAGAATTAATATATGCTAATAAAAGTGTAGAAGTTCATACCTCTACTCAGGATGAAAACTTGAACTTTTCTTTGGCTTCTAAGATATGTATATACCTTTCCCTTCCAAATGTAAGTTCTTTTTAACTTAATGAGATTTTAAGGTATAAAATGTCTTTTCCAAATATATTGAAAGGAATTTGAACCTAATAAAAGTTTTGTGTCTCCATTTTTCTAGATTTCATCTCCTTACAAATTTGAAAATGGTATCTGCTAGTCAATTTTTATATTTATTATGTTTTAGAAAAAATGGAAGGGTATTAAAATAATAGGCAATTTTATATATTGCACAGATCTCTCTTGGTAATTAAATGAGTGACATTTCCCAGCTTTATTTTGCTCTACCAATAATCAGCTGCTATTTATACACTGAGATATTGCTTTGTGGCCTTTGTGGTCAGGATTACGTTTAATTCTTACTGGGTAACAGCATTAGGGCTGAGATGGAGTGAGAGAATGAGCCAAGGACTGATTTATTGAGGATGACATGTAGTCTTGGCCATCTTGGCCATGTCGGCTCGTGCAGCTTGACTCTGCAGTGCAGCCTACCTGGATCATTACAATATAAATGCTTGTCCAGATTGATTTTCTTCTTCTTCTTTTTTTTTTTTTTTTTCATTTTTTCAAAAGTACATTTCTTGCAAAAGTTAGCAATATGTAACCATCCGAAGTGAACTTGAAAGATGTGTGTTTCTAATTTGGAACTCATTCCATACCTTTAAGAGAAGACATTTGGTGATTCTGATGCCTTTGATTTACATTCATAAGCACAGGAAAAATAAGTCCAATAGAAATTTAAGTGCAATGTACATATTTCCAGATTTTCTCCCAAGTGGACAGCATTTCTTTCCAGTAAAGGTGAGCCTTTACTTCAAGGGCACTCTTTGGAGAATGCAGATTCTTGGATTCCTCTGTTTTGCAGAAACTTATTATATGTCTGAATAACCAAAAGAGAGCATGGCTGTGTTAGTGTTTTCAGTGGATGGCAGTTGGAGTCATGTTCAAGTAGCAACTAAAAGTCCACGTGGGTAAGCACAAGGGTGTCATCTGTCAGTGGCATCTCTACATTGGAACAATTGGGCCATCCACACACAGTAAAGGCAATGGACAGACTGTTTCCAGTGAACACAGACACTCAGCCTAATTTGTGTGGATTATTGTTCATGTGTTGTTAACATAGGAATGACCTGGAAGGGAGCCAGTTTCTCTGATCTGTGTCTAAACATGGATTACTGTACTGATGTAGACACCGTGAAACCAACCCAGAGAATCGTTTGTTGTGGAAGTTATAGTTTGAAATGATGAAAATTCTGAATCTAGACATTAGTCTGTAATGATTAAGGGCTGTTTACATAGCTTTCTATGCTAAAAGGCTAGCTTTCTTCCCTTAGTCTCTTTTTAAAAATAATTTTTATTGGTTATTTTATTTATTTACATTTCAAATGCTATTCCCCTTCTTGGTTTCCTTTCTGTAACCTCCCATCCCATCTCTCCTCCCCCTTCTTCTATGAGGGTGCGCCCCCACACACCCATCCACCCACTCCCACCTCACTACCCTAGCATTCCCTATGCTGGGCCATCGAGCCTCCACAGGACCAAGGGTCTTCCCTCCCATTGGTGCCAGATAAGGCCATCCTCTGCTACATATGTGACTGGAGCCATGACTCCCTCCATGTACTCTTTGGTTGGTGGTTTAGTCCCAGGGAGCTCCAGGGGGAGGGGTCTGGTTGGTTGATTTTTGTTGTTCTTCCTATGTGGTTTCGAACTCCTTCATCTCCTCCTCCATTGGGGTTCCTGAGCACAGTCCGATGGTTGGCTATGAGCATCCATATATGTATTAGTCAGGCTCTGGGAGAGCCTCTCAGGGGACAGCCATACCAGGCTCTTGTCAGCAGGCGTGTTTTGGCATCGGCAATCATGTCTGGGTTTGGTGTCTGCAGATGGGATGGATCCCTAGGTAGGACAGTTTCTGGATGGTCTTTCCTTCAGTCTTTGCTCCACTCTTTGTCCCTGCATTTCCTTTATAGGAGCAATTCTGGGTTAAAATTTTTGAGATGGGAGGGTAGCCCCATACCTCAACCAGTGGCCATGCCTAACCTCTGGATATGGTCTCTACAGGTTTTCTCGTGCCCCTTTGTTGGGTATTTCAACTAATTTCTCTGATATTTTCTTTTATATCTAATTGATTCCATTAAATAAAAGTAGTAGATTCTGTTAAATAAAAGTATACAAATCACTGAATTGATTTCAGGGACATCAATGAGTTAGAAGTGCACTTTCCAAAGCTTTCATCCATACATTTCATCATATTGTTTTCCCTTGTAGCCCTCATAATTGTAACTGACTCTCTTGTTATAGTTTGCCATCTCCTTTGTAGCAGATATAACAATTGCAAGTGCAGCTCTTATAAAACTATAAACCACATTAAAGCAGACTGTCTCTATCTTGTTTACTGCTGTACTCCCAGCACCTAACAGAGCTATTGGCACATAGTAGACTCTCAATTGAGTAAATATTGATGAATGAGTAGTGAAGGCTCAAGCAGATGGTGCCCTTAATGGGCTCACTTGGCTCTTTGCAGGGAGGAGACTCAGATGGGCAGAACACACGTGACCTTTGCATGGCCCTGTGGATAAGAAGGCAGATGAAAAGCCCAGTAGGAGCCTTGATGGAGCTAAGAGGGTAGGCCAAAGAGCTTTGTTTTCAAACAAGTCACAGACAAGTGACTGCAATTCTTTAACAACAACAACAACAACAAAAAAATGTACTGAGATGGCAAAGAGTCGGTATCTGGTCTGAACTCCGGCTCTTTGATTCTTCATCTAAAATTGACTCTGCCAAATTTCAATACCTTTTTAGTTCGATTTTCCAAATTTTCATTTTTTGGTATGTTTATGCATATCTCATCACAGAGAAATAAAGAGGAGGGAAAGCCCATACAGTTCCTTTCAAAATATTTACATATTATTTTTATTTCTATGGATGATGCTGACTCTATTTATGTGTGTCATATGCCCGCAGGTGCCCACAGCGACCAGAGGGCTTTAGATCTCCTGGTACTGGAGTTACAAGTGTTGTGAACCATCCGATGTAGATGTTGGGCACTGAACTCAGGTCCTGTGAAAGAGCAGTAAGCTCTCCTAATGAAACATTTCTCCATACAGTATCTTGATGTTAAATACACTCATAGCTTTCTCCTGGTTAAGCAGAGATGACTGCTTGGGAGATTCTTGGCATATAGCTTTGCTTAAGTTCTTATTTCTCCTCATCTTCCTGTCAAGTCACAGATCCATCTAACCCACTGCTGCTGTGGTGGCTTCCATTTGCCTCAAAGAGTTGGTTCAGAAACATCTCTTATATGTGGTTTAATTACCCATTCATATAAGTTTGTGGTAAATGTAAATGTCACTTTTATTTCTTCAGGTGAAGTCATGAGATGAGAGGCATGCCCAATTTTATGAATACATAGATTGAGCTGAGCCTGGAGCATATCTATTTAACTACCCCTAGGCTTAGGCTTGAAGGCTTCCAGCCTCTGTGCAGTTCTGCAGTCCCAGACCTTGAAGGCTTCAACTTCTATCCTCTGTCTGCTAACCTAGGCCTACAATGTTTCAGCCTCTGAAACTTAATGCTGAATAAACTCACTCTTTCTAGTTCTTTCTGAACATTGGGTGGCTGGTTCAACTCAGCTGTTCTGGCACAAACTCCTCTCTAAACTGACTGAATCAATCTGGCTTCTTTCAACTTCTCACTGGGTTGCTCTGCTTGACCTCAAACTAACTCTGGCAATTTGTTCTAATCTTCTTGCTCCTTCATGTTCTCTGGCTTCAACTGCCTCTTCTGACTTGCACTGAACTGCATGAGCTCAGGAATGAGCTCAACTCAATTCCAGTGCGCTGCACTCATTGTTCTTACTCCTAACTGACTGACTCTCTCTACCTGTGCTGCTCTTAAAATAGCTTCTCTTTCCTGTGCTGTTCTAACAATTAGGCATATCCTATCTCTGACTCATTCTGTCCAATCTTTCTTTGATTCATTATTTTGTCTGCCCCTCAATTAGATGTCACTTTCAAACCTTGCTGTTTCCTTCTATAAACTAATTTTACTTTTTTGGTGTGTACTAAGGGCATGTCTGCATTCCAGCTAGAGGGATTACAGGTGTGTCGCATGTCTGCATTCCAGCTAGATCATATCTTTGTATGTGATCCTTTGCCAAAGCAGCCATATTACTGGATTAAAATTTTTCTACAGTTTGTGATCTTTAAGAAAATTTAATAGTCATAATGCTTTCATCTCTAGACCTACTACGCAATTTGTGAATACAATGTTGAGTTTATATGAAGCAAACCCAGAGTGATAGACTTTCTATAGTGACTCCCTAGCACCCTCTGAGGAGGACACAGAGAACTGTTCACACTCAATAACTTTCATTTGTTTTAAATCGTACCTCACAAGGTAGAAATGGCCATTTATGAAAATTAATATTCATAAATTCATTTTTTAATTAAATATTATTATTAAATATTCATTACTAAACAAAACTTATTTCATTATATATAGGATATAATTAATTTTTAACTTTTGGGAGATTATTTTGTGGAGAAGAGACTGAAGGAAAGACTGCCCAGGGACAGGCATGGGGGAGGCGAACACCAAGGCCTGATACTATTACTGATGCTATGATGTGATTACAGACAGGAACCTAGCATGGCTGTCATCTGAGAGGCTCTACCAGCATCTGACTGAGACAGACTGAGATACTTATACCCAACCACTGGAATGAAGTCAGGGACCCCTATGGAGGAATTAGGGGAAAGACTGAAGGGGCTAAAGGGGAGGGCAACCGCATAGGAAGACTAAAAGTCTCAACTAACCCGGACCCCAGGGAGCTCCCAGAGACTGAGTCACCAATCAGGCAGCATACACGGGCTGGTCTGGGGCCCCCAGTCAGTACATATATAGGAGAGGACTGCCTGGTCTGGCCTCAGTGGGGAAAGATACGTCTAACCCAGGGAAGGGAGATGGGAGAGCATGGGAGGACCCTCTTGGAGGCAAGGAAAGGGGTAATGGGATGAGGAGCTGTGGGAGGAGGGACAGGGACGGGGGGCAGTGGCTGGAATGTAAATAAATAAAATAATTAATAATAGTAAAAAGAGTACAATTCTGTTTCTAATCTGTGAGTAATCTGCCCAGATCTGCTAATGTATTCTAAGACTTGTGGGGGAAGATATATGTTGTTATTTCTCATTTATGATATATTTTAAACAAAGAGCTAAAGACCATAGGTATTTATATATCATATGTATTTATATATCTATATATCTTATATATATTTCCTATAGGCAACTGTTGATCCCACCAGATGAGAGTAAAGACCATTACACAAATTCTTTTGTCAAATTATGCAGATTTTATTTTCTGTCAGATAGGGCTATCTCCCTAAAGCAGATTTTGAGAAAATTACCTTGAACACAGGAGAAGATGGGGTTTAGATAACTCCCAAAAGACTAGGGCATTTTCAATGGTTACAGGATTTCCAGGGGAATCATGGTTACGTAGGAACTTAGCGTAAGATTTCAATTATTTGGCAGGATATCTTATCAGGGTGGAGGTCAGGGTATAGGGTGAGGAACTGTCAAGTTCCAGAAAAATGTGTCAAGACCTGATCAACCCCAAAGAAAATAGGAACTAACTTATTTTGACTTTGTAACAAGCTGGGCTGGTTTTTAAGTTTTTTTTTTTTTTTTTTTTTTTTGTTGTTGTTGTTTGTTTGGTTGGTTTTTTGGTTTTTTGGAGGCAGGGTTTCTCTGTGTAGCCCTGGCTGTCTTGGCACTCTGTGGACCAGGTTGGCCTGGAACTCAGTAATCCGCCTGCTTCTGTCTCCCAAGTGCTGGGTGGTTTTAAATCTTAAAATGTGGTTAGGCTGGTCCATTACAACCTAGAAATAATTTTCCATCCAAAAAAAATATGTTCAGATAATAAAACTTTATTTTCTTTCATGATAAAAGGTACATGCTCCTGGAAATTATTTACTAATCATGTAACGTAAATTAGAAATATGGTCACAAAAAGGTTAATTTTTAATACTTTAAAAATATCATTAGATAGTACAATGGATTTAATCATCTTTTAGAGATACATAATATTACATTTCTTCAGGTGTGTGTGCACGTGTGCACATTCATGCCCCTGCTCACTTATGCATATGCCCCAGTATGCATAGGGGAGTAAGAGAACAACTTCTTTCAGGAGTTCATTCTTTTTCTATAATGTGGGTCCTGGGCACTGAATGTAGGTTTTTAGGCCTGGGACCAAGGGCTTTTATCCAACATCCATCTTGCTGGCCTAAGTATATAAGCTTCAACATACAGAACTAGATGTAGTAGCACTTGTCTTTAGTCCCAGGAAAGCAAGCAGATCTCTGTGAGTTTGAGGCCAGCCTCATCTACATAGTGAGTTCCAGGACAGCCAGGGCTATGTAGAGAGAACTGGTGTTGAAAAATAAAAATAAAAGATTAAGCTTCCAGAAAAAATGATCTGATGTCTGGGATTTGCTGCAAAAACAGTTTGAAGTAGGGGTAACATGTTAGGTTATAGGTAAAATAAGCTTGTCCATATTGATAATAACCTCTATTCTTCTAGGTTTAGAGATTTCACAATAAAAGATACATCTACATTTAAAACACATACATTTCTGTTCCTTTTTTCTTGCTTGGAGGGGAATGGTAGAAGTGGGATGTAGACATTGTGCACATGGTCCAGGGTATCTCACACCGTTTACATGGGGCCTGCCCATGCTCTGTGTTATCCGACCTCCCAATCCCCCACTGACACCAAAGTGATTGTTTTTATTGTAGGAGTGTTTAGGCCTTGTTTCTAATTATTTCCTTGTCATATGATCTCAATGGTAGCAGCTCCAGGTGCCACAAGCTGAGAATCAGGTGAAACCTCTATAAAAATACATGCAGAAATTCCCAATTACATCTATCCTAATAAAAGTAGTGGATACCTAATTCTCCATTTTCGTTTAGGAAATAAAGCCATCAGCAGGGACATTGCTCTGCTATTCAACCTTACAGCAGATTATTTTCAGTATTAAAAAAAAAAGCTAGGTGTTTTATTGCTAGCTAATGCAAGGATATGCCTCCACTGTTCTTCAGCGTGTTGTTTTTAGTCACATTAAACTTTACTGCACAGCACTTACATGTACTTAATTAGTCTCTCAAGGTTCCCTTCCTCAGAGACTGACCACATATACAAAACATGTGTAAAATGCAGTGACGACATGCTCACTGGTCTGAAGGTATAGCCCAGAGGTAGTATGCTTGTTGAGTGCTTACTATTCATGAAGCCCTGGGTTCCATCCCCAACACTGTAGAAACTGCAGGGTTAAAAAGGGTTAAATTTCCTGTAGTTCAAAAAGAACTTGCTCTATATTCATTTTTTTCCCAATTTTTATTAGATATTTTCTTCATTTACATTTCAAATGTTATTCCAAAAGTCCCCTAAACCCTCCCCCATCCCCTGCCCTGCTTCCCTACCCACCCACTCCGACATCTTGGCCCTGGCATTCCCCTGTACTGTGGCATATAAAGTTTGCATGACCAAGGGGTCTCTCTTCCCAATGATGGCCAACTAGGCCATCTTCTGCTACATATGCAGCTAGAGACACGAGCTCTGGGGGTACTAGTTAGTTCATATTGTTCTTTCACCTATAGGGTTGGAGACCCTTTCAGCTCCTTGGGTACTTTCTCTAGCTACTCTACTCCCTTGGGAACCTTGTCTTCCATCCAATAGCTGACTGTGAGTATCCACTTCTGTGTTTGCCAAGCACTGGTATAGCCTCACACAAGACAGCTATATCCGGGCCCTTTCAGCAATATCTTGCTGGCATATGCATATATTCATTTTTTTTAGAAAGTCAGTTCTCAATGTAGACCTTTCTATGCAAAGACCACAGGACCTGGAAACTGAAGAGGAAACTTTTACTTTTTCTTTACCTGAAACACTTGCCCAACCTGTCCTTTGCCAGGTAGTGAACTCCTTTTTATCTGGCTAGTAAGAGGTGAGTTCAATTTACCCCACAACTGGTGTTTTTCTCATTCTCTGAAGGATGTAGCAATGGCCCCTGTGCTTAATGTGTCTACACTATTCTTACCATCCTGTATTATAGTAGCATTTGCATTTCTTCCTGTTAGATAGTAAGTTCCTTTTATTTCCATTGGATATTTTCTTTATTTACATTTCAAATGTTATCCTCTTTCCCAGTCTTCTCCCCTACTCCTGAAACCTCCTACCCATCTCCTCTTCCCCTGCTTTTATGAGTGCTCCCCCCCACTCACCCTGGCATTTCCCTACACTGGGGGTATCAAGCCTTCGCAGGAACTCTCCTCTCACTGATGCCCGACAAGGCCATCCTCTGCTACATAAGTGGCTAGAACCATAGGTCCCTCTATATGTACTCTTTGGTTGGTGGTTTAGTTTCCGGGAGCTCTGGAGGTACTGGTTGGTTCATATTGTTGTTCTTCCTATGGGGCTGCAAACCCCTTCAGCTCCTTCAGTCCTTTCTCTAACTCCTCCACTGGGGAACCAGTGCTCAGTCCAATGGTTGGCTGCGAGCATCTGCCTCTGTATTTGTCAGGCTCTGGCAAAGGCTCTCAGTAGATAGCTATTTTAGGCTCCTGTCAGCAAGCACTTGTTGGCATCCACAATAGTGTCTGGGTTTGGTGACTGTTTATGGGATGGATCCCCAGGTGGGACAGTCTCTCGATGGCCTTTCCTTCAGTCTCTGCTCCACAATTTGTCTCCATATTTGCTCATGTGAGTATTTTGTTCCCCTGATAGTAAGCTCCTTGAAGGCAGCTATCACTAATAATTATAAGGTTGTTAGGTTTAATTATATGTTTAGCAACTTTTGAGGTAATAAGGAAATTTCAAGTAAATGCAAAAAGAATTTTAAGTGGAGAGATAATATCAGTATTTAGTCTTCGTTTGGGGGAAATAATCAATGTTCTTGATAATAGTCATTGACAAGAACATTTGTCCTACTGTTAGGTAGGTCATTAAGCATTAGAAAGATTAGAGACCACAGGGTTGGACCCCTTTCTCATAACCAATAGCTTGAAAAACCAAGGGCTAGAACTATAAAACTCCAGTCATTGGGCTATTGGTTAGAGAAATAGCACTTGGATCTGGGAGAAGATGGGACATCCTGAACTTCCCAGAATGCCATTCATGGATAACTTTCTGAACTTGGTTCCAGGATCACGGTCTCCTCTGGTTCTATGTCCCTGTAGTCACCTGGGCAGGGAAACACCAACAAGGAAGTAGTCTTGTTTGGAAGCTTTGACTTACTGTAAAATCTAAGTTGCAAATTGTCACAATGGTCTTTATGGCCACTGGTCATGCATCTGATGAGAGTGTTGTACACTGTAATTGTTCCTTTGGACATTCCCTATGCTTGTCCCTTGACAATAACCTGGTTTCTTCTGCACTGTGCTATGCATTTTCTCTGAATTCTTTTGACAACATTTACCAGGACTAGGGGGCCAGTGGAGGTCAGAAGAAGGGCCTGGTCATATCTTACAGTCACTTCCGCTTGGAGGACTGCATATAATACTTTACACTCAACTCAAAACTTGGGCTCCTTCGGAAGATAAGTTGATTTTCTTTTTTGCATCTAAATACAAGTTACTTTTGTACTTCACACTAGAATAGAAAAATGATACATTTTACAGCATGAAAAATATGCTAGGAAAGAAAAAGATCTTAGAGATAAGCCACAGCTTGACACCAAGCCAAAGCCTCCCAGGAAGCTATTACTCTGTGGAGAGTAATGTGCTCTCAGTGCTTGAACGAGGCACTCGGGCAGCTCAGCAGCATCATAAACAACACAGCTCAAGTTCGAATCACTCATGTGAACTTGTAATTGAATTTTTCACAATGTGATTTAGTGCACTAAGTAGAGATAAAGGTAACACTGTTTCAAATATAACAGCTACTGAAACATTAGTAGAGTATGAGCATTAATACTGTCTTCCCTCAGGGGTTGTGAGAGCAAAATTCCTCATCCATCCAACTTAGCAGTGAGACGAATAGTAAGACACCAAGCTCAAGAGGAGAGAACAAGCTGGGGCCTGCAGGACAGTGCTCTTCATATTAGACAGTAAACTAAAGGAGACTGCTGAAGGCTTTAGTGTGTGTCTCATGAGTGAGAGAGTGCTAGGCTGAAGCCTAGGAAAACCAGCTGGGAGCTCCAACTTTCCAGTAAGGCTGAGCAATCACTAATTTCAAATTTGGGCCTCTCCTCTCCTCTCCTCTCCTCTCCTCTCCTCTCCTCTCCTCTCCTCTCCTCTCCTCTTCCTTCCTTCCCTCTCTCCTTCCTTCCTCCCTCTCTCCTTCCCCCTCCCCCTCTTCCCCCTCTCTTTCTTTCTTTCTTTCTTTCTTTCTTTCTTTCTTTCTTTCTTTCTTTCTTTCTTTCTCTCTCTCTCTCTCTCTCTCTCTCTCTCTCTCTCTCTCTCTCTCTCTTTCTCTCTTTCTCTCTTCCCTTCCAAAGTTTGTGTGTAATATCCCTGGCTATCCTGGAACTCACTTTGTAGACCAGCCTGGCCTTGAATTTACAAAGACCTGCCTGTCTCTGCCTCTTGAGTGCTGGAATTAAAGGTGTGGTCCACCACTCCTGATTTAGGCATTTCCCTTTTGATTACAGTGTATTTGAAAACACTACATACACCTCAACATTATACATTTACAAAGGCATGAACTTCTTATGTTAAATTGGAGACCATAATGCTATAAGGTTAGATAGTCTGTTTATGGAAAGCACGTCTAGATTTTTCAGTGTCTAAGCACAGTATTTGTCATTGCCCTGGAACAAGCACACAGATTTCCTTCACTGCTTTCTCTCCACATGCCAGAGAAACACTTGGTGAGTCTGAGACTCTTGATGCTTTCTTGGGTCTTCAAAGGTGGTGGGGGCAGGCTGTGCAGTGACATTTCATTAGTGTGTGTTAGGTGCCTTTTCTCCACTTGCTACTCTCCCCACCCCTCTTTGCTTCTTTTTTCTCTCTTTCTACCTTCAGCAATCCTCAATTCAATTTTTAATTCCTTTGAGCTTCAACTTAGAATGTTTCCAAATACAGCCAGCAGATGGAGCAATTTACTTTATTTATACGTTCATCCCAACTAAACAGCATTAGACTATCCAATCTCTTCTCTTACCCACCTCTATATAATGTGTGTATAAATATATATTGCAAATATAAATACAACTAATATATATAAATTTAAGTGTATTTTTCAATGCTTTCATACATCTGGAAACAATATATTATCCCCCACCCCGTTTCTTTGTAGAAAAGTGGTGTTATTTGCCAAGAGCTTACTTCAAAATTGTGTTTTATTGGCTTCATAGACCCAAAAAGAAAGAAAGTCTTAGTTCTTTTGCATTCAGCTTCTATGCAATTCATCACCACACAGTCTGCTCTGCGGTGCTGCAGAACTCAAAAACGCTTACCTATAATTTTGAGATCCTGTAACAACAAATTTGAAAATTCTGACTTGGGCAATATACTCCAACGGAGCCTTCAAGTTGAAGTTTATTTATGGAACCATTTCAGCTATTAGACGATCCACCTGAGCTCCTGTCAATAGAGGATGGTTTCCTGGAGGAGATAACTAATAACTTTATAGAATTTGAAATGTAATAGAATATTATTGTCCCCTGGAGGTCACACTTGCCAACCAAAGGGTAATAACTTTTATTACGAACCCAAATAGTCTATAAATGTTTCATTAAAGCCTTAAAACGCACAGTTGTTAATTTTCCACCCCTTTTTGATTTCTGGCCGTCACACTGAGACGGCTGAAGTCTTCCAAGAAACCTGGTGGAAATGTGATCGGCCTCAATTTATCATCTGTAATATTTCCTGCCGGGATTATCTGAATACATGTGGATTTTAGTAAGAATCATCTCAGGAAATTTCATTATGATCTTAAATGCTAGGCTCAGCATCTAAGTTCTGCCTTAATCACTCCCTCTTCCACCGTGTTCCTACTGTAGCTTAACCAGCTTTAAAAGGCAGCAGGTGAAGTGAGGCTGGAAGACATTCCATTTTCTGGCTGTCGCAGTCGATTCAAAAGCATTTATGAAGCGTCTGTCTGTGCAGGGCTCTGGCGTGGTGCTGAGCTGATTGAGCTGAGAAAGACATAGACCATGTCCTTGAGGCAGAGAAGCTGCCCATCACTGACTCTAGGGAGACGTGTTCTTATTTCTTCACTGTGGGCAAAGTTGCTATCAAGCAGGTTTGAACAGGTAGGAGAAGGCCAATTCCTTCCTATCACAGAACACAGATAAAAACTTCACATTCTTAGACTGTAGGGAAATACAGTTCAAATTCCTGGGAAATCAGGATTATGAAATACGTAAAAAAACACACACACACAAAAACAAAATATAGTTTTGACTTTCAAGTTAACATTGTAACTAAGGAAATATTGCAAAATCGAAGTCCCTTCAGGGCTCAATTTAATGGGTTAGAGAAGAGAATTTGAAAAGGTAATAAAACAAATTCTCACACAAAAGCTGCTTGGCTTTCGCATTTGAATAACACTGAGCACCATTTCTCTGCCTGACCTAAAAAAAGGAAGCCTTGTGCTCTTTTTTTCTTAGCATAATGACCTGTGCATAATAACATATGTATAGGTCATATGTTATTAACATATGCATTATATGTTAATGTAATAATATATATTATAATAATGACATACTATATGTATTATAGGTCAATAACACATACAAAAGTCATAAAGACAGTTTCTGTAGGACACACAAACCTTAAGGACTTGTTATAAGAAGGTTCTTTTGTTATAAGAATCCAGAACCCACTCAGATGGCTCAAGAAACAAGGGAGTTACTTTAAAAAGAGAGGGAACTAGATAGATATCAAATATAGGGACAATATTGTCAGAATCTGGCTTTGTCTTCTTATACAAGTGTGGTATTGCATGCTGCCTCTCTGCCAGGGATGTCGGAATGCTGTCAATACACTGGCCAGAGAAGGCAGGGCAAAGTCTGGAGCAGGGAGTCCACAGTAGTCCACAGGTTTCTCTTTAGGTGTGAGAATGCTGCTGCATGACAGACCAGAAGGAGAAGGTAGGGGCTGGGATAGATGCTATGGTTCCAGGCTTCTCTCTCAGGGTGTCAGGATGCTACCAGTACATCAGCCCTGAGAGGAACTCAGGAATGAGTGTCCATGGTTCAGGTTTTTCCTTAAGGTGTCAGACTGCACAGCAGGCTGGAAGTGGAAAGCATAGCCCCGGACAGGCAGGATCTGGTCTGATTGGGAGTTGGTGCCAAGTGCAAGATGTGGGAGAAGCAAGAAGGCCTTCTTCAGGAGTCTTAGTGTTGAGCTCTTTTAGGTGAAAGCCTTCCCCATGAAGCAGCTCTCTGAGATGATCTTAGCTTGTTTCTATTTCTTTATTGTGGGTGGATGTGAACACATACACTTTATTTGGGGTGAACCAGGGACTTTATACTTTTGGGGGGAAGGGTGTGAGAATATTCAGGAAGGAAAAGTCATTGGCTGGAGCCTAAGGGTATCTAGATGCCTCAGAAGTATGGAGAAGAGCTCCAAGTGCTATGCTACAGGACTGAGTGCCCATGGTCCTCTCCGTCTGTGGTTGTGGTTACGTCTTCCAGAGCAGGTTTTAGAGGCTGGGAGGGGGCAGCTCCACTCCTGTCATCTCAGATCTCTAAGTCTCCCAGGGCTTGAGCACACCCCATCTCACCAGTTCTTATGCCCGTCTGGTAGCATGCTCCCATATGCTCTACGTATAACTTGCTTTTAACAAGCTAGCTAAGAAGAACTTAGTGCGTGAAGGTCTTGAGGTCATAGTCAATGGGTATGGTGAAGTCCTGTGGCCATCTGTGAATTATATGACAAAGAACAATAAAACCTTAAATAGAATTAACAACAACAAGTTGACAATTTGTGTTTGGCTTTCAAAGCACTCAATGCCTGTATTTGTCAGGCACTGGCAGAGCCTCTCAGGAGACAACTATATCAGGCTCCTGTCCTATATCAGTCCTTCTCAGAAGGACTGAAGTATCCACACTGAAACTAATAGAAAAGAAAGTGGGGAAGAGCCTTGAGCACATGGGCACAGGAGAAAAATATCTGAACAGAACACTAGTAGCTTATGCACTAAGATTAATAATTGACAAATGGGACCTCATAAAATTGCAAAGCTTTTGTAAGGCAAAGGACACCGTCAATCAGTCAAAATGGCAACCAACAGATTGAGAAAAGATCTTTACCAACCATACATCTTATAGAGAGCTAATATTCAATATATACAAAGAACTCAAGAAGTTAGACTCCAGAGAACCAAATAACCCTATTAAAAGTGGGGGTACAGAGCTAAACAGAATTCTCAACTGAGGAATACTGAATGGCTGAGAAGCACCTAAAGAAATGTTCAACATCCTTAGTCATCAGGGAAATGCAAATCGAAACAACCTTGAGATTCCACTTCACACCAGTCAGAATGGCTAAGATCAAAAACTCAGGTGACAGCAGACTCTGGTGAAGATGTGGAGAAAGGGGAACACTCCTCCATTGCTGGTGAGATTGCAAGCTGGTACAACCACTCTGGAAAACAGTTTGACAGTTCCTCAGAAAACTGGGCATATTACTACCTGAAGACTCAGCTATGCCACTCCTGGGCATATTCCCAGAATATGCTCCAACATGTAATAAGGACACATGCTCTACTATGTTCATAGCATAACATTATTATAATAAAGGTTATTTATAATAGCCAGAAGCTGTAAAGAACAAAGATGTCCTTCAAGAGAGGAATGGATGCAGAAAATGTAGTACAATTACACAATGGAGTACTACTCAGCTATTAAAAACAATGAATTCATGACATTCTTAGGCAAATGGATGGAACTAGAATGTATCATCCTGAGTTAGGTAACTCAGTCACAAAAGAACACACATGGTATGCACTCACTGATAAGTGGATATTAGCTTGGAAGTTCAGAATACCCAAGATAACAATTCACAGACCACATGGAGCTCAAGAAGAAGGAAGACCAAAGTGTGGATACTTCTGTCCATTTTTTTTCCTTTTTTTTATTAGATATTTTCTTTACTTACATTTCTCATGCTATCCTGAAAGTTCCCTTTACCCTTCCCCGCCCTGCTCCCCTACCCACCCACTCCCACTTCTTGGCCCTAGGGTTCCCCTGTACTGGGGCATATAAAGTTTGCAAGACCAAGAGGCCTCTCTTCCCAATGATGGCCGACTAGGCCATCTTCTGCTACCTATGCATCTAGAGACATGAGCTCTGGGGGTACTGGTTAGTTCATATTGTTGTTCTACCTATAGGGTTGCAGACCCCTTTAGCTTCTTGGGTACGTCTCTAGCTCCTCCACTGGGGACCCTGTGTCTGTGTACAGACAAAGAAAGTTAGGTGCAACTGAAAAGTAAAATAATGTATTTGGTTCCACGAGGAATGTTGTTGTGATGCCTAAAATTTACCTGTAAGACCTACCTGCCCAAGAACCAGGTAACTTCCTGGAATGCTGGAAATTATAGTACTTGGAAAATAACAAAGCCTCATGGGAAAGTAAGGTGGCCTTTAGGTTTGTCCTTCTAACTTGCTTCAATACATGGCTTCAGGATATTCTCTGCTAAAAAATCCCAGGGTCAGGTCCTGGCCAAAGTTCATCTTTTGATCAGTATTTAATATTTGATAAAGCTTACTTTAAATTTGGCCCCAAGTGGTGGAATTGACTTTTCTCCAGCAAATCTCAGGATTAACTGTAGTATGGTCAGCACTGGACCCCAGCTATCTGAGTCTAGTCTCCACTTCTACCAGCTGCATGATACCCCTTTGACCATTAGCACCTTTTGACTTCAGACCGAAGGGGAGAGCTGAGCAGTGAAGCTCTGCAGTTGATTCTGTGAAAAACCCCAGCCACAGGGAAGTCAAAGTTGTAATGATAATGACCTGGGCTTGAGGTGGGGTGGAGGCTATAAGAACAGTATATGAACAACAGATTTCAGGTTGCCAGCTGGTTTATATCGCTGAGGCCTTGCACATGCTAGGTAAGTGCTCCACCACTGAGCTATGTCCCCAGCCCTCTTTGCTACCTTTTGATATTGAGACAGGGTATTCATAAGTTGCCCTGCTGGCCTTGAACTCAAACTTAAGATCTTACCTGCCGCAGCCTCCCCAGTAGTTGGGTTTACTGGTCTGTGGAGATACAAGGCCTGGCATTTGTTTATCTATCTATCTATCTATCTATCTATCTATCTATCTATCTATCTATCTATCTATCCATTGAGAAGGCAGTTTTGTCACCAGACTGCTCTGGGACACCTGAGTTCAAGAATACGCTTAATCCTCCCTTCTCAACTTCTAGAGTGCTGAGCCTGCAGGCTTCCTGTGACTTAGCTTCTAGCAACATTACTTACTCTTCATCCTAGAAAGCTAGGGGACAGTATTATAGGGAAACAAACCTGAAGAAAGCACAGGATATGCTAGAGGAAGAGAAATATAGTGAGAAAAGTTCTCAGGTGATGGGTTGGGTCGTCAAGGTAAATGTTGGGCTGTCTTTCAAAATCATCTTTCAAGCAAAAATGGGAGCCAGGAGTGAACCTGGCTTGTCCCTGCCTCATTGCTGAGTTTTGACAAGTCACAGAAAACAGCACATGAGACTGATGCATGAGAAGGAGGCCCACACAAGCTGAAACTGATTCCTATGTGGAAGATGAAGCTCAAGAGAGCAAAGAAAAGTCAAAGGCCACAAGATTCTGCCAGGGTTTAAAGCCCAGGACTGTTATTAGAGCCACAGACCCAACTGGTGAGCTCGCGCTTCATAAGAACTACAAAAGCTCTAGGAGGCTACACTGGACCCTTTTTGAGGAAGCCAATGCCCACAAGCTGTCAAATTCTTCCATGACGAAAGGCTGGCATGGCATTCCTACCTGTCCCAGATGCTGACAAGAATGAATGCTAGTGAGTATCAGCCACCTTTGGTTGTTGACTGTAGGTTTCAAGTAGAGAGGCCAGGAGTTCTACACAGGTTGACGCTACACGTGGCTTGAGAAAATGCCCTTTGAAGATCTATAATCATGTCTGCACCCTGTAGCAGCCTGAGGGCTTTAAAGCTGCTCCTTAACGTTCAGCTTGCACACTCATCCCTGTGGAGAGGGAGGGTGAGTGTTTGAAGATACCTGTTGTGCACTTTGCTGAGAATGCAAAGGTTCTTGTAGGCAGCAGAGAGCTTGAAGACTGGTGTGTGGGAGAACACAAAGCTGATGGTCTTCAGAGAATCTCTCTCTAGCCCACAGCCTTTTCCCCAATAAAGTAACTGCATTTTTCCAGCCTGGTATGTGCGTAGCTTTTGGCTATTTCTGACATGTTAATTGGGATTGGGAGCATGCAACAGGAAGGAAAGGAGATGGCTACGAGTTTTTAGTAAAATTGGGGGATTACTGGGGAAAGAACAATTAACTAATGACTTGGTTCTATGTCCAGGATGTTTTTTACCTATCTAGAAAATATCTGTGGTATCATGAATCCTCATTCAGATTATGAGAGACGGATTCAAACGTTGTGATTGCTGAAAGTGCAGCCAAGATGCTCCCTACCCGTGCTTAACGTGACTCGCAAAGGGCAAAGCCAGTTCTTAGGTGATCAGGGCTGCCACTGTGGAGATGAAACCTTACCGGAGAGGAAAGTCCTTTGTAGGTGAGTATATTCATGCCCAGCATCCTGCCTTAGTGGCCTTACTTGAAAGTAGGGATGAAAAGACCCTTTTTCCAATTTTGAAGTTATAAATAGTATGCGCATCAAGCCACAGGCTCAAGTACTGTGGGAGTGTCTGGGAGGGTCGGAGGTAGAGCAAGAGGGCTGTGCTCTTGTGGTAGAAACTCTTGCAGCCTCTGGTGTTTGATGTTGGAGCCAATAGTGGCAGAGTTCAGTCAAGGACAGCAGAGATTTCATTGAGCCAATATGAAAGTTGAATGGCTTCAAAAATTCTGGCATCATATTAACCTTCACATAGGACAATGTCTACTTTTGCATTTAGAGCCACATTGGACTATCATTTTAGACATGTGTTACATGTCTATGTATGATACTTCAATGTGGACTTCATAACATACTATCAGTTTTTTGTCTTTACTAACCATAGGTTTACTTTCTAAAACCATTGTAAGGATATGAGACACAGAAACCAGGAGTGAGTGGAAGGGACATGTCTGCACATAGCAGTTTTCTCTGGAGTGCCTTTTCTCCTGTTTAGATCTAACAAGCCTGACACAGAGCTAGTGCTCACTACACATATTCAGAATATTGAGTGAATGTTTTCTTTTTGTTTGTTTATTTTTGTGACAGGGTCTCTTATTATTGCTGTGCTGGAACTCTACATAGACTAGGCTGGCCTCAAAAAGGGAAGATTTTCATCAAGGACTGTGAGTGTAGAAGGTTATGTACGCCAGTTGTCAGGAATGTCGATAGCCCATTTTTTTCTAATAGTGGGTAAAGGTTCTTTAGGAAATCCCAGATATATAGTGAGTTTCAGACCATACTTGGTTTTACACACACACACACACACACACACACACACACACACACACACACACACACACATATAATTAAAATATTTTTTAAAGATGAGTAAATGAAAAGATACCACCGGATGACACCCTGCTATGCTCATAGATCTATGCCTTGCTCAGTCATCATCAGAGAAGCCTCCTCCTGCAGCAGATGGGAACAAATACAGAGACCCACAGCCAGACATTACACAGAGAACACTCTTGGAACACTTAGTCTTTTTGTTGTTGTTGTTGTTGTTGTTGTTGTTGTTGTTGTTGTTGTTGTTTTTGAGACAGGGTTTCTCTATATAGCCCTGGCTGTCCTGGAACTCACTCTGTAGACCAGGCTGGCCTCAAACTCAGAAATCCCCCTGCCTCTGCCTCCTGAGTGCTGGGATTAAAGGTGTGCACCACCACGCCCGGCTCGGAACACTTAGTCTTAAAAGGGATGTCTCCATCAAATCCCTCCCTTCAGGACTCAATGAACTCTGAGGAAGAGGAGGTGGGAAGACTGTAAGAGCCAGGGGGAAAACAAGACCTTCTAGACACAACAGGGCTGGCACACATAAATTCCCAGAGACTGTGGTAGCATGCACAGGGACTACATGGCTCTGCCCCAGAACTATGGGGTTCTAGAGACGAAAGGAAGGACATATGCCCACATCCTTAACCGAAAGATATCCTATGGATAGCCACTTGTAAAAGAAAATAAGTTTTCTCCAAGAGAGAAAACTCTCTGGGGGAAACCAACCACTCTTCAGGGAAGGCCCCACGCTCTGTAGTAGAGGCCTAACACAAAGCAAACTTCGTGTCTTCTTTGGAGGTTCTTTGTTTCCTAACATTACACCAGGGTGTTCACTTTTTAAGCTTCCAGCCCCCCCCATCGTTTGGGGTCTTAATGGGATTCCTGGACAGGCAAACATGTGTGTCTCTGTGTCTCTGTGCTTCTGGGCTTCTTGTGCTTCCTCTTTGTCTCTTTGTCTCTGTCTTGTTTGGTTGTTTTGTCATATTCTGATTTGTTTGTTTTTTTTTTTTATTTATCTTATTGTATTTATTTTATTTTATTATTTTCATTCCTTAGATACCCGTTTGTTTTTTAATGAGAGATAGAAAATGTGTGAATCTGGTGGGAAGGGAGGTGGGGAGGAACTGGGAGGTGTAGGGAGAGGAAACCATAATCAGAATATGTTGTATGAAAAACTTCTATTTTCAATAAATGTGAAAAAAACTTGTGCAGAGATGACTAATTAAGTGTTCACTAAAAAAAAAAAAAAATCATTTTCTTCTTTCCCGTTACGAGGCTGTTGCTGGGCATGAGCTCAGCTAGGGGTTGTATTTCTTGGTGGCTGTGCTCCCCTGTCATTGATCACCTCTCAAGGAACTGTCTTCTTCCCCATAGCTGATAAGGCAGGATCAGGTTGCCTGTCACAAGAACATGCCAATTATTTTTTAAAAGTGTCAAGTATAAAATTCTCTGTTCAAATAGAAATTTTCTGACCAATATCATTCTACCACAGTGTTTGTTTGTAAGATATATGGGGAACATAGACATTTGGCTGTGAGAGTAGACTTAAAAACAGACCCAGAGAGAGAGAGAGAGAGAGAGAGAGAGAGAGAGAGAGAGAGAGAGAGAGAGAGAGAGACCTGAAGCAGGAGACACGAGTTATGAATAAGCAGATACTATAAATGTAGAGGAAACCGGTCAGGAGCGAGAGTCACAGGAGAAAGGACAAAGGGGCCTGAGTCATCAGAGCATATGCTCTGCATCCAGATAATCCAAGCCCGTGACCCGCCCGTGACCCTGTTGGGGGTTTCAATTTTGGAGCTTCATATCTTCCTCTGGGAGGTTCAGCTGAACAGGGGGGAGGGTTTTGCTTCATCTGCTCCACTCATTTCCTTACAGGAAATCCATCTTCCTGCAGGTAGCTTGAGTTATTTCCTGCCAAACTTGCAGTCAGGAGAGTCCGGCACACCTGCTCTGCTTAGTGTGTATTAATTAGAATGTATTCTCTGTAATATAATTAAATGTAACAATATTCATTATAAATACAAGTATCACTATTATGATAGCATTTAGAAATGCTTTGTGATTGCAAAAATTCAATATGCACTTATTTATTTATTTATTTATTTGGTCTTTAATTCTTTCAATAAACGTTTACCACCGTCGGATTTTTTTCTTCACAGAGCCAAAAGATTTAACGGGAATCAAGAGTAGACTGGAGGCTTTTGACTTCCAAGTTTAATTACTTTCCCAATGTATATATTTATTATGCCTACACTTGATTTAGGGTCATCCGTGGGCTTGTCTTAAGCTGGGGCTTCCAGTAGCAGCACTTAGGGGCTGTTCTAGATTCTTATGTTAGGCATTAGCCTTGTTCTGCAGACCTTTCCATGAACAATCTCATTCTTCCTTTACAAGGGCTGTGACGACAGCAGAAGCCCCTGTCTGGTTCTTAGGGTATGCAATGAATGTACCATCCCTCAAGCGTGGGCTGTTCTGTAGACCCAGATGGTTCTGAGATTTCAGAGTTGAATGCCCTTGAAGAACTTACCTGGATATCCCTACCCTGATCAGGGTCCTGATCATTGTTTGTCAGTGCAGCAGATTTGGTGGGGCTATGAATCCAGCCTTTTCTGAAGTTCTCTGCTCTTACAGCATGTTGTCCTGTGGTTTCGAGAGAGAAATAACTGCAAACATTGCTGTGGGAGCCTTCCGTCTCTCTCATTTTGCCTTAAGTGGCTAATTGGCTAAACTGAGCCTATCATTTTCTCTCTTCTGTGCATCAATAACCCTTAGTGACAACCAAACAAATCCTCCAGTCCTTATAATTACTGTTTCTTCTATATTCATAAATGCCAGGGACCTCACAGAAGCCACTGCTTCCCCCTCAACCTGTCATCCATTCCAAGTCACTGCAGGTGAAATTCTTGGTAACTGCCATGCTGCAGGCTGCCAGAGGTCCTCAGTGCAAACTGAACGCCAGAGATGGAGGCCTTGCTGCCATCTGGCTGGGGAGTGATCCAACTACAGAATCATATCCCAGGCATTGCTGGCTTTCCCTTTCTTTGCCCGATCACTAATTTTGGTGGGCTGTGGAGTGAATAGGCGGTGATAACTGATAGCTAGCTCGTCCTGGGAAGGAGAATAGGAAGTTGCGTGGCAGATGAAGAAATTAAGGAGCACGGTGTGGGAGAGAGCCGATCAGGATCACACTGAGAGACGTCAGCCAGTGAGAGAAGAGACAAGGGGACAAGGGTATGAGTGGGTGAGGATACACAAAGTGTGGTATTGATCAGGTGGTTTCCCCTCAATAAGAGAGACAGGAGGAAAGAAATACATACAGCTAAGCTTGTTGATGATAATAACATGCCATAAAACTGATAGTTATTGAAGCCTTTGTGTGTTAGTCACGGTTCTAAATTCATGGGAAGAAATTAGTTTCCGTCTAATAATACAAAAGCCCCTTTAAAAACACTTCCTTCCAGGTATTTGACAAAATTCAATGTATTACAATGGGGAAAATAAGCCAAGTGTTTCAACACACCATTTCCTTTCTATTAACAACCATTTCCTTCTGTGTTTCTCTTAAAAGAGTCAGGATTTATATTTTTCACTTTGTACCCTCAAAGGTTTGGAAAAGACAGTCATATACATTCCTTACTGTTTCAATCCTTTATCTACCCTCCAAACCCCTTTCCTTTTAATTTGATGAGTGGGCCTAAAAATAAAAATTGGCTTGTAGATGGTGCATTGAATATGTAATGAGAGTGGAGAGCTGTGAGCATTGCTTTTCACAGGGTTTCTAGATTCAGTCGCCCAGCAGGCAACGATTTATTGCAATATAGTTGCTACAGAGATCTTCAAAAGGGGAGGCTTTGCCTTGAGCGGAAAAAGGGCAAAGTTAACAAGAAGCTATATAGCTCCTCAGTGCTTCGAATACAGATATGAGGGAGCAGGAGTAGATGGGGTGGCGTGTGCACAGCCCGAGAGGCCTGTGGATGATCTGGTGGGGATGGATACCAAGCCATGACCTTCCTACAGTCTCTTGCAGCTCCTTTCCAGGAAGATGGCAGAAGTTCTCTAATTCAGACACAGAGATGATCCCATGATCATTACAACTGAGATACTGTCAACACAAAAAGCAAATATTTCTCAATTTTAAGATGATAGAAGCTTATGCACTTTGGTTATATGAGCTATTTTTCTCTACTAACAGCGGTGCTGGTAAGTTTAGACTATCTAGAACAGACGGGTTAGGCGGCATTTGCTTTTGTAAAAATTAAATTTTACAAGGTAAATGATAGTTCAGCACAAGAGGTCCACTAGGTTGTTCTCTCCTCATGGATAATGTCAATTATTTTTGAGTAAAGTCCATACTTTGTGCAAACCGTAAAGGTAGCTGATTGTGAACCGTGTCTGAAGAGGTCCAATTACACCTCTTCACCCAGATGTTCCACCTGGAGCTCTGATGCTTGGAGCGGTGTGTGAGCAAGGCTGCAGCTTATTTCGTGTTTAACTGAATCAGAGAAAGGACTGGTGCAAGAAAGGAAACAATTTAGTACACTTTGAATCTCAGATTTATTGCTTAGCAGAACTGTTATGGACTTGGTGGGCAATTTTTTTTTAAAGAATCACCTACAAAAAGATTAAGGGCTGTAAAAAGATTCATTTTAGAGTGTATTTGTCATTCTTATTCGTTCATCTTTTCTTCTGGTATGTGCATGTGTATGTTGGAATATGTACACGTGTGTGTGCATGTAGAAGCCAGAGTTTGACTCAGGGTGCTGTGTCGGTAGTTTTATGTTAACTTGTCACAAGCTAAGCTAGAGCAATTATTTCAAAAGCAGGAGTCTTAATTGAGAAAATACCTTCATAATATTGGCCTATGGGTATGTCTGTCTAAGATTCTCTTGACTAGTGACGAAGGAGGGCCTAGCCCCCTGCGGATGGTGCCGTCATTGAGCAGGTGTCCTGAGTTCTATAAGAGAGCAGGGGAAGCAACCAGTAAGGAGAAGCAAGCCAGTAAGCAGCTCTCCTCTATGGCTTCTGCTCTAGTTCCTGCCTCTAGTTTCATGCCTTGACTTTCCTCAGTGGTGGACTTTGATGTTGAAAGTATTATTTTTAGAGACAGGGTCTTTTTTGGGGGGGCGGACAAAATAGATTATATCTTTATTAAAGATACTCTAAGGGAATCTTCTTTTTCCCCCCAATTTTTATTAGATATTTTCTTCATTTACATTTCAAATATTATCCTGAAAGTCCCCTAAACCCTCCCCCACCCCCCGCCCTGCTCCCCTACCCACCCACTCCCACATCTTGGCCCTGGCGTTCCCCTGTACTGGGACATATAAAGTTTGCATGACCAAGGGGCCTCTCTTCCCAATGATGGCCAACTAGGCCATCTTCTGCTATATATGCAGCTAGAGACATGAGCTCTGGGGGTACTAGTTAGTTCATATTGTTCTTCCAATATGGGTTGAGACAGGGTCTTTCCTTGAGTCCGGAGCTCGCTCACTCACTCAGCTAGACTGGCTGGCTAGCCCCAGGGATCATTCAGGGATCATTTGCCTCCCTATTGCTATGACTGCAGGTGTGCACCGTATTGCTGTGACTGCAGGTGTGCACCATGCAATCTCTTACTTGTGAGGATTGGGGTTTGGAACTCACGTCCTTTTGCCTTTTTTTTTTTTTAATCTTCCACATGGGATTGAGCTCATATTCTTATACTTGCAAGGTAAATCCTTTACTAACAGAAGTCTCTCCCCAGTCCTTATGGGAAATATTTACAGCAAACTCAGTGATAAACTATTTTTTATGGGCACAAAAATCAGTACACAAGTGCAAAACACCCAACCCCAAACCTGCAGTGTCATTATCTACAAGGGAAAGAATGGGAGAGGCCTCTGTAGTCAAATGAGAGAGTCAAAGGACAACAGAATCATTTGATGTGAGTGGACAATCTGAGAACAGCAGCTGATATTTATAGAGGTTTTGACTAACCCAGCACAGGCGAGTGAACAGAACTCACAGCATGTACTGAAGGGTCTGGAGCAACACAGCCTCCATATTCACATCTACATCCGGCCTGGAAGGATGCCGTCTAGGATAGGCCCATGTTGAGTACAAAACTACTTGGAACAAAAGCAAAGTGGGTCAGTCGGGTCAGAAGAACTGAGAAGGGAAGAGAGGCACATGGAGAAGTGGGAAAGGGGACAGAACCAGGAAGCAGGAGCACTCAAGCAGCCATCTTCTGTAGGCCACAGAGATACCACAGAGGAGGGACCTATGGGAATTAGAAGATACTCGCCACTTGCACTTTTCTATAGCTTCAGGGGAGGGAACTTCTCATCAGTACAGTTATGAAGAATATCAAGATCAAATTTATCCAGTTACTATAAGAAAAGATTGCCGTCCTTCCCCCACCAAGTTAAGTGCATCAGAAGGGTATGCTCACAGAATAGAGTTAATCAGTACTTGTGAGGGTGGGAAGAGCAGGGCCTGGAGCAAGAGTGGGGACCAGGTCTGGTCAAACCCTGGATATCTTGTCCTGATATCAGCAGGAGTAGGATCCCCACTCTCCGCCCATATGTACTGGCACAGTATCCCTGTGCCTGCACATTTGCATCCCAGAAGGAAGAGGTCATGTAGCCTGGTAGCCGGTTTTAACTTGCTCTCCTCTTATACGGTCATGTCCAGCAGCACTTGGAATTTCTCCTTATGCTAATGAGTCATCACCAGCATTTTTGCCCCAGCCAATGTTGTACACTTACCCAGAAAGACCCTACCCACCCCAAAAAGGTTTAAAAAGTCTTTGTTTTCCCCCATTAAACGAGCTGTTGCACTGAAGCTGCCTCTTGAGAGTCTGTTCTCTATGAGCTCACCACTCCGGGCCATCCAGCCTCACTTTCCCTGTCAGGATCCACAGCTTGTGATCCCAGGCTCTCCACGCCAACACTGAGTTACTCACACCTTAGTACTTGCTGTTCAGGGTGGAGAAAACAGCAAGCACTAAGGTTTGAGTAACTCAGTGTTCCCCAAGGGTTTACCTGGATCCAAGGTGTCATTCTAGGGAGGTGGCATGTTTGGGAGACTGAAGGAGAGGTCCTTAGGTCACTGGAAATGTCACATCAGAAGCGAGCGTGGCGTGGAAGTCTTCTGACTTATTTGACATGTAAGCTCCTGGAACATGTGTGCCTTTGTCATGATGTGATGCAGTGAAGAGCCAATCCAATGTCACCACCATGCCCCTTGACCTTCCAAAATCGGGCCGGACACACCTTTCTTTACTGCATCATAATTCATTTCCGACGTATCATTAGAGTCACGCAAGATGAACTAACAGAAACAGCAACTACTCAAAACAGAACTTCAAGAAAGACAATATGAAAGAAGAAGAGGGTCAAACTTATAACAAACTCAGAAACCATGTGACACAGTGACAAAGCTGATGTAAGAATTACAAATGGAAGAAAATTTTCAGGAATGAAAATGAAAAAAAGAGGAAATAAACATACTGCCTTAAGGGGGCTGTTCAAGGAGGAAAACATTGAGAATATTAAAAAATAGAATCAAAGTAATAGCTACTGAAAATAGGGGGAAGAATATCTGACAGATAAAATGTCCCTAAGAAAGAAATCCACAGCAGGAGAGCAATGTAACGGCCAGAACTGTAATTCCGGAAGTCTCTTCTTGTACAGCTAATACTAAGTGAGGACAGAAAGCATGGAGGGCTGGGGTGGGGCGGGGGTGGGGAATGACGGTGAGCATTAGCAAAGCCCACACAGGAGAGCACACAGCTCAAGGATTAGCTGTAACGAGAGAAAAGGGACGGGGAGAACACCTATATTAAAAAGCATCAAAACACAGGTAATTTAATGGGACCAAGAAACTACAGTGTCTCAGGAAGGCAAACTCTAGAGAACTGTGAGGAAGGGGCTGTTGAAGGTCAGAGTAGTGGTGACTTCTCTGGTGGCTTGAGTGGGAGTTTGAGATGGAAGCAGAGGCCTCTTGGGTCACTGGCAAAATCTTATTTCTTAGCTAATAATGACTGAGGAATGAGGTTTTGTGTGGATTTCTATTTTGTTTTATAACAAAAGTCTATGCTTTTCTAAAAAGAGGATTTATATCTATCTATCTATCTATCTATCTATCTATCTATCTATCTATCTATCTATTGGCTTGAAGAACTTAGAAGTTTGAAGGGAGGCTCAAGCATGGAGTCAAGGGTACAAGGGTTTCTCCCAGGATGAAGGATGCAGGGTGCGGGGTGCGGGGTGCGGGGTGCGGGATGCCGCCCCTCTCTGTCGTCTCTAGGCCTTCTCCTTGATGCCTTCACTACCCATCATTTTACATAGTGGGATGGTGCCTCCTGATAGTTCCAAGCTTCTTGGATTTCTAAGGCTGCTGTCCCCAAAGGAGGTGAGGATGTAATCATCCACTTTTAAACTTCAGCACAAGCATAGGGGTAGGAGAGTTAAAGTGAGGAAAAGTAGGGCATTGATAGTAGTGACTGAAAGCTTTGTGGTGAAACAACTGAGCCAAACATGGGAAATGCATTAGGAGTAAGGAGAAAAGACGGTACTGTGGCTTGGTGCCCACTGTACTCAACTACGGGATCCCATGTTCCTGAGCATAAGGAACATGCAAAATTAGCCAATGGATGTATATAATGATATAAATACATACTTAGCTCTCTGAGAGTGCAACCTCCAGTAACTGGGAAATATTTTTTTGACCTCTGCTATATTTTCAGGAGGCATACATTGTAGATGTACAAAATTATTTGGGGAAACATTTATGAGTGATAGATTCATAAATGGCTCCGAAGTGGGCAATTCTCACCCTTTAAACTTGACCTTAGCTATATTTAACTTGGCTCTTTGTAACCCATAGGGATTCTTGTGACAGCAAAATAGTTTAGAAATTTAGCATGCTTTATGACTTATAAAATAATAATGTTCTTGAGAGTATGTGCTTAACAAATAAGATTCTAGATTATGCAGATATTCAAAGCATTACTGATCTATTATAGAACATTCATAATTTCCTCAAAAAGTATGTTCAAATGTACAAACATATGAGCGAAGAAGCATTTCAAAGTAAGGAGCTGATTATCTGACTATAATCTACTTACCATATACAATATTAAAATAATGAAAAATAATAAAAGCATTATAATGTGTTATAAGAAGGCATCATTCTTACTACTACATTTTTTTAAATCTGTAAAGTAAATATCCATATATAAATCTACAGAGATTGTGTTGTTAACATATGCAACTCCTTATTTTGAAATGCTACATTGGGCATCTAACTGAACTATATACCACTTCATTCTTAACAGTTTTGTGGTTATATTTAAATTGAACTTTTAGACATTTTTGAGAACTTAGGTCATTTTTACTAACTATACTCACCACGATGTCTAACAGATCTCTGCTCCTAACTTCTGTCTAAGTGAAGCCTTATATTCTTTGACCACATCTCCCTATTAATTCCTCTAGTCCTCATTTCTCTCTTCTTGCTCCTGGTAACCACCATTGTGCCCTCTGATTCTCTGAGTTTGACTTTTAAAAACACACATATAAGTAATATCACATAGCATTTGTCTTTCTGTAGCAGCGTATACTGTAGAACATCATCTAGGTTCATTCTTGTTGTCTCAAATAACAGAATTTCCTTCCTTTATTCTTTCTTTCCTGGATATGTGTATAAGTGTGGACGGACATTGTACACAAGTGTGTACACATGTGTAAACATGTGGATATAGTGGCCTTACATCAGTGTGTAAGTGTGCGTGCATGTACGTGCGTGTGAATATAGAAGCCCGAGTTTCACTTTGGGATCCTTTCTCTATTGAACTCTGCCCTATTCACTGAGGTAGGGTCTCTCAGTTTAACCTAATCTCAGTCACTAATATGACTGTCCTTGCTAGGCAGCTTGCTCTGGGATGCCCTTTCTCTGTCTTCCTAGCCGTGTAATTATAGGGAGCCACTATGCTTACCTGACATCTGAGTGGCTTCTTAGAATGTGGATTCTGGTCCTCATGCTTATGTGTTGATTTCAACATCTGAGCCATTTCCCCTCAGGCCAAATTTCATGAAGGCCAGAAAGCAATCCATCCTCTGTGTGGGTATGGGTGTGTATGCACCTTATTTTTGTTTTGATGGATACCTGAGTTTATATCCTGATGTTTGTGTGTGATTCTACAGTGAGCATAGAAATGTAACTCTCTCTTCAGTATAATGGGTACTATCATTGTCATTATTCTCACTTTGTATGGGAACCTGAGGCACAGGGGAGTTATGTGGTTGGTCAGGGGACATGTAGGAAGAGAGAGAACAGGGAATTAAATGCAGACATCTTAATTCTAGAATCTCTCTCTTAACAAATGAATACTTCAACATTTGTTAAAGGCGATGGGCAAATAACAGACATTAAATGAATATATCTACATCATAGCTATTCTATCTTTATCTTTATTCCTGAGAAAAAAATCCTTTGATTTTCATCTTCGAAAAATTTGTGATTTCAATATGAGGTGATGTTTTGAGCTAAACCCATTTCAAGAATTTATTTAACCAGTTCTTTTCTATTCATACAAACTATGATACATTTGAAAGGCTAGTTGGAAATATTCAAGTCCTAACTTGGGATAATTGCACATGTATTTGTTAAGAATCAGTATTTTGCAAACACATAAAATTCATTGTTTTTCTAGGCCTCCAAAATGCGGTGTTAGTCACCTTCCTTCCTTCCTTCCTTCCTTCCTTCCTTCCTTCCTTTCTTTCTTTCTTTCTTTCTTTCTTTCTTTCTTTCTTTCTTTCTTTCTTTCTTTCTTTCTCTTTCTCTCTCTCTCTCTTTTTCTCTCTCTCTTTCTCTCTCTCTTTCTCTTTCTCTCTCTTTCTCTCTTTCTTTCTTTCTTTCTTTCTTTCTTTCTTTCTTTCTTTCTTTCTTTCTTTCTTTCTTTCTTTCTTTCTTTCTTTCTTTCTTTCTTTCTTTCTTCGAGACAGGGTTTCTTGTTATAGCCCTGGCTGTCCTGGAACTCACTCTGTAGACCAGGCTGGCCTTGAACTCAGAAATCCACCTGCCTCTGCCTCCCAAGTGCTGGGATTAAAGGCGTGTGCCACCACGCCCGGCGTTAGTCACTTTTCTTATCTCTAAGAAAAAACTTGGGAGAAGCTGTGTAAGGAAGCAGAGGATTGTTTTAGTCCATGGTTTCAATGGACTCAGCCCATCATGGTGGGTAGGCATGGCAGCTAGAGTGACTCCATTTTAGTGGCTGGGAACATCTGACTGGGCTGCTCCTTTGGTAACATGCAAAACCTTCAAAAACTCCCCTCTAGTGGCCTACCTCAGGCAGTTAGGCCTCATGCCCCTAAGGTTTTCTAACCTTCTCAAGTAATACTGCCATCTGGGGATCAAGTGCTTAAAAGGAGCTCTTGGAAGATGTAAATATAATTCACAAGGATTCCCAAACCTTCACTGGCAATGTTTATTTTGTTCATTCTATGTAAGACATTTGTTTATTTGGAACCAACCAACCAACCAACCAACCAACCAACCAACCAACCAACTGTTACAAGATCACAATGTGAGCATACTAGCATGGGTGATGTATAAATTCATGTCTGGGTTACATGAAGCAGAATAATAATGAAGTATAAAGCAAAAAGATTTTTTTTTCCTACAAGGAAAGGAAATGGGAAGATTGAGGCACAAAGAATGATCAATGAATTAGAATATAAGAAATCTTTAGGAGAAACTATAATTTATAATGCCTGGGTTTCTTTCTTTTCATTCATCTTACCTCTTCTTTGTTTATCTGCACCAATATTTTTCACTCCATAAATTGTGTTCTTTCACTGTTATGGTCTAGGGAACTAAGGATAGTCTTCAAACTACATAGTAAAGTTGTGAGTCTCTAGGAAAGTGACTCTTTTTCTATTTGATTGAATTACTGAATAGCTTTACAGAGGCCCCATAGTTATGTGAGTCCTTGTGTTCAGTGGGAGGGGCAGCTCCTAGAAGTGTCTGAAATAGTTTCAGAAGAGTAGGATGGTGCCAGAAAATAAGAATTAGGTTTTTTATTCTCAAAATGGAAAATAAAGCCAGGCATAGTGACACACATCTTTGATATCAGCACTTGGGGAAGCAGAGGTAGGTGAATCTCTTGAGTTCAAGTCTAATCGGGTCTGCAGGGTGAGTTATAGGCCAGGGCTACACAGAGAAACCCTGTCTCAGGAAAAAGGAAAATAAACACAGATATTGAAGTTATATATTGATTAAATCTATACTGTAAATATACTTATGACCTTTCTTTGTTCAATATGGTATAAATGAGGTGGCATAAGACTAAACATGATAAGTAGGGCTGTTTGATAAATTTGGAAAATGTAGACCACCACAGCTCTTGGCACAGCTGTAGTCACAGTGACTTAGCAGACCAATGTCAGAGTACATGGCTCAGAAAGATTTTAATGTCCACATCTTTCATAGTGCATCCCTTCAAAGTAGAGAACAGACAGCAAAAGATAGGAAACTTTATTACATGCACACATACCTGCCCATACACATTAAACACACATGCATACACACAACACACATGCATATACATGCAACACACATAGCATATATACACTATACACATCGCACACACATATACACAAGCATATATACATACATCATACTAATGCATTCATACATATGACATGCATATGTATACATACAGCACACACATGCATATATACAACACATATGAATATACATACAAGACACATACCCATACACACAACAAATACATATACCTTCACCACACATAAATCACTCACCCTTGCACACACAGACATGTATCCACACACATACACACACATACACACAGTAATACACACACACACACACACACACACACACACACACACACATGCACACACGCACATACAGCAACAGATAACTTTGTGCTTGGCTTTTTTATTGGGTTGTAGAATACCATTTTGTATTACATTTAATATTTAAAATTAATACTTCATATATACTTGTTTATTTAAAGTATCTTTTTGATGCCTTTAAAATTTTTAAATTTTATGTATTTGCTTACTTTTGTGTGTGTGTGTGTTTGTGTGTGTGTGAGAGAGAGAGAGAGAGAGAGAGAGCACGAGAGAGCACATGTATATCACATGTATGTCGCTGTAGTCCAGGAGATGCTTAGGCCATGACATTTCCGCCGCACTCCCTCCCTCTCTCCCTTCCTCTTTCCCTTTGTCCCTCTCTGCTCTTTTCTTTCTAACTTCTCTGCTTAGAAGAGTTTTATGTTGGTTTAGGTCATGTTTTAGAGAATTATCTTTGTGTTTCTTTTTTAAAGTTCTATGTCCTAGAAAAAGAGCATTTTGAAAGTCTGTCTCCCAAAGGTAGCAGTTATGTTATTTCTGAGTTCATCTTTTGATTCAAGTAAGTAGAATTGCCTTTAAGTAGGCTATTATTTGATATCTGCCAAAAGCACTGAAAGGCTTTAAAATTACAGCCCAGTAAACTCTCTTGTCTGATATTATACCAGCATTAATCCACACTTTCAGTCTTGCAAAGGTGTACATTTAGACTGAAATTTAAGAAGACTCGACGAGAATGGGTTTTAAATGATTGGGTACTTTTTCACATATTCGGGGAGGGAACCCCGTCTCCCCTGTCGTAAGGTACTGACTTTTTTCAAGTGAGTTAGAAAAACTGAGAATCTACACAGGTCACATAACTCTCATTCTTGTGATTACCTTATTACTTGTGCATTTGTGAAAGAAAATGTTTTAAATATAAAAGTATGCATAACAATTAAATCATGAACAAAATAACATATTGATTAATATTTTTTTATGTGTGTGTGTGTGTGTGTGTGTGTGTATTATATGCATGCATACATGTTCATCTGTTTGTGTCTATCTGTGTGGGAGCCATAGATCCATGCTGGGTAAGCTTCTTTTTTCACTTCCACCTACTTTTTTTTGAGATGGAGTCTCTCACTGAGCTTATAGGGCAAGAGAAGTTTGGCTAGTAAGCTCTAGCATCCCTCCTGTCTCTGCTTCCCCATGCTATGGCCAGCTTCTTAAGTGAGTACTGGGGTGCACGCCCAGGTCCCCATGCTTGGTGATATGCATGTTACTGACTGTGCCATCTCCTCGGTTCCCTTCATCAAAATTTCTCAAAAAGCATTTAGAGTTGTGGGAACAAAGGAGAGTGGAAAAATTCTTACCTAAGTCACAGTTAATAACAGAGGAAGATAGGAGAAGGCAAAGAGAGGATATCATGATTAAGCTTAGTAAGTGACTGAGATCTTGGTTACTGTTAAAAGGAATTTTATCCTAAATGACTATTGACCAGAATTTACAAGTTGGAAGGAATCAGTGGTTTTCTAGGAGAGAAATATCACTCTAGAAGTTTAGCTATTGGAAGCAGCCTACTATTGGAATCCTTATCCATCATGTGCTTACATCCACTCACCTATGTTATCCATCCACCCAGCCTCCCATCCATCCATCCATCCATCCATCCATCCATCCACCCACCCAGCCTCCCACCCATCCACCTGCCCACTCCCACTCACCCAGCCTCTCACCCACCCACCCATTCATCCACCCACCCATCCATTCATTCATCTACCCACCTGCCCCCACCCGCCCAGTTTCCCACCCATTCATCCACCCACCCACCCACACCTACCCAGCTTCCCACCCATTCATCCACCCATCCAGCCTCTCACCCACCCATCCATTCATCCACCCACCCCCACACACCCAGCTTCTCACCCATCCATCCATCCATCCATCCATCCATCCATCCATCCATCCATTCACCTACCCATCCATCCATTCATTCATCCACCCCACCCTCCCAGTCTTCCATCCAT
Organism: Mus minutoides; assembly: GCA_902729485.2. Taxonomy (NCBI): domain Eukaryota; kingdom Metazoa; phylum Chordata; class Mammalia; order Rodentia; family Muridae; genus Mus; species Mus minutoides. Next base: position 1,721,730 of record LR749579.1, read on the forward strand.
CTATCCTTCCTTCCTTCCTTCCTTCCTTCCTTCCTTCCTTCCTTCCATTATTTACCCATTTTCTTACTTATCCAGTCATTCAAATGCTGTGAAATTACATTAAGCCTTTTCATTCTTGATCCTTTGTGTGAGTTGTCACCCCAGGCTGCTGTCCTGCTTTTCCCTTTTACACACCTCAGAAACCCCATTTCCTTTTATTGTAACACTTAAAATTACAAAATGAATACACATTACACAACTAAGAAACAGATAATGATTTCAAGAATACTGAGAAGAAACTAGAAACACTTGCTGTAGTCACATTATATGCAGGAGAAAAGACAGCAGACAGCTAACATTTCTAGCTCCTCTTTTTAATGTTAAAATTTGCACTGCTACTTCAAAGCAGCACAAACAATAAACCAGTAGTTTACAAGCGTTGGCCCTGTGTTCTGCAATTTTAGGATTCTTTGTAAGGACAGATACCCAATTTAAACAGAAAGAAAATGTATTTGTAATATTAGGTAGCTCAAAGTGCATCTTGCTGAGATGCAACTTGGAATTTATTCTTGTAGCTGTGTGAAAGCACCCATACATATCCTTCTGTAGGGTTGTTCTTCTGGAGACAACTGACTGCTTCCAGGCCCAGATGCTACAAAATTTCCTGAAAGTTTCAACACTTCTCTGACAACTAGATGTCTTTGCTTTTACTGGAGTACTTCTTTTGAGGTGTCTGTGTTTGATAGAAGATTTAAAATGGCGATTCTAAGCATGTGTTCCTCTGTGGAGAACATGGGAAAATGAGCATCTGGTCTAGACTCAGGACACAACAGATTCTCCCAATGTATGCAGTTCATTAAATGCTATGGGTAGGGCTAAGGGTTCAGGGTAAAGCATCTGGAATGTGTTCATAAGAACCTGCTTACTCCAGTTAGAGTTACTACTGTTATAGTGAAACCAAACAACCAAAATCAACTTGGCGAGGATGGAGTTTATTTTGCTTACACTCTGTAACACAGTTTATCACTGAGGGAAGTCAGACAGCATCTCAATCCAGGAACCTGTAGTCAGGAGCTGATTGAGGTCATTAAGGAATGGTACTTTAAGGCATACACCTCATGGCTTGCTCAGCCTCCTTTTTTTAAAAAAATAGAATCCAGGACCACCAGCTCAGGCATCGTAACACCCACAATGGGCTGAGACCTCCCACATCCATCACTAGTAGAGAAAATGTTGTACAGGTTTGCCTAAGTCTAATATTATGGAGGCATTTTCTCAATTGAGAATTCTTTTTTTTTTTTTTCCAAATGACTCTAGCTTCTGCCAAGTTAATATAATACTAACTAGGACACCTTCACCCCTACCAAAAAAATTGGTTGTAATAATGACTCCCAAACATGAAACACGATCACCAACCTTTCTTCTTGCTTGTCAGTGATGTTAATCTGAATTATCAATTTGATGAGGTCAATAGAATGATGACCTGGGAGATAGGATTCTAGGAGTTTCTCTAGTGAGTTATTTTGGTTAGATTATTTAAAGTGGAGAACCCATTCACTGTGTGGGGAGCCACACAGTGTCTGGGAATCTAGATTGTATATAAAAAATTCTAGGTTGTATAAAAAAGAGAAAGTGGGCTGAGCTCAAGAAATCACTGCTTTCTGTGTCCTGATCACGGGTGTGAGGTAAGCAGCCACTTTAAGCTCCTGCCGCGAGGAACTTAAGTTTTGAACTGTGAGACGGAGTAAACTCTCTTTCTCTCAAGTTACTCATTGTCAGAGCATTTTATCCTAACAACTGCAAAGAAAACTAGACACTATCCAAAATCAATAGTCTTACTTTCTCTCCTTAAAATGATCAACGATAATGAAACCAAGGGTTAATCTATCCTCATAACTTAATGTGACAAGGCTAATGCACGATTTCTCTGGCAGCAACTCATTAAAAAAGCTCATTGGCGTTTGCATCTGATTCTGTATCTAGAGTCTTCAACTTAGTGACACATCTCTTCTACTTTCACTGTGATCTTCCTAGATACTACGATAGCATGTTTGAGGTTGTAAGGTAAAGCAAACGGAAGGCTTTACATATCATTTGAAGAAAATCAACACACATAATACTGCCAATATCACAGAGAATGAGTTTGTGATACATGCTACCAGTTTTCTGAAAATTATATGATCCTGCTTGTGATACCTTCTTCACATATGTTATTTGCCTCAAAAAAGACTCAAGTCCTTTAAAAATATCAACACACACACACACACACACACACACACACACACACACACACACACAGAGAGTGTGTTTGGGAGGCAGAGGCAGACAGATCTCTGTGAGTTCAAGCTCAGCCTAGTCTGCAGAACAAGTTCCAGGGCGGACAGGACTATGCAGTGAAACCCTGTCTTGGAAAAATATATCATTACAGAAGTGTGAGACTAGTCCTCATGTGCTAAAGCGCATTCTGAGCCACTTTCTCATTTACATACTGATGCTGCCTCTCCGTTTCTTCCACCGTGGACCTAACTTGCTGTTCTTCTACGCTCTACCTGAGAGGAATCTTATTCAGAGGCTGTCTTTTTATACTACAAGGAGAAAATACTTTTCAGGCATTTGATTAGCATATTTACAATGAACAAGTAGTTTTAAGTACTTAGCATGTGCCTGGATGGGGAGAGCCTTGGGGCTTTGGGGAACACAGCGATTGGTTTGAAGCAGTCTTTCTCCTTTAGAGACCTACACCCACTGAGGAAGGGCAGGCTTCATTATTGCCTTTACTTCAAGGCTCTGAGTAGTTAAACTATGCCATAGTTCTGTTAAAAGTTTCCTTTCTATTTTTTTTTTCTCATCCAGTTGTCTGCATATAAAATTGGACTCATCTGAGTTTAGAGCTGAGAAAGCTGAGCACTCGTTGAATCCTCTATTTTTCTTGCGGCATCGAGAAGCTGTGTGTGCGTGGAGCAATCTGTAGCTTTAGTTGCCCTGGTTACACAGTGCATTTTGCCAGGCTTTCAGAAAGATGTGAACCCTAATTAACCTTAAAATTAACAGGCCAATGGCAAGGGTTTCATAACAATTCAAAAGGAGAGGCAGAAAATATCCTGAAAAAATGTAAATCTAAGGTGACACTTGTAAGGCTGCTGCAATATTAAAATATTATTGGATTTTAAAAGAGCTGAGAGACTACAGATGACTGATATTAAAACAATAGCGCGCATGTGTGTGTGTGTGTGTGTGTGTGTGTGTTACATGTAGTATGTGTCCTTGTTAGTATGCGTGTACCTGGGCATATATACACGTAGAAGCCTGAGGTTGCTGTAGGCTATCTTTCCTGTATCCTCCCTCTACATTTTTGTTTTCATTTTAAATGTTTTAAATGACAGAGACTGTAACTGAACCTGATGCTCATTTATTCAGCTAGGCTGGCTGACCAATGAGTGTTTCAGGAAATTCCCCTGTTTCTACACTTCCTCACATCGCACTGGGGTTACAAACAGGGGCGACTGCACTCAGTATTTGATATGGATGCTGGAGATCCAAACTCCAGCCTTTATGATTGTATGGCAGCAACTTTACCAGTTATTTTCCCAGTCCCATGACTATATGCATTTTTTTTTCTCAGCTAGGTCCATATAGTTAAAAGCTTTGAAAGTAGTTGGGAAAAAAATTGGTTAAAATATATATTTAGCCCAGCACCTTGTAGTGTGACTCTTTTCTAAAGTTAAAATAAAAACATTTTTTGAAGGAAAACTCCCCAGGTTGAGCTGGGAGAGGGAATGAATACATGTTGATCTTGCAGAAGTGGGGATAGAGTAAGTGAGGGTGTTGATTCCAATACACAGACGTGTTGGGAGGTTACAGTGACCAAATATAAGAGTAGACAATCAAATGTGGAGATTTGCCAGGAAAGGGGCGTCACAGTGGTCTGCTGATGAGAAACCCAGGGACAATTAGCAGATGTGATTTGGACACGAGCTGGGAAGAAAAGAATTGGGTGGAAGACAGGACACTTCCAGAATTTAGATTGAAATGAGCCCCAGCTAATTTCTTCCTCATCCCTGGCTTCATGTCTCTTCTTAGGTTTTATCTAATCTTCTTGGTCATTTAGTTGTTTCTCAGGAGCCCAATATGCACATCAGAGAGGGGAACGCCTGAAGAGTTTATCCCTATGAAAAGACAAGATTAAAGCAGATGTTTTAACTCTTTAATGTTAGGCTGTTGGATATGTTCCTGATACAAAAACTGTATTCAGCTTCCCTGAATTCTGCTCCCTTTCCCCATTTCTCCTCCTTTCGACGACACAACTTCTCTTTCATGGAGAATGAAATACCACTTTCAGCAATTTCAGAATAACTTCACCTTATTCAAATGATTTTAGGGATCAGAGAAGAGGCCAGATTAAACAATACCCTTCAGCTAGGCTGCTCAAGCTGACGCCAAGGCAAATGTGACTTTTCCAGCTGATTGTCTGGGGTGGGGGGTGGGGGTCCTGTTTCTTCCAGCTCTGCGGTAGAAATTATGGAATGTATACAATATTAAGTAAGGTCTGCTCTGTGTGAAATTAAACAACAAACGGAACCCTGGCTACTGGGCGGAGTATGCTTTATTTTCCTTAAGCAAGTGAGGAGAAGTCCAGGGCAAGCTTGCTCCCCTACCCCCACCCCCTTTCCTCTGAGCTCTCTCTTTTATTTGCCTTCACTTTTCAGTAGGAGAAGAGGGGCGCAGGTGTTTCTAACACTAAATCCCATATCCCTGATGGGGTCTTCAAGTGTGCTGAGATTTTTCTGACATCTTTGTGGATTGTTATTTATTTATTTATTTATTTATTTATTGCTATAGGACGTTTCCCCCCTGCTGATATATGGATTGTGAAGTCACATTGACTGTATTCCATTTCTGAGTGTTGCAGTTCTCCCAATATTTTACTCATAGGTAGAACTGAGTATGATATTTGGCCAATATACGTAGATATAAGATCAGGGTTAGAAATTAAATTTCAAAGAAACTTCCACTGTAAGAAGAACACTAGACATAATCTCTTTTACAAATAGTATTTTTATTCTTTCCTGATGGGCGTAAATTTCTTTCTTCTACCACGCCTAACATGAATGTCACATTATTGTAATTTATCTTGGGCTAGTAATGGCATTATGTACACTAGAATGATTGACAGAGCTAAGAATCAGAGATTGGAAGCCATTTTCTGAATTTTAAACTTTATTTTCCATATACCCCATGGGCTTCTAAGTAGATTTTTATCTATTTTATTTTTTCCCTTTAAAAATGCTATAAGATGCTTATTTTATTTTAGAAAAAAAAAAAAGGTTTCCCATTATCAGAGAAGAAAATGAGATGAAATTCACTTGAATATTTTGAACTAATGAAGCCTCTATCAGGAACACACAATCACTTTCCAGGTGTTTCCTTCTCTTTGAAAGACAGGCAATATTACATTTCTACTTTCTTAGGGTTTGGGCACTGTCATAATATTCTCCAGGCTATCAAAATCTTGCTAATGACTTAATCAAATTGTTTAATTACCCTAAAATGTAAGTGGGAATTGAATAAAAGCAATTTGAAAAGCTCTAACTGGATTTGTTTCAATTTCATAACAATAGATCAGGTTTGGATTTTGGCCGCTTTTGTGTTCAGATAAATAGATGGCCTTTTGGTGAAGGTCAGACCGAAAAAAAGTGTTTAGCATTTAAACCTGCCATGCCTCCTACTTAAAGCTTCTTTTTATGAAGAAAAGTATTTTTTAAAGTTTTTTTTTTTTAATGTTTAATAAAGATTCTCCAACTCCCATAGACGCTTCCCAGAGCCCTCCCATGAGGTGTGGAGAGAGGCATCTCACGAACTTTGTCTAACTCCTATTTGCATCCCAGTTTCTTCCAGTGCCTGCCTTTTTCCTTTTCCTTTTTCGTTTTCTCTTTGACCCTGAATTCGTTTCTTATCAGGCAGAACCGTTAGAATCCCCGCTGGGAAGTCTCAGCCAGAGACAAGGTTTCCTGTAGAGGGGAGGAAATATTCCAGCTTCCCCTTGATTGATAAGAGGGGCATACCCCTGCTGAGAACCTGCAGAGAGCAAATCCCAGCTCCAAGCAGAAGTGGGTTTTCTTCCAGTATTGATCTCACCCTCCCGAGCTTGCCTTACTTGAAAGGCAGCAGGCAGAATGACTTGGGTGAGCCGAAATGATCTTTGGTCAAGACGTGGTCAGATCCACTGTGAAATGGTCAAGGCGATTGGGAAGGGGACCGCTAGGTGCTGAGATTATAGGTCTAGTTAAGATTTATGTTGGTGACGAGGACAGTTACATGAACATAGTGCATACATACGGAGCATTTTCTTTTGTTACAACTGCTATTGCTCAAGAATTGCGTTTTCTAATTAATGGTAGGGCTTTAGGTAGATTATCTATAATAATAATCATTCTTAAATGATAATAGCAACTATGAAAATTAGGACAGGGCATAAAATTAAAGGCATTTGAATAATCACAGTACAATCAAGTGAAAAGTAGTGATGCCTGTATTTGATGCTGGATTTTGTGGAAAACAGCACAAGGATATACGTGCTTTGGAAGTTGAAAGAGCATCAGATTTTGACAGCACAACTGCATAAATTTCCAAGTTGTTCAAGTGGTTTTCATTCTCCATGCAAATGAATTTTGAGTTAGAATGAGTAGACTAATATTGCAAATAGTGTTTTAAACATGTTTGCTTTATGAGACTGTAACTATACAGTCTACATTTGACAGTTTTCTATGTAATAATGAAATATTGTTCTTAATATTTAAAAAGGTTGTGCTGACTGGAGTTTAGAACTGACTAAAAGGGAAATACACTTGTCAATAATTAAGTACATAAATACATTTGGCTGGAGGGATTGGTAGGTATAAGATAATAGTTTATATCTTAGAAATATTTTTATGCCATGTTAACATCAGAATGTAATAATCAGTTCACTTGTGAGACCCCCAAAGTGTTTCCCCTGAAATATACAGCCAGTAAGAAGCTCTTTGTTCTCTAAAGTTAGCAAGAAGCCTTTTGTTCCTCTACCTTAGATGACCCAGCCTGCCTGTCTGTGTCAGAGACCCAGAGATAACTGCAAGGACAGATAGTAGCTCACTCCCTCTCCTTGTTCCTTCACCAAAGACACCCCCACTAGAGAAGAGCTGTAGTCCAGCTCCTCCCAACTCTCCTCCCAACTCCTCCCAACTTCTCACTTTTTCCTTTAAAAGCCCCCTACTGTTACAGCTTGGGGTTGAACTCCCCAGCCCCTCAGGGCTAAAGGAGCTTGTCCTCAGCTGGTTGACAATAAACCCTCCTGCAGTTTGCATCAAGCGGTTTCTCTAGAGTTTTGGGGGGGCACCAACTCATCCTGGGACAGGAGTGACCCTGTTTCTGGGGGTCTTTCACACGTAAAAACATGTGACTAAAACATGTGATAGGAGTAGACAGGCATATTCTAATTTACTGACAGCATAACCGTGTAGTAGATTAAAGATATAATTAAAATAAGACCCATGTGATAGCTATCTTGGCTAAGTTCTTTCCCTAGTTTCTTTGGTGATGATAGCTCATTTTTTCATGTTATCATATTAAGGGCAACTGTAGGGGTTCAAATAACACTTCTCTGAAGATGTTGACACTCCAGCCCTGTTCCCAGAAATCTGTTATGTTGCATGTTTATATGCCATAAAGGACTTTGCAGACATAATTAAAAATATAAACGTTACAATGAGGATATTATGATAGGCTCTCTGAGAGAGCCAGACATAGTCATGTGAGCCTTTGAATGCAACAGAGGAAGGAAAAAGAGTCAGAGACATGAAGCAGAAAGGGGAGATTGAGGAGAAAATGATGGGAAGATAGAGGGAGAGTGAAAGACATAATGAGCTCTCGCAGGCCCTGACATGCAGAAGTTGACCTGTTCATGAAGTGTGTGACTTATAACAGCTCATCCAAAGACTTCAAGGAAGAAACTAGTGGGAAAAAAATATTATTCAAGGATGACCCAGAGGAAAATAGAGGCCTTTTTCACATACATCAGATTATGAGAAGAAAACCAGTGGGAAGGTCCCGTGCTAGGTAGCAGAATCTTTCTCTCCAGTTTGAGATCTCTGGAGCTCACACTGACTTCTAACAACAGCCACAAAAGAAATGAGGATGTCACTACAAAGGCAAGGAACTACAGCGAATTCAGATGTTCAGTCTTCCCAGAGTCCCTAGCTTGGAGGCTGCTTTTTCAGCATTTGACTTTGACCCTGTAAAATCTAGATCAGAGAAATCAGTTGAACCATCTAGGATCCCCTAGCTACAGAACTGTGAATGACTCCTGAGTGTGTGGAGTTTTAAACGCCTGAATTTGTAGTGATTGGTTAGCTTGGGAGGAGAAATGAATACAGGCATATACAGAAAGATGCACGAATTGGATTTGTGCCTTCATGATCTTTTCTCCCTCTGCAGTCCCACGTATCCACCATCTAGATCATAGAATGGAGAATTTCAGAAACCCTAGAAGAGTCCCTTGTGAACCCTGATCTCATGGGAAACCCAGTTTGCTGCCTTGTGTTTTCACTTCAGAAGGCTCCTACAATACACAAAACGTATGATAAATAGATGTGTATGTTTCATTCTTGTTAACATTCCTTTTATCATGAAGCTCTCAACCCTGAACTTTATGAGAGGTGAGAAAAATATATTACCTTTTCTTCCCCACAAAGGATAACATTAAGAAAATGAAAATAGATTTGGAACGCATTTGGAATGTATATTAAATCTATGACTTATATCCTGAATATATAAATATGTAAATAATTGCTACAAGTCTCTAAGTAAAAGACAAACAGTTCTATAAAACATGGGCAAAGTGCTTGACTACCCTCACAAAGGAGGGTATCCAAGAGGCCAAAAAAGCAAACAGAAAGGTGGTTTGATGTCATCAGTTACCAGGGTTAGCACATGAGCTACCACTGCAGAAACTAACTGGCTGCAATTACAAAGACTGCCAATACTTCAACCAAAATGCAGAGTGGCTGCATCTCTCAGACATGGCTCATGGGCATTAGACAGACAGGAGAGGCTTGGAAAGCTGTTCTAAACAGTACTTCTTTCTCAGCCTTCCTACCTGCGACCCTTTAATACAGCTCCTCGTGCTGTAGTGACTTTTGTTGGTATTTTGTAACTGTAATTTTGCTATGTAATTATGCTATGATTATGTTACAAATCATAGCATAAATATCTGATATATAGGCTATCAGATTTGCAACCCCTGTGAAAGGGTCCTTCAAAGAGGTTGCAACCCACAGGTTGAGAGGTGATGGTTTAGAAGCATCCTCCAAAGTGAGTCTTGCTAATATTTGCATAAGAAAAAACTCACTAGAGGAGCAAAATTATCTCAGGAGTAGGCTCATTCTTAGGGAGACAACAGAAGATGGCCTAGTTGGCCATCATTGGGAAGAGAGGCCCCTTGGTCTTACAAACTTTATATGCCCCAGTACAGGGGAATGCCAGGGCCAAGAAGTGGGAGTGGGTGGGTAGGGGAGCAGGTGGGGGGGTATAGGAAACTTTCGGGATAGCATCTGAAATGTAAATAAAGAAAATATCTAATTAAGAAAAAAAAAAAAGAAAGGATGAGAAGGTCAACATAAGGAGTTCTGTATGTTTGAGAGAAACTCCCGCACTGTGTAAATCTGTTTCCTCGAATAGGGCTTCAGGCATAATAAATAAATCAAATGTTTACAAAGCTATGTGGCTGCATGGCAGGGATCCAACTTGGGAGGTCATCAGGTGCTTTGATGAGACAGCTGGACTGTCAACCATTGAGGTAACACCTCCCTTCTTCCCTCTCTGTTCTGCCTCATCCTCAGCACCCGGAAGCAAGCGGGTCTACACGGACACTCAAGGTTGTTCTTAAGTGACGTTTTCCAATAGAAACATGTAAAAGTTATGAACATAAGCGACCCCACGTTCCTCTTAAATACTGCCTTAAATGACATGTAAGCCATTCAAAGGGACTGTACAATGAAAATGTCACTGCTGCTAGAGTTATGTTTTCCTTGCAAGAGCGAGCTTGGCTGTCGGGTATTTTAAAGAGAACATTGCCAAGCTAGAGTTTTAATCCATCTCTTTGTGTGTGTGTGACTTCGGTTAAAACACATCCACTTCCTTCAGGACAACCGTCTTTTTAATGTTAATGATGAAGGTCCTTTCCTTGCCTCAGAGGCACGAGGACTGCATCTTCAGCAGCAGTGACACAAGTTTCTTTGTATCTTGATGCTATTGATAGCATCTCCGTGCTCATTCCTTCCTGCTTATCACCCCCCTGCTTTTATCCTGTTATAGAAAGACTTGCAGGCATTTTAACTGTTGAAGACATTTCCTTTTTGCAATCCCCATGTCCATTCATTTTCTCTATGATATAGATGAATACAAGTTCTAACGGTTTCTTTTTTTCTCAGTTGTTCTTTATTGACCAGAGGAAAGCAAACAACTTGATTGTTCTCAAAGCCTGTCTCATGCCTCATTAGGTACTGGGAGCAAGCAGACAGACGGCTGCGGCATTACACTGCTCTGCGGAAACGTCTGATTTATTCTTATGAATAAGTTATAGTCTTGAAGATATGAGCACCAGTCACAAATGGTGCCATATACATCTTAAAAATGAAAGATGTTTTCTTATATGTTATGAAATATCCCACGCATGTAATTCCTTTGAGGGGGAAAATAAATAGTTTCTTAGAACAAATTGATGTTTTAAACTACATTACTCAGTTGTTTTCCCCAAATCTACTGATTTGGGTGCCTTGGCAAAAAAAAATCTAAAAAGCACAATAACATCAACAACTCAGAAGGTCGTGGAAGCAAATTTTCCTGGCTTAATACAAATTCCTTTCATCCTTTTCTGATAGAGAACGTTCTCTATCTGGAAGATTGCACCTGTTCTACTCACAGGGCAAAATTCCTATGTTTGAAATGTATCTTTTTAAATGATTTTGTTGATTATGTGCAAGTTCATTAAGCAGCTTTTCATAGCAGAAGGTCTGGCTGGGACAGGAAGCATTTGAGGACCTGAGATAAGATGAGATGTCATTTGCAGTTATGAAACAATAGTAATAACCTCATATTGTGAAACTGTTTACCATTTCCAGTGTGCTTTATCTTAATAAACACAATGTGCATCTTCAGCAATGATTGCTAGACAAAAAGGCTCACATCAGAAGTTAATTTGTGAGGCTATTGAATGTTAGAAAATCGGATGAAAACTGAGTTTCCTTGCAATGGGGTCTGTGTATATTTAGATAGTGGTTTCCTTAAGGAATGTGACATGGTTTCTGGGCTCTGATTTCCAGTATTTTCTGCATCCATCTCATCTTCTCACATGACCCCAAGCACAACCATCCTTTAAACATCACCATCACCTTCCTGTTTGTGATGGACAGATTTAATTGTTCACATGATACAATGTATATTCTCAATTATGGGTAGTCTATATTATATTGGCTGGTAGGAATGTCTGTGTGTGGGATTGTTTTTATTGCCTTAATTAATAATCAAAACCTGGCCTAAATGCAGGTGGCACCTTTTGGAAGACTTCTGGAAGGCTTTCTGCCATCTTGGCCATCACTCTCCATGGTGAGCTACTTCCTCTTATTGGAAGCTATGTGGAAATATATCTGGGAGATCTGAGGAGGGTGATCATTGTGAAGTTTGGGGAACATTCTCCCTGTAGTGGAGAGCAAGGTTACTTGTAGTGTGTGTGAAACTAAGATTAGAGAGGTCAAGGATGAGGTCTGTGAGGAAGCCAAGGCACAGGGGATGAACACTTTGGAGGTGGCAGTGCTGAAATTGAAAGAAGGGAATAGGGGGAGATCATGAAGGGAGGACCGGTAGGGGTTGATGGCAGCTTTGATTTTGGAGCCGAATGAACAAAGGAGATCCGCCTTTGGAGGGGAAAACAAGGACAAATGAAGTACTTTGAGCAGAGAAGGAAAAGTTAGGGGAAAGACTTGGGGGATTGATGATTGTGCTGGACTTCATGTGAACATCTAAAAGTGAAAGCTGTGGGAGAGTGGCCACACAAGCATCAGGTGTTCCTTAAGGGGATCACTAGTAGGTGACACGGGGCTGCGAAGCTTTAGGAAAGAGCTGAAGAGAGGAATTGGTACAGAACACAGAGTTCCCCAAAGGCTCCTGTTGGCACCAAGCAGGAAAATGGGAAGAGAGTTGAGCTTCACAAAGTGTTAGCTGGCTGATTTAAAAACAGTGTAAACACATGCACCTACTTTTTTTTTTAATTGAAAAGTGTGTTGTGGTGAATTGCCATTTGTTTCTGTAGGTCAGTCCCTCAAGCTTCTTGCTCTGCTGTCGTGTAGGAATGTGCTGGGCCATTCCCAGAACTTGGTGAGGGCATAGTTTTCCATACTTACAAACAAACCCAAATAACAGCAACCATGAAAGAATACAACCAATTACAAAACAAACTCTACTAGACACCCAGAATTCAGCCAAATAATCTTGCATGTATATGTATATACATAGATACATATACATACACATCCATATCATGTATATACATATATTTGTATGGTGATTTTAAAAATATATATATTTCTTATTGTGTCATTTCCTTTAGCTTTATTTTCATTATTTAGTAGTGTTAAAATTACACTCTTAGTCTGTTAAGCAGAATTCCTAATAGGAGAATCAAGAAATTGAATGAATGTTTTTTTTTAATTTCTCCAGGAGATATAATCTTTGTTTTTTGTGTTGGGGGAGGGTCAAATAGCTTTTTGTTTGTTTGTTTTTGTGATACGGTTTTTCTGTGTAGCCCTGGCTGTCCTGGAAGTTGATCTGTAGACCAGGTTGGCCCCAAACTCAGGCTGCCTCTGCCTGCCTCTGCCTCCTGAGTGCTAGAAGAGAAGTCTGTAAAATAAACATTGCTTTTTCTTTAAATTGGTAAGAGTAGAGAAGTGTGAATTGCATTCAGGTTCCACAGGGGTGGAGATTCAGGAAGAAGTTCAATAGGATTTCTGTGAACTTTTGACACTCAAGGTCAACAAAACCCTCCATTTCCCCTTTTAATGTCTGTTTTTAGGAAACACTGAGAGCCAGTTTCCAAACCTCAGGCTTTTTCATGCTTCCTCCTGCTTCTTACAAGTCTTCATATATCTGTCAGGTGGTAGAACAATATTTTATACATGAATTGTCTCAGACATCGTAACGGAAGCTGACAGAATTGATGCTGATTTGTCTCCAGACATAAATAACTTCTGAAACTTTATGGAATGAGTGTCAAGACTTGAAAAAAGTAAATCTGTCAAGATTTTAAAGGATAACATCTAGAGGTGAGGTACATTTATCAAATATTTTGTTCCATTTTTTGATTCAAATTAGAATTATTCATATGGTGTCAGTTCTGTGTGATGGTAATTTTAATGAAAGCAGTATTAATGGTGACTCTGTGATCTCAGGGTAACAAGATGCTTTTGTTTTCTAAATGGCAGTACACACACACACACACACACACACACACACACACTCTCTCTCTCTCTCTCTCTCTCTCTCTCTCTCTCTCTGTTTGTCATTTTCAATACCTGTTGCTTTGGAGACCATACATGTTTTTGGATATAGCTTCAGTGATCATACCTCTGCTCCTTCCTCAGGATTTCTGCTGGTTTTATGATGCTAAGCAGTACCAGGGAGGGTGTGTGTCACGTCATCTGCTGATATTAATACTAATCTCCCATGGAAACACCTTCGCACATACAGCAAGAAGCAAGAGCTTAACCTGATATGGGAAATCCTGTGGCCTAGTTAAGGTGACATGCAAATTTACATTGTAGGAATATCTAAAACATGTTACCACGTGACCTCAAGAGTTTTGGCCTCAAAAATTCATTCGTTTTATGGTTGTTGGGGACTAAAAGTCTAACTAAGTTCCTTTGGGAGGCGAATCCTCTAATCGTTTCATGTTTTTTTTTTGTTGTTTGTTTATTTTTTGTTTTTTTGTAAAATTCTTCTTTTGTTAGTCTGACTTTGACACTCTCTTCTGTTAATATGAATAGGCCAATATTGAATGTAAATTGTGAAATGATACCCAAGGTTTAAATGGTTAATGACCAAGTAAGTCATTATTTTAAAATGGGGGATAAAAGAACATTATGCAAGAAAAATAGGATCGCACAGCGATTTCATGGGGGAAAAACTGCCTCTGTTTAATGATTTGTAAAAGAAGTCGCAAGAATTTCAGTGAAAACTGCTAATTATTTTGGTGTTCCATAATGAAAACCTGTGATGCTGTTTAAATATCTCTGTTCATTAGTTTATGCTGTGACAGTGGCACGGTTGCCTGCTTTATGCCTTTTCTCACTTCTCAGTACCAAAACGAGAGTGTATTTTTGAAAGATTATGGTAACAATTTCTTTATCATGAGAATTGAAAAGTAAAGTTATGCTACTTCTAGGCTAAGAAAGAATATTCCAGTCCCCTTTCAGGTCTGTATTTGGAAGGTGGGCCTTTTTATTTTGCTTTATCAGAATTTCCACTGATCAAATAACTATTGATGCATCCCGGGTGACTTATGTCTAAAATACATTTAAAGGTTACTAAGGAAATTGGCTTTGGTTACAATCATTTCTTGCCATGCTAATGGCTCTTAAGGACTGATTTAATTACGCATGTCTGTGGCAGGCTGTTCCATGATTACAATTCGACCTGGAAAAGGAACAAGGTTCTAAGGTCAAACACCAGAAATACTTATGCCCTGTCAGGCCAGGACAAGTTGAAAAGATTTTGGAGTCCAGATGTTTCTTAAGTTTAATCAGAATATGATTCTAAATTTATGCCCTCCCTTCTGTCCCCCCCACTGTTAACTGTCGACTTCTTTGCTCAACACTGATTTATGCCTCTTCTATCTCACAAGCCCTGCAGTGTATAGGAAAGGTACAGAGAGAGGTTGACAGCAGAGCTCATAAACATGTCCTACCTGAGATCCTGCTGCAGATTTAGGTGTTCTGATCAATCTGGTTAGACTGCAGGATGTCCATAATTGTGCAACAACTTTGCCTGCCCTCTCCAGCTGTCTTCCAGATCCCTCTGCTAGGGGTAAGTCCGATGCAGTTTGTTGTCCACAGAAGTCAGACCCAGAAGTCACTACCTAAGTGACACTGAACTCCTTACCCTGGAATTATCATCGTGTGTCTTTTCTTCTGGCTTGCTGAGCCAGGATGACATTTTGGAGTTCACATCAGAGTTTATCAACACAGCAAAGACCTTATGATCATGAAGGTCTATCACAAATGCCAGTAAAATATTACAGCCCAAGAGAAGTGAGTGTAGAACCATAAGTGACTAACTCTCCAGGAACTGGTTGCGTATAGCAGAGATGGAAGAGTGGTAGATTAACTCTCTTTGGGAGACTTACTCAATGTTAATTATCTCCAGAAAGACCTTTCTCGCTCAACTGCTGGTCTCTGGCATTTGATAGACTGTTGCTATTTTATGCATTTTAGCATCATCCCAATTTAGGTCATCTTTAAAGGTACATTAGTAATGTGACTGCAGAACCAGGAAAGGGCAATAACTATGGGTTGTGATTTAGATTATGAGAAGAAAAAAAAAGACTAAGTGAATAAGGGATTTGGATTTTATTTTGGGTGAGATTGTCTCTCTCCTTGCCTGGGAAGGCAGTGTGTCTCTTGTCTCATGACATGTTTATGTAGTCATTATAATGTTTATGATATGAATCATGTCATCTTGTATACCCACCTTTTCTTTCTATAGTTTAAATGCCCAAATAATTTCTTCATGATAATGTATAAAATAGATTTATCTAGGACTGGAGATGTAGCTCCATTGGTAGAGTACCTTTGTGGCATGCACAGAGCTTTGGAACCCACCCACTAGTTTGTCATAAACAGGGTATGGAGACACACATCTGTAATCTTAACACTTGAGAGGAAGAGGCAGGAGGATTACATGTTCAAAGTCATTCTTTGCAACAGATACAGTTTCATTCTTTGCAACAGATCCAGTTTCATTCTTTGCAACAGATCCAGTTTAAGGTTACCAGGATTATATGGGACTTTGTGTCCAAAACAAAACAAAAAACAAAAACAAAACAAAAAAACACCACCACCACCACCACCACCAACAACAACAACAAAAAACTATCCAGCTGACAGTAGTTCCTAATGATTTAAGGTTGGGCATTTTCTCCATCATCCCTCAGATCTATGTCCTCATGCTTGGCTGTACACTCCTATGCCTTCTGATGGAAACATAGTTCCTGCAGTTCCAGGTTAGATGGCCCTTAAGTTAGTGAGCTTACAGCAACCTAGTGTGACTTTTATAGACAGCCTTAACAAAGCCCTAATTTGGGACAGGAGCTTCCTCTTGGACTGAGCCAGTCTTACAAGAATTATATGAATTAAGGAGACTCACCAGAGAGAGTGATTTCTTATAGGAAAGGTGTACTGGCCAGACAAGGCTCTCCTTCAAAAAGCATGGCCAGATAATCTGATAAGGCAGCAGGGACTAAATGAATTGGGAAGGATTTGAACAGACAGAGGAGCAGGTGCCAGGGTGATTATGATTTTGCTCTTGTCTGTTTGCACGGAAATAAGGCTCTTGGGACTGACTGTTTTATAGGCCCTCAACTAGGAACTTTTTTTTTTTTTTTTTTTTTTTTTTGAGACAGGGTTTCTCTGTGTAGCCCTGGCTATCCTGGAACTCACTCTGTAGGCCAGGGTAGCCTTGAGCTCAGAAATCCCTCCTCATTCTTAATAGCTGAGTAGTATTCCATTGCGTAAATGAACCACATTTTCTGTATCCATTCTTCTGTTGTGCCACATCTGGGTTATTTTCAGCTTCTGGCTATTACAAATAAGGCTACTATGAACATAGTGGAACACGTGCCCCTGTGGCCTGGTGGGACATGCCCAAGAGTGGTATAGCTAGGTCTTCAGGTAGATCTATTTCCAATTTTTCCAGATTGATTCCCATAGTGGTTGTACCAGTTAAAATGTATACACACATTTTAAATACAGCATTTTTCGTGAAGATTGGTGTCTGTTTTATGGCTATTTTTTAACACAGGGAGACATGAGCAGCACAGAGGACAGAGCTGAATGTCTGGCTTTAAGCTGTGTAGCTGTTAAACTTTTTTCCTTTTTAAAATTTCATTCTCTTCTTTATTCATTCATTTCTTAACTGTTCTTTAAGATAGATTGATCAGCACTGAGGGAAACAATGGGGAGAGAGAGAGGGAATGTGTATGAGTGTGTGTATGAATGTATATATGAATGCGTGTGTCTGTTTATATGTGTGTGATATATATATGTATATATATATATATATATATATATATATATATATATATATATATATGCATGAGCTTGTGTACATGTGTGTGAGTATATGTATCTGTGTATGTGTATATGTGTGTTTATCTATATGTATGTATGAACATGTATACATATGTGTATGAGTGTGTTTATCTATGTTTGTGTGTGTGAGCATGTATATGTGTGTTTGTGTTTATGTGTATGTATGTGAATGTGTGTATGTATGTCTTTGTATATGGGTATGTTAGTGTGTAGGTGTATGTGGGTCCAAATATGTGTGTGTGTCTGTGTGCATGTGTGTGTGAGTATATGTATGTGTTTCTGCATCTGTGTGAGTGTGTGTGTAAGTTTTTATTTTAATGTTGTTCTAAAGATAATATTTGATATTTTACAGTATCATTAATGCAAACTTTTCCAAATTTTCTGGTAGTATTTTTGTGACTAGAAGATGCATAATATACTGGAAGTGACAAACATGCCACAATCTGGCATAGAAGCTGTAATGCAGTGTCTATAGATACATAAAGTGTCACATGACCTCTAAGAAGCCTCTTGCTTCACACCAGTATCTGACATTGAAATTCAGCAGTTTTGGGGACATGGTGTTAAGCAAAGGTTGACACATTCATCAGAGACTTAGACAACCTGTAAAGTTTAAGACTCTTGCTTCCTTAAAAAAACATGCAGGAAATATTTTTCAGGAAGATGGAAACATTTTTGGCTCATTATCTTTTGCTGTTAATTGTCTCTTGTGGCTTTATCTGATTTTTTTTTTCCTGAGTGACTCCTTTCATCAAAGTTGCTGGTTAAGAACTTTTCATGGTTTATGATGTTCTGTATGAAGAAATGTTACTGCTGTCATTTGTGTTCTGTTTTTACTTGTTTATTAAGAAAATATGTATGATAATATACCAAAAGCTATAAAGGCAAGTGGAAAAATAGCAAAGTATTGGTATAATGAATAGTTATCAACAAACTGCTGTATAACACAGATCAAGTCAAACAGCAGAGCAGGAACATCTGCCAGATGGATTGTCCTCTGTGGCCTTTCTTTGTCTTTGCTACAGGATATCATTGCATTATTTTTTTGTGACCCAATAATATTTAACCTCCTATGCGTGCATTTATAAGCAATATATTTAAAAATATATAAACATCTTATCACACCACATATTATTTCTATAATACTTTTGTGTTCTCCCTGACACAAATTTTCCTCAATTCTTGTTATTTTTTTTAACATCTTTTTTTTTAAGATTTAAACTTCTCTTTTGATGAATTTTAATCTTTCATGTGAAGTAACTGTGAAAAGTAGTTGATATTTATTCTCATCCATTACTGGTAATTTGCACAACAATTCTCTTTTCTTTTAATCCTTTATGCTTTCTTTTGCATCAATGCATACTTTTGGCTAGACTAATTTTCCTTTGCCTGTGGATTCTTTTACACATTTATAGAGCACACAGATCTTGAGCAGAAGGCATAGAATTGATGCTACCCTTTAGAATGATTGAATACACTTACAGAGAAAAATATGTGGTAAGGAGTGTAGTGTGAGCAGAGTCGCCTGATAACATTTCAGATAATAGGATGTTTGTTTACGATTTTTACAGAAAAGAAAAAGAAATGGCATCTTCATGTTTAGTGACCTTTTGGCATTGTTGTTTGGAAATGTTGGCATTTTGACAAAATTGCAATCTATGACAGTGCTAGTGAAATGCGAAATTTTGATCGGGGGATTTTTCTCCCTAGAATACTTTGGGTAAGAGTCTAATTATGCAAAGATGCTGTAGGAGGAGAGTAAAGTCAGTGCTTTATGTTTTGTTTTTCAACGAGGATGTTACTATTGTTGACAGAAACTCAACTGTGCAAACCCACACATATGTGGTGTGCATGTGTGTCATGATATGCACCGTGCTCAGAGGAGAAAGATCTGCCTGACATATTATTTGGTGAAGTCAATGATAAGATGAGGGGGAAATGAAGCAGGGTTGCGTTAGTCAAGCCAGTATTAAATAAATGAACATATCATCTCTTGATTTCTTATATTTAGAATCAGTATCTTCTCAATTCCAGTCAGAAGTAAGACTAGTCTACTTTAAAAGTCTGTTGCTCTTTTTCTTAAACCTTTCTATCATTGTGCTTCTTCTTTGTTTTTCTGTGTTCCTGCAACCATTTACCATCTAGTTGATTGGAATATCTCTATCTATCTATCTATCTATCTATCTATCTATCTATCTATCTATCTATCTATCTATCTCTATCTCTATCTATCTATCTATCTATCTATCTATCTATCTATCTATCTATCTCTATCTCTATCTATCTATCTATCTATCTATCTATCTATCTATCTATCTATCTACTCACATAGCCTGTTTAGACTCTCCCCTCACCTTCAGATCTGTGTAAAGCTCACCCTCAATCCCCACTGCTTGCCATTATACCACACAGTACTATTTCTCTTTTTTTAATTATTTAAAACAAGTTTTAAATTTAAATATGTATTGGTCGCATTCTTCCCCTCCTTTAAGTCCTTCCAGATCTCCTCACTGTCTCTACCCACCCAACTTTAATTTCTTTCTTAAAAACAGAACAAAACAAAACAAACAAAAACCCAATACGGCAACAACCCCCCCCCCCAAACCAAGCACTCAAAATTAAAACAATTAAACAAATGAACAAACAAACAACAAAAGCAACAATTGTAACCAAACAAAAGTACATACACAAAACCATGGAGTCACTTGTATGTTGATCAACTATTTTTAATCAACTAGTCTGCTATGGAGTGGTTAATATATCCAGCATCACTCCATTGGAGAAAACTGATTTTTTCTTCTCCTAGTAGGAGTAAAAGACAGTTGAGTTGTTAACCTTTACTCTAGTGGCTAGGTTTTGATTCAGTCATTTATTCATTTATCCATTCATCCATCCATTTATCCACCTATCCACTTAACCATCCACCCATCTTTTTAAAACATAACAAAATACAATATAGTAAGATAAAACATACATTATCATATCAAAGATGGACATGACAAACCAACAGAAGGAAAAGAGCCCAAGAGAAGTCACAAAAATCAGAGAGGTACTCATTCATACACTCATGAACCCCATAAAAGCACTAAACTAGAAGGCATAATATATTCTAAGAGGACCTGGTGCAAACCTGGGAAGGCCCTGTGCTTCCTGCTTCAGTCTCTGTGAGTTCACATGAGCTTTGCTCTTGTTGACTTAAAGGGTCTTATTTCTTGGTGGCCTCTATCTCCTCTGGATCTTACACTCTTTCCACCTCCTCTTCTCTTAGGTTCCCTGAGCTCTGAAGAGAGGGGTTTGATGCAGGGATCCCATTTAGGGCTGAATGTTCTAAGGTGTCTTACTCTCTGAATAATGTCTGGCTGTGGGTCTCTATGTTTGTTCATAACAACTGCAGGAGGAAGTTTCTCTGACTATGGCTGTACTAGATACTGAACTATGAGTATAGCAGAATACCATTAAGACTCATTTTATCACTACATTCCTCCTCCTCCTCTTCTTTCTCCTCCTCTTTTTGATCAGTCTTATTTATTTTTACCCTAGGTCTCTAATCTCTTGCTCTTGGTCACCCAAGCAGTGTTAAGTATGTGTTTAATCTCATTGAGTAGGCCTTAAGTAATTTCTTCTGGTAGCATACAAAGTGCTTTCCTGTAATCATTACATGTGTACCTTGTAAGGAATTTCTCCCCTTAATAATGCTTGCAGACTTGCAGTACATCTTGACTTGAAGGGAGTCTTAAGAAGAGCATGAGCTGGGCGTGGTGGCGCATGCCTTTAATCCCAGCACTTGGGAGGCAGAGGCAGGCAGATTTCTGAGTTCAAGGCCAGCCTGGTCTACAAAGCCAGGGCTACACAGAGAAACATTGTCTTGTAAGACAAACAAACAAACAAACAAACCAAAAAACAACAAAACAACAACAACAAAAATGAAGAGCGTGGAGCTTCACTGGGCCACTTTGGTTTTCAATACAGTTGGTTCTTTCTGTGAGAAAGAGAAAAAGAACAACTTTGACTACAGGGAGGAGGCTGCAGGAATGGAGCATTTGGGACATAGGCATCAGCGGGGATTTGGTTCTCTAGGGAATTCAAAACTAAAATGTGCTAAAAGTTGGTGTGCTTTTAACTGTGCCTGTGCGGGGTTGATTCCAATGTTGGTGACAAAATTCTTCCCTGGAGGAAACATGTTGTTTATCTTGTAGCTTAATCATTGTTGCAGTTTGCTGCAGAACATTAGTAATATGTCTTCAGATCAGCATGTTGTTTATTCTTATCTGACGCTACTGTGCTGTGCTGTACATGGAAGCTGATGTGCAGAATCACAGGTTTGCTGGATGCTGCCAACATGCACAGTGATCTGACTTTTCATGCTCATCTCCAATGCAATTTATTAATAGTTTGGGGTTGTTCTATTTCAGCCTTTCTCTCATTTCTTTTCCTTCTCACTTTTACATTGGAATTACTTTAAGAAACGGTTCTGAGACCCATTCAAGCTAAGCAGAAAATGACTGACGAACATGGCAATGTTTCCTGGGGTATTTTATCAAGTCCCTCTGAAGGGCTAATTTTGATTTTTAGAATTTCAGGTGTCATTTAGCTAAAGTAATAAGTGATATTTGTAAGAAGGGATAGGACCATTCCTAATATAAACTTAAAGGTAATACATAGAGTATTGCCCCTTAATTAGGGAGTTATATTAAAGGTAATACATAGAGTGTTGCCTCTTAATTAGGGAGTTATGTGGTTTCCTCTAGCCTTTGTTTTTTACTCTAAAAATCCTTTACCCTTACTACTATACTACTACTACTGCTACAAATATTACTACTATTACTACTACTGCTATTACATTTTATTTTATTTTATTTTATTTTATTCTATGTGTATGATGTTTTACCTGCATGCATGTCTGTGTATCACCTGGTTGCTCCATTCCTTTAGAAGATGGAGGTCATCAGATTCCCTGGATCTACAACTTCTGGTTGTGAGGTAGCATGTGGGTGCTGGGAATCCAACCCAGGTCCTGTGGGCAAGCAGCAAGTGCTCTCAATGGCTGAATCATCTCTCCAGCTCCTACGCTTTATTTTGAAAGGCTTTCTACTTTGAGTGTTAATTAATTCTATTGGCTTAAGCACAGATCAGGATAATTTTAGTGATCCAAAGCCTGAGATGGTAAGAATGTACCCTTGTACTCACAGGGAATATGTTCTAATGATTTAAAAAGGAAGCATTGGTAGAGTGTTATCAGAGATATCTAAGTCTCCACATAGTCACATTTATGTACAATAGCCCTGGAAAAATCCCCCGCTTTCTGTTGATGAACTTTTCATATTTCAGTTTTGTTGAAATCAAATATAATGTTCATGCAGAGGGCCACAGAAGACAGTTTTATCTTCTTCATTTCTCACAGATTTAAATTTGGGTAGGCCTTGAAATAAAACCAGAACCTACTTGTTTACAACATCGAAAAGCAAAACAAAAGAGAAAGGGAATTCTTCAGGAACCCTTTTGGTAAGGCTGACATGGTTTGTGAGGTGGGTGAGCGAGTCAGTCCCTCCTGGAACTTCATAAAATGAGTATTCAACAGCAGGCTGTTTATTTCTTGGATTTTAAATAGAGAAAGGAGACATATTTCTTAATTACACACATTGTTTCCCCTTTATGATTTCAGGGACTACTACAAAAGCTCATTGTGCTAATTCTGAATCACTGGCAAATAATAAGTGAAAGAAACTAGAAACCAAATGACAAAGACAGATCAAGAGCCAATGTTTCAGAGTAATGACATCTTTGATGAGTGTATTATACTGGTACCTTTAAGCCACAGGAAGGCTCCATGGAGAATTAGTAAATGATGACTAATAAGAGCCTAAACAAAGGGCCTTGAAATAGAATCTTTCATGGTAGTTGGAAATAGAATAAAAGAGACAAAAGGCTAGTTAGTTTCCGTGCCAGAGAAAAATAATAAAGGTCAAAAAATCAGATCAAAAGGACAAGTTATATGAAGCTCTCTGAGAAAGTGTGAGGCAGACACACCCAACAGGGAGCTATGTGGCTGGAGATACACAGCAAAGAGTAACTACCCATGGGAGTAACTGGGATCAGAAAAGAACTCACAGCTGCCTCTTTAAGGAACAACTTGGTTTCAAAAGCACTCTTTAGAATTATATTTTTCCAAGTAGATATCATAAAATGGTTATATTAAAAAATCTTTTCAAATGGGATTGTTACATTCTAAAATATTAAGAACTTAAGGTATAAAATTCTAGAACTCTGATGGTTGAAAGGATGTTGTTGAAAAATTTAATGTAGCAGAGAAAAATTTAATTTAGAGAGGTTCTATTTTAGCTTTTACATGAGTATAATTACATAAGTACACAAACCTAAAAAGCAGCCACTCAATCCTACCAGCTGATAAAAATATTTTCTAAATTAAAGACACCAATCTATTGAGAGTCATATATATATATATATATTGTCATGATTTCCATTACTTTTGTTTTGTTTTACACTGACTACTTGGGAAGTGCCACTTTACCAAGTGTCACAGGGTTTTCTAAATATCAGTAACTGCAGCCATGAATAAATATATGTCTATCATCTCATGATAGTCTCCTTTCTAGATTCCTTTGTATACAGCATGCTGGGAAGGACTTCTCCAGCTTAAGATGACATAAACAGATGTCTAGAGCACCCTTTCATTACTCACATGCTTACCAGTTCTTATATTAAACTTTTCTGATGTATTAAGAATTTGTTTTGATATATAGAACATCAAACTTTTAAAAAAATTTTACATGCAACTAAAATACTCCCTATTTACATGTACTATATCTAGAGTACTCCTTTTGTTATTTCTGAATAGTCTATGTTAACATTTCCCATCCTGAATGTTCTCCGTTTCAGGGGACTGAGGCATAATGGCTGGTAGAAGAAAGTCATTCAACAATTAAAACAAAAAGATTTCGCTTTTCTTCTGAGCCCAGCAGAGGCTGCTGGGAGCTCCAGAGTGCTCTCTATGCCACAGGACCTCGGGATCACCTCGGGATCATGGGACCTTGGGATCACAGGTGAGTGGAATGCAGTGTCAGCTTCAGGAATCGCAGAGGGTCTTGTGCCCGCAGGAACAGGGACAAAGGAACCCCACCCCACAAGAGGCTGGGATCTGTTCCAGCCAGGGCCACCCCTGCAGTCTTCCTTCTGAGCCCAGTGGAGGCTGCTGAGTGCTCCAGAGTGCTCTCCACCCCACAGGACCTCCAGATCACCTCAGGATCACGGAACCCCTAACATACCTGACCACCTGAGAGCAAGTGGGCTATAGAAGCAACATAGCTTCTTGGTCAGGGTCCAGTCGGGCCTTCATCCTCAGCTGGAGGCAGAACTGAGACCCAGAACCCTGGGAACATTCCTTTTTAGAGGAGAGTTGGCCTTCAGGGAGGGTCCTGACCACTGAACTCAGGAGGTGGTTCAGAGCTTCAGACTTCTGGACACCTGCTTTGCAAGAGAAGAGCTTGCCTGCAGAGATCCCATGAACATACAAGAAGCCTATAGAACTCCAAATAGACTGGATGAGAGAAGAAATTCTTCCCAACACATAAAAATAGAACAACAAATGCACTAAATAAAGACAGAATATTAAAAGCAGTAAGGGAAAAAGTTCAAGTAACATATAAAGGCAGCCCTATTAGAATTACACCAGACTTCTCACCAGAGACTATGAAAGCCAGAAGATCCTGGACAGATGTTATACAGACACTAAGAGAACACAAATGCTAGCCCAGGCTGCTATACTCAGCAAAACTCTCAATTACCATAGATAGAGAAACCAAACTATTCCATGAAAAGGCCAAATTCACACAATATCTTTCCACGAATCCAGCCCTTCAAAGGATAATAAAGGGAAAACACCAACACAAGGACGGAAACTACACACTAGAAAAAGCAAGAAAGTAATCCTTTAACAAAACTAAAAGAAGACAGCCCCAAGAACAGATTCCCAACTTTAACAACAAAAATGACAGGAAGCAACAATTACTTCTCTTTGATTTCTCTTAACAAATAGACTCAATTCCCCAATAAAAAGACATAGACTAATAGACTGTAATTGTAATAAAAACTGCATGATACTGGTACAGAGACAGACAGGTAGATGAATGGAATAGAATTGAAGACCCAGAAATGAGCCCACACACCTTTGTTCACCTATTTTTGACAAGGCTGCTAAAACACAACAGTGGAGAAAAGACAGCATTTTCAACCAATGGTGCTGGCACAACTGGTGGTCAACATGTAGAAGAATACGAATTGATCCATTCTTATCTCCTTGTACTAAGCTCAAGTCTAAGTGGATCAAAGAACTCCACATAAAACCAGAGACACTGAAATTTATAGTTGCGAAAGTGGGGAAAAGCCTTAAAGATATGGGCACAGGGGAAAAATTCCTAAACAGAACAGCAATGGCTTGTGCTGTAAGAGCAAGAATTGACAAATGAGACCTCATGAAATTGGAAAGCTTCTGTAAGGCTAAAGATACTGTCAGCAAGACAAAAAGGCCACCAACAGATTGGGAAAGGGTTTTTACCAATTCTAAATCTGATAGGGAACTAATATCTAGTATATACAAAGATCTCAAGAAGCTGGACTCCAGAAAAACGAATAACCCCATTATAAATGGGATACACAGCTAAACAAAGCATTCTCAATTGAGGAATACTGAAGGGCGGAGAAGCAGTTGAAAAAATGTTCAACATCCTTAATCATTAGGGAAATGCAAATCAAAATAACCCTGAGATTCCACCTCACACCAGTCAGAATGGCTAAGATCAAAAATTCATGTGACAGGAGATGCTGGCGAGGATGTGGAGAAGGAGTAATCCTCCTCCACTGCTGGTGGGAGTGCAAGCTTGTACAACCTCTTTGGAAATCAGTCTGTTGGTCCCTCAGAAAACTAGACATAGTACTACTGGTAGGTCCAGCAATATGTCTCTTGGGCATATACCCAGAAGATGTTCCAACTGGTAATAAGGACACATGCTCCACTATGATTTTAGCATCCCTATTTATATTATCCAGAAGCTGGAAAGAACCCAGATGTCCCTCAACAGAGGAATGGATACAGAAAATGTGGTACATTTACACAATGGAGTATTCCTCACCTATTAAAAACAATGAATTTATGAAATTCTTGGGCAAATGGATGTATCTGGAGGATATCACCCTGAGTGAGGTAACCCAATCACAAAAGAAGTCACTTGATATGCACTCACTGATAAGTCGATATTAGCCCAGAAACCTAGAATACTCAGGATACAACTCCCAAAACACAAGAAAATCAAGAAGGATGACCAACACATGTGTACTTCATTCCTCCCTAGAATAGTGAATAAAATATCCATGGAAGGAGTTGCAGAGACCAAGGTTGGAGCTAAATGAAAGTATGGATCATCCAGATACTGCCCTATGCGAGTCCATCCCATTATCATCCACCAAATGCAGACACTATTGCATACGCCAGCAAGGTTTTCCTGAAAGGAACCTGATATAGCTGTCTTCTGTGAGGCTTTGTCAGTGCCTAGCAAATACAGAAGTGGATTCTCACAGTCATCTCTAGGAAGGAACACAGGGTCCCCAATGTAGGAGCTAGAGAAAGTACCCAAGAGCGGAAGGGGTCTGCAACCCTATAGGTGGAACAACAATATGAACTAATCATTATCCCCAGAGCGCGTGTCTCTAGCTTCATATGTTGCTACATATGAAAATGGCCTAGTCGGCCATTATTGGGAAGAGATGCCCCTTGGTCTAGCAAGCTTTATATGCCCCAGTACAGGGGAATGCCAGGGCCAAGAAGTGGGAGTGGGCAGGTAGGGAAGCAGGGTGGAGTGGAGGGTATAGGGGACTTTTGGGATAGCATTTGAAATGTAAATGAAGAAAATATCTAATAAAAAACAAGATCTTTCAGCACTTGATACAACAGGTGCTCAAAAAGAAAGTATGAAAAAAAGCAAAACAAAAAGATTTCAAGCATGAATGTACTGTTGGTAAATTATCCTAAATGAAAATTAGAACATATGTTGAAATAAAAGACCCATTTTAATTAATGTAAATAATTTCTCTCTGTGTGTGTGTTCTTGTATTCACAACCAAATGTGTGTGCACATGTGTGGAGGCCAGAGACAAATCTCTGGTATGATGCCTCAGGACTCACCGACCTTGTTTGATGAGATAGGGACTCTTATTGAGCACCCTGTGGAGGTTAGGTTGGCTAGTGTACTGGTTAGTTTTGTGTGTCAACTTGACACAGGCTGGAGTTATCACAGAGAAAGGAGCTTCAGTTGGGGAAGTGCCTCCATGAGATCCAGCTGTGGGGCATTTTCTCAATTAGTGATCAAGTGGGAGGGGCCAATTTTGGGTGGGACCATCTCTAGGATGGTAGTCTTGGGTTCTATAAGAGAGCAGGCTGAGCAAGACAGGGGAAGCAAGCCAGTAAAGAATATCCCTCCATGGCTTGTGCATCAGTTCCTGCTTTCTGACCTGCTTGAGTTCCAGTCCTGACTTCCTTTGGTGATGAACAGCAACATGGAAGTGTAAGCTGAATAAACCCTTTCCTCCCCAACTTGCTTCTTGGTCATGATGTTTGTCCAGGAATAGAAATCCTGACTACGACATCTAGATAGACTCATGGACTTACCATTCTCTGTCTTTCCAGGTCTGGGATTGCCAAAGGAACCTCCACACCCACATTTGTCTTTTTTATTTGGCTGCTGGAGATTGAACTCGGGTCCTGTTCTTGTGTACCAAGCACTTTACCAACTTAACTATTGTCTCAACCCCCGAATATATACAATTTAATTAAACGTGGCATGTGAAGACTCAGTTGGGTTATTTTTAAAATTTATTTACTTATTTATTTATTTATTATTAGAGAATTTCTTCATTTACATTTCAAGGGCAATCCCATAAGTCCCCTATACCCTCCCCCCCACCCTGCTCCCCTACCCACCCACTCCCACTACTTGGCCCTGGCATTCCCCTGTACTGAGGCATATAAACATTGTTAGACCAAGGGCCTTTCTTCCTGAATAATGGCCAACTAGGCCATCTTCTAATACATATGCAGCTAGAGACATAAGCTCTGGGGGTTCTGATTAGTTCATATTGTTGTTTCATCCATAGGGTTGCAGACCCCTACAGCTCTTGGGTACTCTCTCTAGCTCCTACATTGGGGACCCTGTGTTCTGCCCTATAGATGATTGTGAGCATCCTCTTCTGTATTTGTCAGGGACTGTCAAAGCTTCCCAGGAGACAGCTATATCAGGGTCCTTTCAGCAATATCCTGCTGGCTTATGCAGTATTGTCTGCATTTTGTGGCTGATTATGTGATGGACCACCCTGGTGGGGCACTCTCTGGATGTTCCATACTTTCATTTTAGCTCCAAACTTTGTCTCTGCACCTCCTTCCATGTATATTTTAATCCCTATTATAGGGAGGAATGAAGTATCCACGTGTTGGTCTTTCTTGATTTTCTTGTGTTTTGGAAATTGTATCTTGGGTATTCTAGGTTTCTGGGATAATATCTGCTTATCAGTGAGTGACTATTAAGTGACTTCTTTTGTGATTGGGTTACCTCACTCAGGATGATATCCTCCAGATACATCCATTTGCTCAAGAATTTCATAAATTCATTGTTTTTAATAGCTGAGTAGCACTCCATTGTGTAAATGTACCACATTTTCTGTATCCATTCCTCTGTTGAGGGACATCTGGGTTCTTTCTAGCTTCTGGCTATTATAAATAAGGCTGCTATGAACATAGTGGAGCATGTGTCCTTGTTACCAGTTGGAATATCTTCTGGGTATATGCCCAGTAGAGGTATTGCTGGATCTTCTGGTAGTACTATGTCCAATTTTCTGAGGATGAAGCAGACTGATTTCCAGAGTGGTTGTACCAGCTTGCAATCCCACCAGCAATGAAGGAGTGTTCCTCTTTCTCCACATCCTCGCCAGCATCTGCTGTCACCTGAATTTTTGATCTTAGCCATTCTGACTGGTGTGAGGTGGAATCTCAGGGTTGTTTTGATTTGCATTTGTCTGATGATTGATTAAGGATTTCGAACATTTTTTAAGGTGCTTCTCAGCCCTTTGGCATTCTTCAGTTGAGAATTCTTTGTTTAGCTCTGTACCCCATTTTTTAATGGGGTTATTTGAATTTCTGGCATTCAGCTTCTTGAGCTCTTTGTAAATATTGGATATTAGCCTTCTATCAGATTTAGGATTGGTAAAAATTCTTTCCCAATCCGTTGGTGGCCTTTTTGTCTTATTGACAGTATCTTTTGCTTTACAGAAGCTCTGCAATTTTATAAGGTCCCTTTTGTGGTTTTGTGATCTTACAGCACAGGCCATTGCTGTTCTGTTTAGGAATTTTTCCCCTGTGCCCATATCTTCAAGGGTTTTCCCCACTTTCTCCCCTATGAATTTCAGTGTCTCTGGTTTAATGTGGAGGTCTTTGATCCACTTAGACTTGAGCTTTGTATGAGGAGATAGGAATGGATCAATTCGCATTCTTCTATATGTTGATCGCCAGTTGTGCCAGCACCATTTATTGAAAATGCTCTCTTTTTTCCACTGGATAGTTTTAGCTCTCTTGACAAAGATAAGGTGACCAAAGGTATGTGGGTTCATTTCTGGGTCTTCAATTCTATTCCACCATTCTCCCGTTTTGTTGTTATACCAGTACCATGCAGTTTTTTATCACAATTGCTCTGTAGGACAACTTGAGGTCAGGTGATTCCACCAGACTCAGTTGGGTTTTATCAAGCATATTGACTTAGTAATCTCATGTGCAAGCTTCTGATGCCCATTAGAGTGATTAAACATCTAAATAAACTTAAATGTTTCTTATTTAATTAGACTATTTTGGCAGCTGTGTTGATTTTAGGGCCATACTCTTCAATTAATGCCTTCCTAGTTCTTTCAAGAGAATATGTGATTGGATTATATGGGAGATTTGAATATTTATGAACTTTCCTGTGTGTTATATAATAAGTCCATCATTTGGCTTTTTTTCTTTATGGTGAAGAGAGAACCAGGTTTGAACTAATTGAAGATAAATGGAACGAGGGATTATAAAACCTAGATGGGCCCAATAGAAAGATGATTGATCATAAAGAGAACACTAGGCTGAGTC
This sequence comes from Mus minutoides, assembly GCA_902729485.2. Taxonomy (NCBI): domain Eukaryota; kingdom Metazoa; phylum Chordata; class Mammalia; order Rodentia; family Muridae; genus Mus; species Mus minutoides. Next base: position 1,752,273 of record LR749579.1, read on the forward strand.
TTGGTTTCTACATGTGTAGGGTGTTGAGGACATCTCCCTGGACAGTCAGATGGTGAATAAGATGTAGCATTAATGGTCTTTGCAAACTCTGTAGTGCATGTTCTTGTCTGCCTCAGAGCACACATAACTTTGTTACATGTAAATGCCTTTGATTACAGTGAGTGTTAGTCTTTTTATATGTGTATATTTTGTTTCTGTGTGTATGATATGTGTGTGTACATACGTACATATTTGTGTGTGCATGCATGTGTGTTGGGAGCTGACTTTTAGCAGAAAGTGGCTATCATCTCTGCAGCCATCTTGGGGTATTTACTTACAGGTGGTACTTTTCCACCCTGATGAGAGACTTGTTTTCCTAGCATGATGTTTTTGTAAGAAGCCCACCACAGCTGAACACACTCCGACAATGTCTTGTTTTTTTTTTTTTTTCCTATACATCCTGGACCTGTGGTTAAGTGTCTCCAGCTGCACTTCCCAGTGTGTGCATATATACCCATAGTTGCTTTTTTAATAAACGAGACTTGAAACTTAGGACTTGGGACGTGATCCTTGAGCAGACAGACCGTCTTGTCTCTATTCTTCACATGTCCTGCCTCTCAGTCCCCACTCTTTCTCTTGCAGAGTTTGTTGACTGACTCGAGGACTGGGTCACATGTGTGTATATACTGTATGTGCATGGTGTAAGTGTGTGTGAGTGTGTGTATGTGTTTACTAGTAGGTAACAAAGGTCAGAGGACAACTTTGTGGAGTCAGTTCACTCCATCCACCTTTGTGTAGGTTCCAGGGTTCAAACTCAGGTCACCAAGCTTGCAGGGCAAGTGCCTTTACCCACTGAACCAGCTCACCAGCTCAAGTCACAGTCTTTACAAGATCTCACTTTTAAAGCAATCTAAATTTTTCTTCTTTAAGTGTGATCATTTAATGTAATGCCATCTTTGAATGAAGATACCAACTCCAAGAGGAAGTGGTTTTCTATGAGAAACTCAGAAGTTTGACAATGCTATGACAGTCGTCATATGCACAGATTGGACAGAAACAGTCATTCCTGTTCTTGATCTGTCTGGTTTTAGTCAGTATATTTGCTTACATTTAATTTATTATTATTGTCTTGTTCTGTGGTATAATGAACAAATTCTATCTTTCTACTGAATCATTTTGCCATGAAATCCTAATTACATACATACCCTAACTACCATCAGGAAATAAAACTCACACAACTGTCAAATTCTGAGTATAGATAAGTACTCTGCAAGAAATGTTGCACTTGTGTTAAATTACCAATGCAACCTTAGATAGGGTAGTTAGTTTCTTCATTTAAAAATGAGTGTAATACATGAAACTCAAGAAGAATGAAGATCAAAATGTAGACACTTCGCCCCTTCCTAGAATTAAGAACAAAGCACACATTGAAGGAGTTACAGAGATCAAGTGTGGAGCTGAATCAAAAGGATGGACCAACCAGTGACTGCTGCAGCTGGGGATCCATCCCATAATCAGACACCAAACATAGACACTATTGCATGTGCCAGCAAGATAGTGCTGAAAGGGCCCTGATATAACTGTCTCGTGGGAGGCTATACCAGTGCCTGGCAGACACAGAAGTGGATGCTCACAGTCAGCTATTAGATGGAACACAGGGTTCCCAAGGAAGGAGCTAGAGAAAGTACCCAAGGAGCTGAAGGGTTCTTCAACCCTATAGGTGGAAGAATAACATGAACTAGCTAGTACCCCCAGAGCTCATGTCTCTAGCTGCATATATAGAAGAAGATGGCCTAGTTGGCCATCATTGGGAAGAGAGGCCCCTTGGTCTAGTTGGCCATCTTTGGGAAGAGAGGCCCCTTGGTCATGCAAACTTTATATGCCCCAATACAGGGGAACGCCAGGGCCAATATGTGGGAGTGGGTGGGTAGGGGAGCAGGGAAGGGGATGGGGGAGGGTTTAGGGGACTTTCAGGATAACATGTGAAAAGTAAATGAAGAAAATATAAAAAAATGAGTGTTATAATAAGAACAACGACACTGAATTGATTTAAAGATGAAATCATTTGGAACAAAAAAGGGAGACAGTGGACATTTAATAATTTTGTTCTTTATGACTTTATTTTGATTTGCACAACTATGCTAAAAGTTTAAGAATTTCCTACATTGTTCTGTGCATGCTCTGTATAATTTGAATGCATGAGAAGGGAATGTGTTAACCTCTAGGTGAAGCTAATACAAAACTCCAACTTCAGTGCACACCCACACAGGTTGAAGTTTTTTTTTTTTTAATGAATTATGGATTATTATCAGCCAAGCAAGTAAATCACTATAATTTCTGCTTATCCTTTCAGTTATAGAAAAGCAGATTTATTTCATTAATTTATTTTTATTTGCCCAAACCACCTCTCTCCTGGAATGCATCTCAATCAGTCAATAAGGGCAATATTTACTAATTCATACTGTGTACACGCTGTTTATTCCTGTGTATTTAGATAAGGCAAGGATTAAGCTGTTCAGAAGGGCATGCATGTGATTCAAAAGGGAAAAGAAAACAGTTGGCAACACAAACATATTCTTAAGTTGTTTCTTGTGATGCTTTGAAAATTCAAAGAAAGAAAGACAGGTGGCTAAGACCTGACAAGCCAACGATGTGCTCTGATGAATTGACTTATGAGCTTTGTTTGAGTGGATTTCAGGCACATGGCATGTTAATATCACAGAAATTAAGTAAAACATACCATAAACTAGGTTGGCCAAAGCCATAGGAATCTATGCTAATTCAGCTGAAGTCACAAAGCAAGGTATCTGCAGGGTAGGTTCCTCCATGAGGCTCTAATAACCAAGCTTCTCCATGACTCTCTTCTAGCTTTGCTCAGTTCCTTCCTGGCTGTCCTGGACTGCTTTGCCCCCTACTTGGATCTCACCAGTCTTCACATGGCTGCCATTTCCCATGCTTCTCATAAGCATGACCATCATTCTGAGTCCGGGGTCTACCTCATCTACTCTGCCCTAACGAGGATGATCTTATTTCTTTTGGTTTTTGTTTTTGTTTTTTCGAGCCAGGGTTTCTCTGTGTAGCCCTGGCTGTCCTGGAACTCACTTTGTAGACCAGGCTGGCCTCAAACTCAAAAATCCGCCTATCTCTGCCTCCCGAGTGCTGGGATTAAAGGCGTGCGCCACCAATTTCTAAATAAGATCACACAGGAGCTAGAAAGAAAAAGTTGAACTTTTTTGGTCCATGTGTATGGATACCTTTCAATCTACATTTTTGGAGAGAAGAGGGGAAGTTATCATACATTTGAAGATAGTAAGGATCCAAGTATTCACTTTTGACTTCCTTGTTGTTTGTATTCCGGTGAATTTGATCCTATTATTCAGTGCCTGTGACATAAGCAAATCTGAGAAAATTTGCCTCTTAAAGAAAAATATTAATATGTCATTTTAGGTTTAAATTTTAGAACTGCTTTTCTAGTTTATTTCTTTCTTTATTTATTTATTTTTGTTACCATCAGAATTAGACTCAGTGGAGATTTTAGTTTTGAACAATATTAAAAGCTACTGTACAATTCTTACTTAATACAAATAGCATCAACAAGATCAGAACAAAGACAGGAATGACTCATTCCATTTTCTGATCAGCTCTTTTCATTATTCTGTTAGTAGAGATTTCTTGGTCAAACAAAACAAATCAGCTTGTAGTTGTTAAAGAAAAAATATATAATTTAAAGAATCAGGGATAAAGAAGTCAACATTAGGAAGGTTCAGGAGATCTGACAGCTATCGTTAAGCCAAAATGCAAGTAGAAATAGGTGTCCTCACTCTTGCAGCAGGAAATCAGTGGCGGACGGCTTTATTTTAGGACATGTGTCAGTTATGTATTTAACTTTATTTCCAATCTTAAAATGGTGCTAGAATTAGGGAGTGAACCTCCTGCTACTTTTCTGGAGTCGTTTTCCACACCAGCTCAGGACACAGTGGAACACTGAAAGAGGTAAACAATGAAGAAAAATTGAGACAAAGTCCCAGCTTCTTTTTGTGTCTTCCAAATGTTTACTCATTTAATCATATATTTTATGATCATAGAAACTCATCTTTATTTTCTTTGAGCAGTATAAATCTCTCTCACACCATACAAAATCTTCACTTGTTACCCTTTAAGGCAATATCTGAAGAGTATTCTAAACAGGAAGAAGATTAAACAGTTAATAAAGGTCAGGGAAACAATCAACTACTCAATTTTGTAACTGAAGAAGCACTTAATTGCTCTAGAGTTTGTAGCAGATCATAACAAAAGTGATTATAATCAAATAGCTAAAGGAAGGGTACATATATTCTGACATATCCTCCCCTATGGCACATATATTCTGACATATCCTCCCCTATATAGCATGCTAGTTAGATTTAATAAAAGGCAGCATAAGCACAAAGAAAAAAATCAGGTTTTCTAGACCAAGAGTTTTTATCTATTTCTTTGTTTGTTTGTTTTTAGTAGAAAATTGAGGAATTTGATATATTTTTGAACCAGGTTATTTCAGATCTCTAGTAATGAGAAACTTCTCCAAAGATTGATCCAATTTTCATAGTCTTTGAAACATGGATTTGTTAGCTAAACTTTAATGTTGCCATTGAGAGTAACAGGTTTCAAGAACAGATAGGTATCTTAAATGAAGGCAATTTTCCAGTTCTTTTCTTAGTAGTCCTTTTCAAGTTAATACATCAAGGTTAACTTCTCTACGATGTTGTTAAAAACAGTAAGTAATAATTTTAATATTAGAGTTTAACTGTTTGCATTTACTTAAAAATATAGACATGGTATGAGATAGGTATCATGGTTACTGTAAGTTGTCAGCCTGATTAGCTTGATAAAATAAACTTCTGTGATTCCCAAGTTGGTTAGCTCATGAGGATTCTGAGCAGATGCATGACATGACTAAGTATTTGAGGCAGTGAACAGTAAGAACGGGGGCCCACATGGGAGAACTACTTCACTTGGGGGCATATTCTTAGCTACTATACTTTGCCTTGGCTTTCTTCTGCATTTCATCTTTCTGTTTCTCATCTACCATGAGATGAAAAGGTTTCCCTTTTATTATTCCCACCATCATAATTTGCCTTGTGCACAGGACAAGCATCCATAGATTGAACCCACTGAAACCATGAACAAATAAATCTTCCTTCTTTTAAGTTGCTGATGTCAACTATTTTGTTATAACCATGAGAAAGCTAACCCAGGGTCTCTTTCCCTTATTTTCTCTCTCTCCATCTCTGTCTGTCTTGTCTCTCCTTTACCCATATGCCTCTATCTCTCTATCTCTGTCACATATAGAGGGCAAGGGAGAGAGAAGGAAGAAGGAAGGGAGGGAGATATAGATAAATATATGATAGATATAAATAGATAAAGAACATTTGTAATGAAATTTAGCATTATATTTTACCACATGCACCAGGCTCTCCCCACTTCCTCCAGATAGATTAGGTAATAGGGAAAATTGACCTGAACCAGAAGGCCATCCTTCAGGGACAGGGTCCTAAGGGTTAGGAGATGAGAAGATAAAGAAGATAGAAAATCTGGAGTTGGGATGTTTTCATAAGCTATGTCTTGTGTCAAGTAAGCTTATTAAGAAGTACAACATCTTATGTACAATTTTCAGTATTAACATGGGACAGAGTCAGTAGAAAGCTATCATACAACGGGACAAAGTTGGCAGGAACCTAATCAAAGAACGGTACCCTAGGAGAATACTGGACAACTCAAGGGCATCAGAGATCCAGAGCACAGGAGCCTTGAGATGAAAAAAATCATAGCACTATACAATGGAGGAGTGGGTTGTCAGGATTCAAAGCTGTAGCTCCCTTAAGACCCTGGTCCAAGGCCATTACTGGCTTTGCTAAGCATGTTTCTGGTTTTGAGGAATTTTGTTTCTTTTCTGTACATCAGAGTCCCAGGGAGAGCCTTGGAGCAGCTTCACCCTCAACAGAAAAGGTTTGTTATAGCCCAAGGAGAAGAAGAGCTCAGATGTATTAGAGCAACAGATTGTCCCATGCCTGGTGTTGATTTTACTGCTGTTTATTCTTTCTACGCTACCTATCCCACATGTCACCACCCTAGGCTCTCTGTTTGCCTTCTGTTTTCTCATTTTTCAGTTGTCTTTTGCCAGTTGTCTGTGCTTAACATTTTGTTCTCTCCTAAATGTGTCAAGTAAAAGACCAAATAAATGTGGCAAACAGTCCTTTGGGAAATGGCAAAGAAATGATAATGAAAAAATGTGGATTGCAATTCTCTTCTAGAAGTTGAACTTTCTAAATGTGGGGCAGAGAAAATATTATGCAAACATGTAATTTGTTGTGTTTATGTGATATACTTTTGTACTTTGTAAAAAAATTACTGCCAATAGTTTCATTTGTTAAAGATCATGGTCTTTTCATTGCTTATTGTTTTATGAAACAGAACCACTGTGATGCTATTATATGCTACAATTATTATTGTTATTATCACTGTTTTTAGCAAAACTCAGTGTTCATCTCATGCTTTATATAGACTTCTCATTGCTAAGATATCTTTCTACACTCACATATAAACTAATAACTGTGTAAAGGTAGATCTACTATAAATCGGTGAGAGAAAATTTGCTTAATATTAAAGTCATCAAATAATAACACCTTTGGGGAAATATAAATATGTTAAGCTGATGGAGCTGAAATATACACTAGATGGAATATAGGATGGAGTAAAATTTACTATATATTTCATTTCAATATAAAGATTATGTCATTCTTGATCAGTTTTTTTTTTTAATGGTATTTCTGAAGTTCTGAGCTATAACCTGGAAAGCTGTATTGGACCAATTCTGTGTGATTACTTTAGGTCAAATTCTAGCTCACAGAGTACAAACAGGTAAGCATCCTGTGCTCAGAAAGACTTCTAACAGGGAGTATTTTGGTTTGGATGCGATTGCTTAATATTGTTTTAAAGAATGATAATCTTCACATTTTCAGTGTTTTTAGAGCACTGAGGTCTGTTAGGAGAAAACCTTTGTAATGAACTCCAGAGATTTAACAATTTTCCTGCTAAAAATGAGAGTGGAGCAGATTGATTTTGCCCAAATTCCACGTGCTGGTGGGACCAATTGTCCAGCAGAGCACATAACTTCACTCATTTTGTCCATGAGCAGCCAAGGGTGTACCTTTCCGGGCAATCATCCTATTTCCTGAGGTGAAGTTTCTATTTCAGGCTTCAGAGACTAGTGTATGGTGCTCCTGCCCTCTGTGACCTGTTTGAGAGGATTCAGCTATTATAGCAGCTATCGATGGCCAAAATGACTTCACGATAAATCTATTTTGTTGGTAATTATAGAGAACATGGCCACAAATTGAATTTTCCCAGATTATAAGATGATCACAAAACCTTCTGTAGAGAAAGCCTGATGATGTCCAGTTTTTCATTCACTTCTTTGAAAAATTAATGAGCACTTAGAATGATGGACTTTTCATTGACTCATCCATTGGAGAGAGCTAACAAGTTAAGTCAGGTCAAATTGAGATAATCTTTTAAAATGTGAGGTTAAGATACTAATTAGTGGACTGGGCAGTAGTGACCTCCTAGGAGACAATTTACTTGTGAGGTTTCAAATTTCCTACAGGATGTTCTCAAGAGTGATTTCAACTATGTTCCTTCTCTAAGGTTATAAATTCAAACTTGGGAAATTAACATAATCTTTTTTATGCTAATGCCTGAAATTTAAAGATTATGGTAATTTACAGGGAAATGATATAGATTTAATGATTCTACTCGGAGGGGAAAATTTGCCTGTGGCCACAACTTCTGTTGCAGCTAATCAGCAAGCGTTGTACCATGTGCTAATATGTAAACATAGTTTCAGTCTAGTGTACAGGGCAAAAAGAACTGATGAGCACATGTGGTCCGGTGGATGGCCAGCCTGACTGCTTCAGACCATTACATAAAAACACAGGAGGTAAGCATTAGAAATTCTACTTTTGCTCCCCACCCCACTATGGTGGCACAGACCCCTGTAGTTCCAACCTGGGAGGGCGAGTCAGAAGTTGGATGAGCCATGAATGGGAAATTTCCCCATTCTTGATTACGCTGTAGTTCAAAAAGAATTCCTGGCTTCTTGTCGCACAGCTGACTCATGCCATTTTGCTGTTGCTTTATGGAATTAAGGAACATGACTGTAAAAAAAAAAAAAAGAAGAAGAAGAAGAAATAGTTGGGGTGAGGTCAGGTGAGTTTGCAGCACATAGGGAGACCCCCATCTCAACCAACTGAACCCAAATCTGAACCAAACAATGACAGTCTGCAGCTCTCATCAGTTTCTCCAAGTCCCAGGTCATAAGGTCCTTTTTATCCATATGAAGCTACTGACTCATTTAATGTATTACACATTTAAACTGAAACTGGGTGCTAGGTTTTTTTTTTTTTTTTTTTTTGTACAATATGTCACCTGGGTGACCTTGATAAACTTCATGCCATTCAGCAGAGATATTTCTTTCTCTTCCCACCACCACAGACTCAGTAAGTTTATAAAGTGAGATGTGGTGGTACAATCTGTCTAACCCTAGCACTCTAGAGATGGTGGTGGAAGAATCATGAGTTCAAGACCGGTCTGGGATAAATATGGAGACTGGTTTCAAAGAGTGAGGCCTGGGGGTGCAGCTTTGTGGTTAATTACATGCCAAGCAGACATAAAACCTTGGGTCCTATTCTCCGTACTGTAAAAGAAACAGAAATTATAAAATCAAGCCACATTTCCTTTGAAGCTCAAATGTGACATACAAATGTAAGGGTTTAAGATTATGTTTATTGCAGTAAGTCTGAGAGTTTGAACAATGACATTCAACTGTTCTATTCATCCATTTTCCTTTACAGAAATTGCCTTTCAGTCAACTTAGATATTATGTATGAATTCTCATTCCAAAGTCCTCTTCCAAGGGTTTGGGCAAAACCCCAACACAGCTGCAAAGTCCTATGACAAAAGGGAGGCTGGTGTCTGGACTTCTTCCCCCACTCCTGCCTGCGACCACACAGCTGCAGAAGCTGCAGGTGTGCTTGGTAAAGCCTACTACTGCTAATGGGAGTAGCATTGTGATCTCCTCTGTTGGTCATTACAGCGTCTCTGCCTGACACCAGCTGCCCATTAGCTGCCTTTGTGTCTCTGGCATGCAAATGCTGGCTTTCTCATACATCATAGTGGTTGGTTCTACAGGGAGAATCCTCCTTTTAGCTAGTTCTCCTGCTGGGATTCTTTCCAGCTGGAATGGCTTTTTATTCTCATGTTGGGAAGCCCTGTAAGGAGGGTCTCCTTGCCTCTGTGTTCAGTCCTTACAGGGTTATTGACAAATGACTCACTTCCCGTATGCCTTCAGAGGTGTTTTTTAGATTCAGGAAGGACTTGGGCATTTATACAGTTTAAACATTGGGATCATAATCTACCCTGGGCATATGCCTTCCGGCTTTACTGCTGGATTTTTCTCCATATTCTGACACAATGAGATTCATCTGTAGACTGGGAGCTTTGCAGTTTAGGGGTCAGGGGTGGGGCAGGAGGGTAAGACAAACTCATTCCCAAGGAAATGACAATGGAAGTGTCTAGGAGATCACTGACCACTCACAAACTCTTTAAATAGGTTGCACTGAGAGAAGAGCCGGGTGTTTACTGCATCATGCTTTGGGAATTTAGTCCATAGAAAATGTTACAGAGGACATTTTTATCTGCTTGTTTTTGCATTTATAAGGTAAACTGTACATTTCTTTACATTCTCAGGCTTCAGCTATTTTTACTCTCAGCTCTGCCCAGAAGTGGAAGCCCCAGGGTGGGCAGAAATGCTCTTCAGGTCTCAAGCTATAAATATTTAACTGTTCCATGAGATAACACTTGGTCTATGTACTCGTAAAGGTACAAGTCATATTGGCTTATCAGTCAGTCAATTATATTGGGAGCTTCCAGAGCTTACGGGTCGGCACATCGCTGGCACAGACAATGTCTGTTGAATGAATAACATATTTGAGTAAGTAAGAAAATTTTCGAACTGCAACTACAGTGCCTTCTATTTAACTCCCAAATACTCACAAGCAGCTTTCTAGACAGCAGGAACAAGCTGTTTGTGATAGAAATTTACTACCAGTCACTTCACCAGTAAGAGAACCTTTATCAATTCAATAAGCCTATATCCAGTTGTTGTACATTGTGTGCAAGGCAACTGGATATGAACCAAATAGTTTCCTTCCACATAGAAATATTACCAACAGTGTGGTGAGTACGTCGGCAAGCACATAATGAATTAAACCTCTCTCCGGCCAACATGCTTACACCCCAGGGTAATACTGAACATTAGAGGTGTTTCTAGTTACTACTGGGAAGGAGGACATGAAAATTGCTCCCCCCCCCATCCCCAGGAGATGGCAGTGCTGTTTCCTGCTGAATAATTGCAGCTGTTATTTTAGTTCATCTCCTTTGTATAATTTCATGCATTAAAGGGATAATTCTGTTTGAATTCCTTTAAATTTCATCTGTGTGTGTGTCTTTCATTTTAGAATTTCAAAGCTAGCCTTAACTCTTTTTTGTTGTTGTTGTTGTTGTTGTTGTTGTTCATCTTTCTCAGAGTTGAACTTAAGAGGAGCCACAGGAAGTTGTGCAGTTAGCCTTGACATTTGGTAGCAGGGAAGTTCAAACTGTTTGCAGAATTCACAGCATGTCTTCACCTTACTGGCTCAGTGATCCAGTCCATGTCGATAAGTTTAGATGCTCTGTGAGCCTCTTAGTACAGGTGAATCTGTTGCCATGACTTGAGAAATCTCCGAGTCCACACCTGTGTTCCCTGTAATGTAATTTTCTCTTCTGTCTTTCTTACTCCGGAATTTCCCTAAGTTTTGGGCTCAGCACGATGTGACACATTTAGTTTTCTTCAGCCTTTGCTTTTAAGTCTTGGCAATGTGTTATTATTCAAGTCTCCATCTTAAGTAGTTTAGCCAGGCAGTGACCGCTCGAGTCCTCAGGTTGTTATTTTCTATAGCACTAGAACGGAGTTTCAGAGTATAGTCTGGAATTGAAGTGAACTAGGCTTGAGAACAGGTAACACCATCTCACTTCTCTGTTCCTTATTTCTTCTCCATAAAATGGAATCAATCATATCATTCCTATTATAAGCTCGCTAGGACAAATATGTGGGACTGTATAGGTGTCTGGTGTACGAGAGTCATTCAACAAACGATGGCTCTCTTTCCCATTAGGTGTAAATGAGGATGCGAAGTAGTCACTTTGCATGTGAGAGGGAATGAGGTGGTATCTGTAATGTACGAACCCAAGTGTGGCTCCTAATTGTCTCCATCCTCTTTTCTGCTCCCCACTGTGCTGGGCTGGTGGTAGTCTTTCTGATTTAAGGCCTTCCCCCAGTCACTGCAGTTCATACCCTGCCCATTTTCAAATGTCATTTCAAATACCACCTCCTCCAGAGAGTGGTCATTCACTCATCAGATGTATTTATTGAGGTTCCTTCTCTGAGCCCGTATCATTTTATCTTCGCAATTGCACTTTCATCCCTGTAATATATTGATTTTTTTTTTAACAAATAAAACTGTCAGTTTTGGAAGACAGGGTATCATTTTATTAATCTTTATATCTTTCATCTCACCTAAAACAGGAATAGACACATAGTAGGCAGTAACAGATTCTTTTTCCAAAGAGGAAATAAACCTTTATAAGAGTCCTCCTGCTCTGCCTGAGACTGTTGATTACCGTGGCAGCTCTCAGCCCAGGACAGAAGATTGATGCTTTTTGGAATATGGTGCGTCATTTCTTTTTACTATTTCCCCTCAAAGGTGATTGACATGTCCAAGCTACTTCGGTAATTTTGAGACAGGGTTTGTCTCATCAGCCTTAAAAAAGACAATTCTCTATGAAAACAGTATTTATTCAAGAAACTACAGGACAGTCATTAAGAAAAGATTCATAAGTAGCAATATATGCATCAAAGCTCTGAACTTACTTAAATCTTCTGATAAGTCCTTTTCAAGAAATAACAGAACTTGCCTTTGGAGCAGGCAGTTTCTTGATCCTGGAAAGGCTTTGCACACATATGCCCTAACGCTGTGTGAACTTCAATATGTTTTACTTCTCTGGCCATGAATCCTTGTACTTGCTAATATTCAGTCATGTTGACAGGAGCTGGAGTTATCATTTTTAATTACTGATTCCTGGGGGAAGGATTAGCCTGTTGTGTGGAGTGGCATCTCTGGAGGGGTGGTTCTGGCTTCTATAAAAAAAAAACAAACAACAACAGGCTGAGCAAGCCACAAAGAGGAAGCCAATAGGCAGCACCCCTCCATGGTCTCTGCATCAGGTCCTACTCCCAGGTTCCTGCCCTGTTAATTGCTTTTGATGATAAACTGTTATATGGGACTGTGAAGTAACCCTTTCCTCCCCAAGTCACGGTGTTTTGATCACTGCAGTAGTAACCCTAACTAAGACATTCTTCATCCACAGGAAGGGACAACGCATTAACTTGACACTTCACAGATGTCTCCTGTGGTTCTAGCCTGTGAGGAGAGAATTCCTTTAACAGACAGCTCATTTTCCCCTCTTTGTTTCTTCATAGACAGCTCTCCCTCCCCCTTCCCCTTTCCTCAGCCCCATTTGGGGATAGGACAAGAGCAAAACACAAGAAAAGGATCAAGTCTCCACTTGCTGGGAGGCTATTTCAGAGGAGTGGTAGAGCTGTCGGTTGTCAGGAAGAATATGGGGGGTGGGGTGGGGTTCAGTATTGGGCAAATGGGGCTGGAACCATGGTGGAACAAGTTGACCATAGCCTGTCTTCTTCATCCTGTTAGTTTTAGATGTCAAAAGGCTGAGAAATTAGTTTTGGCCTCTCCTTCTGAACTGAGGTGCTTCATAACCTGGATGGTGCTTGAAAAGGGGACACCCAAAATCGATTTTCTTCTCAATAATCCATCACCGGGATCTCACCTGTACAAAGGTGAGGCTGCAGAGCCGGGAGAGAGGCTTCTTTGTTAAAGCTGTCAGTGTGTTGGATGGTTGTGCTTTTCTAATCATGCCCTCAGCCAAGGTCACGGGCAGAAGGCGCTTTCCTTTCCTTCTAACCCAGAGAAGAGTTTTCTGTGTTCCTAGGGTGTGAGGAATTCCAGGGCTGAAATCTGACCCACTGGAAGCTAGGAGCTGGAGCTGGCTCTGCCCCTTTCTGACCTACTTCTCTAGTTGAGACTGTGATAGAAGTATTTATAGCTGCTGTCAGGCAAAGGCAAGGATTTAGAGAAGATTCATGGAGCTCAGATATAGTGACCTCAGAGTCTCTCTCTTTTTTCTTCTTCTTCTTCCTCCTCCTTCTTCTTCTTCTTTTCCTCCCCCCCCCCTCTGTGGTTGTATACAAGGAGAGCATGTGGTTGATGTCAGATGTCTTCCTTTATTGTTCTCCACCCTGTTTCTTTGAGACAGGGTCTCTCACTGCACCTGAATTTCCTGTGCTTGGCAAGGTTAGCTGGCGAGTGAGCTTCAGGGAGCTTCCTGTCTATTTCTCTAACACAGGGGTTAGAGGTGTTGTGTTCTATGCCCTCGGATGCTGAGGATCCAAATTCAAGTTCTCAAGCTTGCCTTCCTTAGCAGTTGATATGTCTCCAGCCTCAGAGACTTCTTAAAAGCTATACTGCCCAAGAAGACTATTGGGCAGTGTGACCTACATGGGGAAAATAAAATTTTGATTCATCTACAAAGTGAGTTCCAGGACAGCCAAGGCTATACAGAGAAACCCTGTCTCGAAAAACAAAAACAACAACAACAACAATAACAAAATTTGATTCCTGAAGGGGGGTGTCATGGGAATATATTAGAGTGTTCAGGAAGGGCACAGTGTGCCACTGTGAGTGCACAGCTGCTGTCTGAGCACTTAGGGTTCTCTGACATGCCTGCCAAAGCTTCTTGTTTTCCCCACCATGGGACATATTTACTTTGGCTGATGTCAAAGCACAGAGCATCTATCCAGCATCTTGTGAGGGACACTCACATGTGGCATTGACTACTCTCTTTTTCTTTATTATTTCTTAAGTCATGACTCTTCACAGAGAAGGAGAAAGGAGAAAGGGGCAGCCTTGTAGCATGGCATCTTTTTTCCTTAGGATTTTAGCCCTGGGTCAGACGTGATTGATTTGGGACACTGGAAGAGTTTTGTTTCATATTAGACTGAGTGGAATTATTTGATTTTATCTTATACTATATGTATATATATGCATATAAATATGCTTATACATATAAATAAGCATGCACACATATAAAAATAAGTATTATATACAAATACATATATATGTATGTATATGATGCTTATTTAACATGTAAGAGAGACTGAGAAGCTAAAGGATCTGTGTGGTATTCTACCAAAAGAAGGGAAGAATTAGTCTATGAAGACCATGTGTGTGTTCTCTGTGGGTGTGTTCCTTCTCTCTCTGTGAGAGAGAGAGAGAGAGAGAGAGAGAGAGAGAGAGAGAGAGAGACTGAAGACTGCCCTTGAACTCTCTGTCATTATGTAACCAGAGATGACCTCAAATTCCTGATCTTCTTGCCTCTCTCTACTTTCTAAGGACTGTGATTATAGTTGTATGACACTATTCCCAGCTCCTGAAAGCTGTTCTTTTAAAAAAGCATTTATTGTGTTTGTTCTTTAATGAGTACATACATCTAATAAAATGTTCTCTTACTTCCCTCTCATCCTTATTTTGTTCCTTCATCTCTACAAGATCACAATTGTGGGTTTTTTTTTTTTTGAGACCCACTGACTGTAATCACAATCACCTCTGTGACCATGGATTTGGAGCAATCTGCTAGAGCCTGGGGGGGGGGGGTTCCTCAGTGGATAGATAATTGAAGACAATGATTTTTCCCTCTAGAATCCATCAGTAGTTAAGAGTTCAGCAGGTAGGGGTAGGGCCCCAGAAGCTCCTCCACAATCTATGATTGACTACTGGTAGTCCCTCTCATTGTTTAGGCCTATTCTGAGCAGGCACAGCTGGTATGAGATTATGGCTGCTTTGGAAAGCATTTCACAGCCCTTCTCTCAGTCTCCTGGCTCTTACATTTTTTCCACTCTCTCTTCTAAAATGTTCTCTAAGCCTCAGAGGGAGTGGTATAAATGTAGTGTTTATAGCCGAGCCTTTGGCCATTGCTTATTCAAAGTACTTTGTGTTTCTGTGCAATTCACTGCCTTTCATTGCATGGAGAGGCTTCTCCGATTAAAGCTGAGAGGAGCATCTGTTTGTGGGTATAAATATTTAGAGGACAACTAGGTAACACGAAATTTTAGTAAAATAGCATGATTAAGCTTGCCACTAGGACCTAAGATCTCCTTAGCCTTGGGATTTTGGCCAGGTTCACATTACCAGTCATAAATACCTTGTTGTGGAGTGGTCCTCACATCTCTTCAGAGAATGGCTGGTTACCACATCAACAGCCACACCACTGTTTCGACAATGGGTCCATCTTACCTGGCAAGTTTGTGTGGGCCTATAGCTGAGTAAGACTACTGATGCCTTTTCTTTCTCAGCATCCTCTTAGAGCCTTCTGGCACTCTGAAGCTCCCAGGTAAGTTTCAGCTTGATTTCTCTACAACTTGCGATAGTGTCTTATTAACTCATTCCATGAAGCCATCTTACAGGAGAGCAGCATCAAGAATTTAACTGTTTTTATGTGTGAATGAGAACAGCTCACTCAATGATCCAGCCACAGTGGTTTATGGAAAAGGTGAGTTAAAAACAGAATTAGCTGGGCAGTGGTGGCGTACGCCTTTAATACCAGCACTTGGGAGGCAGAGGCAGGTGGATTTCTGAGTTCGAGGCAAGCCTGGTCTACAGAGTGAGTTCCAGGACAGCCAGGGCTACACAGAGAAACCCTGTCTCAAAAAAACAAAACAAACAAAACAAAACAAAAACAAACAACCCCTCCCAAACCACCAGAATTACAAAACTTACTTTTTAACGGTTTCTGAGCTTTTACAATGTGCCACTTCTGAGACTGGTTCACATAGGACTCTGGATTTATCCAATTTGCATAATAAATTTGCATATCAAATAAGGCTATTGAGCGATAATCTTTCATGTCTCCATCAAAGCTGAATTTCCATGAATTAGTTTGTTTGTTTATTTATTTATTAAAATGGTGGTTTGAAGTGACTAGCTTAACTTCAAACAGGAATCTTTAGGACTGCGCTTTACGGTATTTGTTTGGACTGCATTTAATGTGGGAAAGACACAACAAGCACACTGTGTAAAACAAAAATGCGGCACACCCCTCAGGAATTGAACCCTCTCTGACATTCGGATGGCATAGAGAACAGGCAGCTATAAGTTTTCTGTGCAGCCCATCGTCCCTGTCCTCATTTAGCAAACCCATTTAAGTGTCTCCAACTCCTGTTACTAAGTTGCTGGCTGTCTTTTCTGCTGGGCCTGGCACTCTACTTCTAGGCTATTGCTGTACTCTCTGCACATACTTTGAGCGTCTCCATCACAGTGGTTAACACACTTGATTGTGACCTTCTGCTTACTGTCAGAGACGTCTTAACAACAGGAGAGTTTCCTAAGGCAAAGCAATGAGCTGGATAAATGCTTTCAGTGACTCACAGGTGACTTAGGAATAGTCCTTGCTGAACATAATACTCCTGAACAGAAAACAGCCTGGATCTCAGTCCCACTCTCTGGGTTGGGTTTACAGCTATTTAAACCAAGTGGATGTGGAAGGGGAGGGGAGTCAAAGTCACTTAAGAATATGAACAATGCTAGACAGATATAATTAATACTCTCTCTCTCTCCCCCTCCTTCCTCCCCTCCCTTCCTCTCCCTTTCCTTGCCCTGTTCCCCTCATCCCCTCATCTCTCTCTTCCATCTCACTCACCTTTTCTTCCTCTTCCCCTTCTCTCTCACCACCTATCCCTTCCCTCTCTGCAGTCCTGCAAACTTCCACTCACTTTTGATGACTTTCCTGGTCTATGCTCAAGATTTCTATTTGCCACAGAAAATTAGCAACATTCAGTCAACAAAACTAGAAAAGAGTAGTAATGTTAAACATTTTTATGTAATATTTGCCTGATATGAAATAATGTCTGTCTTACATTTAACTTATAAAACAATGATGTAGCCAACTTTCTGAGGCTATGGTCCTAAGAATGGACACAGTGACACTGAGCATATTTTTCAGCTGCTTCCTTCACAGTGAAATAATTCAATATTAAATTGTTTTTAAAAATATTACCATATAAGGCAGTGGGTAAATTTTTTGGGGGGGGTTAATTTTGTTGTTCTTTGAAGTTTTATTGTATGATATCAGATAGTTTACAGTTTGACTTTTACAAAAATATTATGAACATAAAATTCTCTTTTCTGGGGCTGGAAAGATGGCTCAGTGGTTCAGAGCACTGACTGTTCTTCCAGAGGTCCTTAGTTCAACTCCCAGCAACCACATGGTGAATCACAACCATCTGTGATGAGATCTGATGCCCTCTTCTGGTGTGTCTGAAGACAGCGACAGTGTACTTACATATAATAAATACATCTTAAAAAAATTCACCTTTCAGCATTGTTATCCTGAACTTTTAATATATGCATTACCAAGGTGGATACTGTCTGTTGAGATTATATATATATATATATATATATATATATATATATATATATATATATATATATATATCTCCTGTCTGTTGCTATATAATTTTGTTGCATTCATTCATTTATTTTCATTGCCAAGTAATATTTATTGTGTGAATAGTCTCCAAATTGTCTTCTTTCTGATAGACTTGAGTTTTAAACATGTTTTGGCTGCATGAATGCTGATGTCATTAACACTTGAACACATCTCCTGCTGCACATGTTTGAGAACTCTTGAAGGATCTGTGCAGGGATATACTTGTATCTGTCTATCTATATTTGCCATTTTTTATATATGTATATGTATATACATACCTGTAAGAATGGAATGAGTTGGGTATGGAATTGCATATTCAGATTTCTAAAGGAGTCTGAAGTATTTTCCCTAAAGAAGGAACCAATGCAAATTTCCACTTTTTTATGGTTTCCTCTCATGGGTGTATCCATCAATACTTACTTGATTCTGCCATAGATTTTATGTTCTGCCAATCTAGAATGCATAATATCAATTTTACTGTGACAACAGTTAATTCTGGCTTTAATTATGT
The DNA here is from genome assembly GCA_902729485.2 of Mus minutoides. NCBI lineage: Eukaryota > Metazoa > Chordata > Mammalia > Rodentia > Muridae > Mus > Mus minutoides. The sequence goes on from LR749579.1 coordinate 1,770,457, forward strand.
TGCCATGGTTACTGATGATGTTGAATTTTTAAAAATATTTTCTTCTATTTGTATTCCTTCTTTTTCAAGATGTACCTGCTTTTTTCTTATTAGTATTTTCTTTTATCAATTTTAGACTTATCCATTATCTGACTCATCCTTTAGTTTCTTACCCCTAGTTTATGGGATCCAGAAATCTTTTCCTGTTTTCTGCTCATCTCTTTAACTTTTTAATCCTTTATTTTGATGATTAAAAATTTCAGTTTTAATGGTTTCTGATTTTTTTGAAGAAACAATTTTATGTATTTTTTTCTAAACAAAACATGGTTACTTTCTTGCTTTAAAATAAATTTTAATAAATGTATTTGAGTTTATTTACTTATTTATTTATTTACTATGAATCTTTGTTTTTATTTGGAGAACTGGCTGAACCAAAGAGCCCTTCCTCCCACCACTTGTCCCTGGTTTGGGCTTATATGGTTTTTGTTTTTTTTATACTGGTTTTATTTATATTAAAACCCTGGTTGGTATACATCTGTCTGCTATCTAGCTGTAGTGGTCATAGAGTTTGTTTTACAATGATAGGGTGATCAAATACTTTCCCATTTCGGGGACCTGAATTCATGTCATTTCTTATATGACACAGTAGAATATAGAAACTCCATGGTACAGCTGGGCTTATCATGTTCAAGGTAGTAGGTTCAATCTACAGCATCAACAGATTTCTTTGGGGGACTCTGACCCAGAAAACAGCTCCTTGACCCTCAGTCACTGTCATCATTGCTCTCCCTCACCACCTCCTTTGCAGCCTTGGCATCCTCTTCATCTTCCCTCAACTCTGCAAAGAGGTCCGTGCTACAAGCTTTATTGCTCAGGGTACAAAGCGGTCCTCCCTTTTTCTTGCGTCCCCCATAGCCCTCCACAACCACAATTTGAAGCTGAGTCATATCTCAAAATCTGAGGCGCTGGTCGTGGCCACTACTGGCCAGAAAGTGGCCACAATGGGATAGGGCTAGCACCTCCATAGGCTCCCCAGCATGTCGGCCCACGGTGCCTTCCACTCGGTTTGGCAGAATGTCCACAACCCTGATGATTCCATCTGTGGAGCCACTGCACAGCAGATTCTCCCTGACTGGAACCATGCAGTCAATGGACTCTGCTCTCAGGGCAAAGCTGTCACTTGTAGTCCCCAAACCATTCCAATTGAAGAGGTAGATGGTCCCCTCGCTAGATCCACAAGCCACCTTCTTCCCGTATTTCATGAGGGCGATGGCAGTTAGATCTCCTGACTGAGGCTCTGTGAGTAACTCTTGATGTTGAAGAGGCAAGGCAGCCATCTCCACTGGCTGTAAGCAGCAGCTTTTTGGCTAGGTGTAGAGCCATGTCAATAATGTACTCCTTATGCTGCCGTATATCCATCAAAGGGCCCTCTTTACGCTGGTCCCATAGCCAGATATCACCTGTGTCATCCCCGGTAACCAGAACATTCTCATCTACAAGCAGAAGACTGTTAATGGGGGCACTATGAGCCTTGGAAATTTGTCTTTCCCATTGTCCCTGTTCTACATTGAATATATCGATTGCTTTGTCCTTAGAGACAGTAACAAGTTTCTGCCCATCCTTTGAAAAGGCAACTACTCGGCAGGACTTGAGGTGGTGTCCTGAGGACTAGAGTTCTTTGGTTTCTCCCTTTGACAAGAGTAGGCAAAGGTGAACATGTACCGTCCATGTCCCCTGCTGCCAGCAGATCTCGAGTCGGATGGAATGCCAGGAAATTGGCTGGGGCTTCTAGCACGATGTCTTCTGGGGTATCACGGATTTGGGGTGCTGTTTTTGTGGAGTCAAGGTCTTCCTCTTCATTGTCTGAGTCCTCTGCAGGACTCTCCTCACACGTGAGGTCAGTCCATAGGATCCACACGCGCTGGGTAACCAACTATATGGACAGGGCTGTGGCCTAAGTCCATATTTGAGTTTCTAACATGGCCATATAACCAGGTCAGAATGCTGAATCACAATAATGTGTCTGTTTACTAATATAACTGAAGTCTTTAGTATAATACACTTTTCTTCATGGTGAACATTGTGTATCTAGACACGTTCATCCTACAAATTTGCACATTGCTATTTTGCCTCACATCACGCTGTTTCTCTTCTCCTACCCACTCTGGTAACCACTGTTTTATTTTCCATACTTCTATAATGGTTACTTATGTTTTCAGCTTACATGTACAAATGATATTATGGAATATTTCTCTTTCTGTAACTGTCTTATTTCATATCCTTCAGGCCTATCCATGTTGCAGAAGATGGCAGGGATCCCTTTTTCTCAGGTCACATGCCAAACAACTTTCAGCTGTGTTTCCTGATCAGGTTTCTTTTACTCATGTACCTGTTGACACATATCTATGCAGTTTCCACACCTTAGAGTCAGTAAATAATCTTGCAGTGGACATAGGATGCAGATGTCTTTTTCCAGGCAGTGATTTAATTTCCTGTGGATATATATCCAGAAGAAGGATTTCTGGGTCATGTGAGAATCATCCTAGTATGTAGCCTCCCTCCCCCAGCCTACCCTAGGCTGAGAATTCAGACCTGCCTTGATTGAGGCAGGGCTCCCAGGCCACCTCCAGCTAGGTTGGTTCCTTTTGTTATGCAACTACCAACCACCCCCAACTCTCTGCTGCCCAGACTTTCCAGGAAGAAGATGGAGGCTCCAGGAAGGCTCCACGTGGCTTTTCCACATGGTCTCCAAGATGGAGCCAGGGTCCCTGGGAACGGGATGGTGGGGCCTTCCCTCTCATGCCTTTAATCCCAGCACTTGGGAGGCAGAGGCAGGCGGATTTCTGAGTTCGAGGCCAGCCTGGTCTACAAAGTAAGTTCCAGGACAGCAAGAGGAATACAGAGAAACCCTGTCTCGAAAAACCAAACCAAAGGAAAAAAAAATGTTTTAGTAAAGATTCAGACATGTTTTGACCAGACAACTGACTCAATGTTTTCTTTTCTCTCCCACCTAGTCCTTACAAGCCCCAGTCCACCTTCCGGGAACCCAGGTTTTGTTGGGGGCCTGGTCTCCAACACTTGTATTTATTTTCTTATAGCTTTAAAAAAATTTTTTTTGGGGGGGTGGATGATAGTATTATCTCTAGTGTGCAGTATCTCCCACTGGTTCTGTTGTACTTTTCCCTGATATTAGTGGTATTTCATACTGTCTTGCATATTTATGGGCTGTCTTTGGAGCAATGTCTGTTCCAATCCTTTGTAGATTTTTATATATTTTTCTGTTACTGTTCAGAGTGCCTTATAAATTTTGTCATCTCCCATACTAGTTCTGGGAAGCTTCAAACAAATGTCTACTTACCCCAGAAAGAGAACTGAAAACAGTCAAAGTACAGTTAATACTAAAAGTCCAATTTGGTGAACCAGTGAGTTTTATTGGGGCTACTTACAAAATACTGGTGAGAGGTTTCTTATAGGAACAGAAATGACAGACAACTGTATCACTAAAGTCCATCCCAGTATGAGGGATAGCTCAAGTAACTGAATATCCCTAGGATATGCTACACAGCATGTAGGAAGCTCAAAAGGTTGGAAGATGCACCTTCCCTGTGGCCTCCTTGAGCTGAGGTGCTTACAGGCAATTTGGCTGGACTTTGTTGCTTCTAGGCAGTTCAGCTGGGCTCTGACTGGTGTCAGTTTTATCCACTCTGCTAGATCTGAACCTCTTCTAGTCAGTGCAGCATACGTATAAGCCTTTTTTGCAGCTTGTCTTGTTTGAGAATGACTCTCAGTAGGCTTTACTGCTTATATAGTCTTGGGGAAGAAGGGCCTAGTGAATGTGGTCAGTTTCAGGGACTTCCTGAAACAATTCTGAGTCATTTTCTTTCTGCCACAATGAGCTTTCTTTCAGGGTACAGTGTTTCTCCTCCTCCTAGTACATCCAGTTATTTTACCTCCTTATAAACATTCTGCTCTACAATATCCTGTTGTGTTTCATTTTCCCTTTATATCCATGTCTTAAGTTTCCCTCCAAGATGGAAGGCTTTAATCTCAGAGGAAATAGCTATACAACACTATTAGATATGCGATTTGTGAACATTACCCCACAGTCTTATTGCTTTCCATTTTAGATGATTATATCATTTCCTGTGGCTTTTGATGCTTTATTTAAGAAATTTTTCTCCCAAACTCATGAAGGTGTTCTACATAATTCTCACCAACCAACACTTGAAAATTTACTTGTTTACATAGGATTTCAGGGTGAGAGTTAATTACTATTTCTTCTATCCCCAAAGTGATACAGACAACTGTATCACTAAAGTCCATCCCAGTGTGAGGGACAGCTCAAGGAACTGAATATCCCTAGGATATGCTACACCGCATGTAGGAAGCTCAAACGGTTGGAAGATGCACCTTCCCTGTGGCCTCCTTGAGCTGACTATAGTCAGCCTGGGCGTGGCAAACATGGCTTTGGTGGGCCCTATCTTTCTCTGCCTTGCTAACAACTGTAAGATTCCATTCCTAAAGCTAAACACCAAGGTCTATTCCTTTGTTTGGTCACTTCCTCCTCCTGAGGCTAAGTAGGTCCAGCAATCAAAAGCCCCCTTTGGCTCACCTAATAACATGCCCAATTAAAATTATACATCTCTTCCTTTAACTTTATAAACTGCCATTTTCCTACTGGCCACTTCTGTCTCCTCTCTATCTAGAGGAATTCCATTGTCCTTCTCTTGGACAAATATCCCTTCCCTGTCTCTCCTGTACCCTTCTCCTTCTCCCTCATCCTCTATCTCCTTTCTTTGTCTCTTATCTCTGCCCTCTGTCCCTCTGGGGTCAATGAATCTCCTTTTTGCTGAGAACTTGTTCTTGCAGAGTACTGAGCTGATATCAATCCTTTCACAGAGTCTATCCAGTTCTTCCAGTACTTGTTTTTTGATTGATCTACATACTGTCTCATATAAGAACTTCCCTTATTTCCTTTAAAATATAAGCAATCTGACATCATACATTAATGTTAGTTTGATTTTGAGCTCTTGGGCTTTTCTAAGGTGACGTCAAAGAAAAATAAAATCAAACTCTGATCTCGCTTGCNCTCTCCTGATTCAGTATCCTGCTATTTTCTGGTTGTACCAAAAAATAAACAACCAGCAAATGATTTAACCTCTTAAAAAAACCATTTACACTTAAAAAATGGGATGAGGTGGGATCCCCTCACCTTTTAAAAATGTTTCTAGAGCTACTAAAAAACTCGCATTTACAAAATAGTTGATAAAAATATTCCTCTGGATTGTTGCCAAGGTTTTAAACTATTCTTTTGCAGGAGATTACAAAAAGGATCAGAATATCATGTCATTTGCTTGCTCGTATAGATAATTTAAACTTTGAATGCTGAGGGAGTGTGACCATCTGAGGAGAGATGATCCAAGGAAGAGAACAAGCAAACAGAGAACTCGATAGCCAAATATAGAAGACAGTTTGGATATGTCAAATGGCTAGCAGCTGGATACCATTTTTTTTTTTTTGGTGAATATTTTTGATTAAAAGATAAAAATAAAAGGACATCTTCTCCATGACAGATTTCTCCTGTGACTGAGAGGACAGGATAGTTTAGCAAGCAGTAACAACAAAACTCTCCAGCCTACCAAAAAATGGAAGCCTGTAGAAAGCTTGCTATGAGAGGAGTCTCTCTTGAACCCTCATCTAGAAAATTTGGTGAGCTTAATTTTTTTTCCCTTAGCATGGACTTATTATTATAACATATGTCCTATATCGACAGTGCCAGATGAACTATAAAGTCTGAGAAAACACTGTCTCCAGTAGAGAGTAGTTAGAGATTTGGCTTTTTATTAAAAGCCTCTTTCTCTTTCTCTTTCTCTTTCTCTTTCTCTTTCTCTTTCTCTTTCTCTTTCTCTTTCTCTTTCTCTTTCTCTTTCTCTTTCTCTTTCTCTTTCTCTTTCTCTTTCTCTTTCTCTTTCTCTTTCTCTTTCTCTTCCTCTTCCTCTTCCTCTTCCTCTTCCTCTTCCTCCCTCTCTCTTTCTCTTTCTCTTTCTCTTTCTCTTTCTCTTTCTCTTTCTCTTTCTCTTTCTCTTTCTCTTTCTCTTTCTCTTTCTCTTCCTCTTCCTCTTCCTCTTCCTCCTTCTCTCTTTCTCTTTCTCTTTCTCTTTGTCTTTCTCTTTCTCTCTGTCTCTCTCTCCCTCCCTCCTTCTCTCTCTCTCTTGAGACAAGGTCTTAAACTGACCTTGAACTTGCAATACAACAGAGAATGACTTTGAACTCTGGATCCTTCAGCTAGTACTTCTCAGTGATGGGGTTTAGGCATGTGTTACCCCTGAAGAGACAGGAGAAACCTGCACATCACATCATCCTACATTCTCCTGACCCTGAGCAAAGCCAGAGCAGTTAGCTCTCCTTCCCCCTGATGACCTTCCCTCCAGAGGGGGGCAAATGACAGCCTTGAGAACAGAGATAAAACAGAATACCCTAGCCACATCCCTGAAACTTATACCCCCTTTCGATTAACAACCAACATTTCTCCAGTGCAGATGGATCACTGCCCTCTTTCTCTCTCTGTAGTGTGTGTGTGAGACTGTCTGTCTTTTTCTCTCTCTATGGGTCTCTTTCTCTCTCTCTCTCTCTCTCTCTCTCTCTCTCTCTCTCTCTCTCCATGCTTCTTTTAGCTGTTAATTATTTAGGAGCTAGCTCTGAATCCTATGAACTGTAGATCTGACAAATTCAAGCTTCAAATTTCTGTAAGTCTTGACTTTACCATGTTACAATAAAAAATAAAATGCAAATGACTCTTTTGGACGGGGAATGGTTCAGTGTCACTTGTAATATGAGAACTGATAAAATGAAACAGCATAGAATTAGACTAGCCAATGGAAGAATATTGGCTAATTTGAACCGATGCTTGTTAGTATATATAAAAAAAATCCCCAGCATTTGGATGCTCAGAAAAGTATCCCAGTGGCTATGAGTAGCTGTTCCTTCTTCAGAGTAAAGAAAAGAAATTTGGATAGTTTGAAAATACTTAGTCTTAAATCAATAACCATAAAGAATACTAAAATAACACAGAACCCTTTCATTTCAAAAAAGGACAAGAGGGGCTAGTTTTTAATAGATTTTAATGAAAATTACATTTCAATCCATAGAAGTGGCCTTTTAAAAAGTCTTTTTAACGTATTCAAAAGAACCATTTTGATAAATATCTGATGGGACATCGTGAAGTACTTACTATTTTGATGTCATTATGATCTGACATTATCTGGGGAAGTAATTTAAAGTATTTCATTAGATGAATGACTTGATGAGATTAAACATAGCTCAGAAAGGTGACACATCATGTTCAAAATCAGTTCAAGGAAGCTTACACAGACTTAGCACATCATGAAGTTACCCACACATGGACAAACAATTATCACTCTCAATAAAATAGAGCTATGATTTCATATTTAAATGTATAATAAGTAAAGAGTACTGAAAAGGATGGCCATCCAGGGACGGCCCCACCTGGGGATCCATCCTGTCTGCAGACAGCAAACCTCAACACTGTTGCTGTTGCCAAGAGGCACTTGCAGACAGGAACCTGGTGTGGCTGTTCCTTGGGAGGTTATCTGACAAATGCAGAAGCAGATGCTTGGAACCAACCATCCCACTGAGCTTGGAAAGACTGGAAGAGCAGAGTGGGATTGAAACCCCATAGGAAGAACAATGTCAGCTGGATGGATCACCCAGTGCTCCCAGGAACTAGACCCCAAATCAAGAAGTGTACAGGGAGGGCTCCAGATACATAGGTAGCAGAAGATGTCCTTGTCTGACATCAATGGGGGGGGGAATCCCTTTTTCCTGTTTGATGCCCCAACATAGGGGAATGCTGGAGCAGTGGGGTAGAAGTAGGTGGGTGGGTGGGTGAGTGAGCACCCTCATAGAGGCAAAGGGGACAGGGCAGAGGGTGGATGGGGGATGGGAGGTTTGTGGAAGGGTAACCGGGAAGTTAGGGGGGGGGGATATCAGTTGAGATGTAAACAAATGGAATGATTAATTAAAAAAAAAAACTAGAAAAGGATGGTCTTATTTTGCATAGATCAGTCAAATCTTTAGAATTAAAGTAACAAAAGATAATTGTCAAGGTCTATTTAGAGAAGAGTGTTGCCTTTATTTGAATTAACTATTCAAATAAAATAAATAAACCAATTCAGTCACCTTTAGAAACGCTGTTTTTCTTTCTCCACAACTTCTGTAGAAGTTAATACCTCTGTGGATGCTTGATAGCATCCAGACAAACATGCGAACAAACTCAGGGCCTTATCCAAAGTAGTTCTATGTTTTAAGAACTCATTCCTCTATTGGGTATTAAAAATTGAATGTGAGTTAACTGAAGTGTTACAAAAATGAAAGACTTATAAATGCAGTTGAATTAGCACCCTCAGAACAAGAGGAGTGCCTTGCTCTGCCGCACCTGGCTCTAATGTGAGGTTTAAAGCTGTGATTTTTCCAGCTTGAGTGTGACTCTAAAATCTTCTCCTTGCTACAGATTCCCACAGGAAATTGCAGCTTCACGGATCTGGGTTAGAGCCTTTTAACTTTTGACAGGTACCCTCAAGGATTCTGGTAATTGTGGTCCAATCTGAGGACTTCCGGCAGCTGCTTTTAGCAGCTTCTTGCAGGTAGCACTCGTTCCACGGTTCACCCACACGGATGGAGATGAGACCACAACATGACGCTGTCTACTCTCAAGTCCTCTAGTCTGTACAGTCGGATTAACTTCGTCTCACTTAGTAACAGACCAGAAAAAGGAGATATCGAAGAAGATAGAGTGTAGATAAGGATTTTTTTCATTTTGCCAGTAAGAAAGTTTCAAAGTTTTCAATATCTCAGTAGAAAGAGAAACCAAATGGACTTAACTTTATTCTGCCTTAGGAACAACATCTGGGACTTCCCGGGTGCTCCTGGGTGCTCCGTATTTGCCGACATATACATATATATATATANTATATATATATATATGTATATAGTTATAGCATATAGTTATTGACATTTCTCAGACAGTTTTATCAGTATGATTGGCTTCTCATCAAACACCACTCCTCACACTTCTCAGCACGCATGGACTAATATCTGAAAGAGTCACAGTAGAGGGACAGGCTGAGAAGAGAGATTTACTAAACAGTGCAGCAAAGCTTACTTTGTTGGACAGAAAAAAAGCACCATAACAGGATGGCTACACCAAGGTGTAGCGTGATCACCTCTGACCGCCATAGCTCGAGGAGGGTTTCATAGTTGATAGGAGAGAGGGATCTGACATTGTGAGTTAACGTCAGTCCACAGAAATCTTGGTGAATTTTCCTTTATAAAGCACTGTCAAAGGTTAAATTAGACTGTATGAACAAAACCATTATTACTAATTATTTGTATTACATGTCTTATCCAGTGTTACCAATATACAATCATTTACATCCTATTACTAGACAAGTAATTTATTTATTTTTAGATGGTCGATGCTCATATTTAATATTTGTCAGCACTTTGAGCAGCTGTAAGAACAAGAAAGGAGAAGAGGAATTGGATACTCCATGATCTCTGAGTCTGTCTTTGGGATTTTGCATAATCCTCCCAGTATTTTTGATGTGCACGAGACAGCCCTGACTTCTGAAACCTTACTAACTTAAAATTGATAGAAGTGATGAAGGTCGGATAAAGACCCCGCAGCTTCACTTCCCTCTCAGCCCTTGCCAAGTCTCCAGCCGATGGTAGACAACTAGACAGAGGTGCGAGCTTCAAATGCTTTCGCATCCTTTTGTCTTTAGGGAAAAAAAAATCTGTTGAGATTAGTGACCCAGTGAAAGTCAGAGCAGAGTGTTGACAACAATGCTCAAGGCGACAACCAACATCCTTTTATATCTGTAGAATTTTGTGGGAACTGCTAATTATGCTATTAAAATTTTTTTAGATCACAAACCAAAACTTCATCGTGCATTATTTGTGTATCAAGCTAGGTGGCCGAGGTGAACATATTTAGAAATTAGACAAACTATTCTCATTCTGGCTAGGGATTGAGTGTGTTTCTTCTTCTTTTTTTGTACTCAGAGGTGCTCTTCCTTCCCCTCCTCCACAGCCTTGGCAGCCTGCCTCTCAGCCCATCCACTAACGGTTCTACAGTAGCAGGGAAGGATACTGGCGACAGACGCAGATTCTGTTCTGAAAAGATCCAACTATACCTTTGACCCTAAATTGAGATAGAATTTTAAAAACAGACTCGGAAATGGGATTTTCTTTTCCCAGCGCCGGGGCTATAACGTATAAATATTTCATTGAATGAGAATGAGATGGGGAGATTCACTGGGAAGAATCAGTTCAGAGAACTGGTCCGGAGCTGGATCAAAGAAATTATCACGAGAAAAACGGAAGATGAAAATACAGCGCAGAGAGGAATCCACATCTTTCACCTCCTTTTTATACTGTGTGTGTGTGTGTGTGTGTGTGTGTGTGTGTGAGTGATCCACTGGAATGATCAATGCCCGACAGAGCTGCTCAGAGCCCAGAACCCCTAAAGTTCTGAGCAGTAGCAATAGCAGCCAAACAGCAACATGTGAAACAGCTCTCGCTACCCTCTGTCATTTGTGGTGGTCCTCAACCGCCTCCAGCAAGGTGGCAGACATGAGAAGAGAGAAAACATTTGCTCCAACCATATCAAACATTGATAAATGCTATATTTTTATTTGTGCCAGAAAAGCTAATAAATATTTTTAAGCATCAGAGGTCCTTGAAAGATATTGCTGTGAGACACGTACATCATCGTACATCATCTGGCTTACCGTGAAAGAGGATCCTAGTTTTATTCCGTGCTAAATGCAAAATTCCTTGAGAGTCCATCTTGGACACTTGCTCTGTGTATGCATCCTGGGTGACAACATTCACTGGTGACTCTGACTGGTACTAAATAACGTGGTTTTAAAATTTGCATTTCCAGTTAGTTAGCTATATTCTAAACAAATTGTTATAGTTTTCAAACCCTGTTTAAATATTCTAGTGTGTGTGTGTGTGAGATGTACTTGGGGGTCTGTCACTCTGAATAGCATATCCAAGTGAATTCTAATCGGAGAACTTATTCAAGTCCACACTCCTGGGTGATAATAGAAGATATCTTCCCAGGAAAAGGAGGAGCGAAGGAAACTGGCTTATGTTACCTGTAGTCTTAATCATGTTGCCCATTTGGACATTAGTTTCTGCCACAAAGGCTTTGCTTGCCTGTTTCCTTACTGCCCTATGTCCAGCTCATGCTATCACGCCCATCCTGGTTGTGACTGTATCACCTGCTTGTCCTGAAAAGAAAAATGGCTAGTGCTATATTAGTGACAGTTTTATTTCTGAAGGTTTGTGATTATGAATAACCCAAGCAAAGAAAGTTTGGAAGGCCTGAGGGCTATGGCAGTTGGCATCTGGCCTCTGAGCACCGGTCCTTGAATTCATGGTTTGAAACTAGCAAACGACAGAAAGGATGAATAGTGTCCAACTTTCCTATATGCTCATTTCCATTTCTGTCAACACATGTAGTTTTTATGCTTAGAATGACCATATTTTTGTATAATTGAAGTAAGTAAGTAAGTAAATAAATAGAGCACTTGTAAAACTTGCCAGTCACTAGCTGAGATTTTATCTTGTATTAGTATTTTGTGTAATCTTATTGCTTCCTGACCGTGCACTTAAACAGTGCCTCCTTAGCTCTTCTAGTGGGTGTTCCTCAGATACTTTACACTAAAGATTTGTCATGTGACTTGGTTGTGGTCTCCAACATATGCTTTAATAGCCAATATCATATCTAATAAATAGCCTACTTGGGCTGGAGAGATGGCTTAGCCATTAAAAGGTAGGCTCACAACCAAAAATATAAATAGCCTACTTTACATGAGTCATGATTTTGAAGACAGTCTGTTTATATCCAATCCTGCTTCAGCTTCTCTAGTGATGCTATTAAAGGCATGTGTGTTACCATACCCTACACGGCTCATAGTATGAGCTAAATATTTCCTTATCACGTTCTACCATCGTGTCTATAATTTCTACTTTCTTTGGCTTAGTATTGCTTTCTCTTCTATCACTTTGATACATTTTTCTTTGTTCTTCTTGTCTTTAGTTATGACCTTTGATCACTGTTCCAATGAGATATGTTTGAGAGTTGATTATTAGATATTGAATAACAATAGATTACTAAATATATTTTCTTCATTTTACTTGCATCTATCAAATATTTGTAAATAATTACTCCAATTATATATGTATTTATGAGCTGTTTTAAATATATATGTATATGTATATATGCTTCCAAAGTATTATAATTTGGTCTATTAACATCACATTTAAAAGGCGTTGTATTCTGGATCCCAGACCAATAGTTAAAAACATACTTTTAAGTAAAAATATGACTACAGTTGAATCCATGTTACCTAAGATACTTTCATGAATTTAGTTTTGATAAGATTCTTATTTAAGATGGTGTGCATGTCTCTTTGGATGTTTATGCCATTAGTTTGCAATATGAGGATGCCATTAGTAATACAGTGTCTTCCGAACGCTTTATCAAATTAACTTGAAAATCTTAATGTTTTCTTGAAATACTCTTAACTCCAGAGCCACTTGTTCCAATTCCTCTAGCTTGTTCTTGGTGGACAGCTTGATAAGAAACCATTATTGGAAATTGACTAAAATCTCAAGGATTTACATGATACCCAAGAAAAGCAATAAAGAATGACTGGTTGGAATTTTAGGCACTATGGGTATACAGTAGAGATAGACATTTTAGTAAATATTTTATTGATACTTTATATTTCTTGTGCCCTCTTCAAATTAGATGTGGCCACGTAACAAGTGCTAGTTAATGATGGTTTAGCTTGTGCTGCATCTTAAATATACTGCATCACCACCTCCATCAGCACCACCACCATCAGCACCGCCAACACCCATTTCCCAGTTTCCTTATTATTCTGGTAATTGGTGATGCTTTGTGATAGGGCTGATGTATATGCAGCACAGTGAGGCGTCTGTTATTCAGGGTCTCTGAGGATCTGTGTGGAGTACAGTTGCTGCTAATCGGTGCGGAATATATTGGAAGAGTGGGGAATAAACCTGTGTCGTTAAATTTTTAAATAATAGTTGTTTTTATACAGTGGATTAAAAATCCCAGCGTCTCGAGCTTTCTAGGCAGACACTGCCTCTTATCTATATCCCCAGGCTTCTGGCTCTGATTTCAGCAGCTTAATGCTGTTGATACTAATACCAGGAGAAGAACAGCATTCTTTGTGTCTCCCCACATCAGTGAGCAGCACCATGTCAGGTGGGCTGTGAAGTGTTATTGGTTCTTTTTTTGACTTTACTTGCACCCACAGAAGTCACCATCTGTCTGTTCTGTCACCAAAATGTATATCCTCAAATCTATTTGTTTCTAGTTATCTTTGTCATAGTATTACACTAACAACATGCTGTCAGCATCTTCTTACAATAACTTACTGGTCATTCTGCATCTCCTTTTGCCTAGTCATGATTTAATTCCCACATACTAGTCTAATAGAACTTGTCAACGTGTAGATTTCTTTCTTTCTTTCTTTCTTTCTTTCTTTCTTTCTTTCTTTCTTTCTTTCTTTCTTTCTTCCTTCCTTCCTTCCTTCCTTCCTTCCTTCCTTCCTTCCTTCCTTCCTTCCTTCCTTTCTTTCTTTCTTTCTTTCTTTCTTTCTTTCTTTCTTTCTTTCTTTCTTCTTTTTTTTATGACATCACATATTTATCATACTTAGAATGACCACACAGTCAGATCTCACTCACTTCTGCCACTGCTAGTCTCCTCCCAACATGAAGCAAAATGCAATTATTATTTTTTAATGTGTTTCTCTTTTACTTTACCCTTATCTTTAAACATTATGTACTAGAGCAGCTAGTTTTTCTGTTTTGTTCATCTCAATATTCTCAGGAGAATTGAAGCAGCATTTGGTGCAGAGTTGAAATTGAATAAGCCTGGGAAGAGTGATAGCTTCCAGAGGAAGATGGTCTGGAGCATGTTTACTAACCCTCACGTATTATTATTTTTACTTACTTATTTTTGTTTTTACATTTTCTTTCAAATACATAACTAGAAAATTAAAGTTTACCGTAGCCAAACTCCAGAACCTAGGTAATATTTAAAGCAGCACCGCCTTCGCCAGAAATGAAGAGTAAATGAGGTGAAAATGCTTTCTTTTTTTTTTTTTTTCAATTTCTTAAGAGTTTTCATGGCATTTATTTATTTATTTATTTTCCAACTTTTATTAGATATTTTCTTCATTTACATTTCAAGTGTTATCCAGAAAGTTCCCTATACCCTCCCCCCTCCCGGCCCTGCTCCCCTACCCACCCACTCCTACCTCTTGGCCCTGGCGTTCCCCTGTACTGGGGCATATAAAGTCTGCATGACCAAGGCTCCTCTCTTCCCAATGATGGCCAACTAGGCCATCCTCTTCTATTTATGCAGCTAGAGACATGAGATCTGGGGGTACTAGTTAGATCCTGTTATTCTTCCACGTATAGGATTGAGGACCCCTTCAGCTCCTTGGGTACTTTCTCTAGCTCCATCATTTTCCTGAGAGGGCTTGTGAGAGTACAGAGCCACCCCGTGAAGCTATTGTTGTATCAGTTACTGCTGCAAAAATATGTAGTTATATTCTAGGCTGTAGATGTTCTTAAAATGGCCACTAACTCCAAACTTTTATTAAGTATTACACTCCACATAGTTAGGTTAAAAATGAACAAAATGACTTGCAGTATATGACTACATATTGTTTATTATCATGTGACGGTGCTGAGAGCTTGGGTGTGGAGCACTGTACTAATGTTAGGTTTGTAATGGGGGTCAGCACTGAAGGTAAAGATAGTTCATCTCTTTCCTCAGTGAGGAAGTTTTCAAGGACCCAACAGAATGGCCTTCTGAACAAGCTGCACCCATGAGGACTATTCCGGACTATTTCCCTATTTATTTCCTTTTTTAGCTGTTCTCTCAAAATACATGCTTCTTTGCGGTTCCATATAAGGCATCTTGATTGGTATATGTTAAACTTTTTATGGCATCTTTAATTCACCAGAGAATAAATTCTCCTCTGTGATATGAAACTGCTCCATTTCAGTTTCTCACAATACAAGAAGAGGATTCAGCATTCCTCATTCCATTGCATATTCTATACAGATTGACTGCACTTTAAGGATAGATGCTGCTCATTGGGTCCAATTATGTGTGTTCTACTTCCAATAAAATATGGAAACAGCTATTTATCTCAAAGAATGAATCAGCAGGAAGACAAATGCCTGAGAAGGCAAAATGCTGTTATTACTCAAAGAACCCACAATTAGGAACTCTCTTAAGGCTGTTGAGGTTAAATGGACTTTTTATGCTTCAGATTAAAATCAATGAGTGTTCTTCTCAGACACATTATCAAAAATATAAGTGGAGTTATTAGAAGTCAATCACAATAGTTAATTTAGCAACCAATAATTATAGATGCCTATCAGCCAAGATAGGAATTAGACTGGATAGAAAGCCTGTAGCCTTGGCATAAGATATTAACAAATTATAAAGCTGGAAAAACAACACACACACACACACACACACACACACACACACACACACATACTCTATACATTATGAATCTTAAGATTATGGTTTAAATCACAGGTGTCTATGTATCAATTACAGATTATTAATATTTATTTATTTTTTCCTTAATCTAATTCTATGCCATAAAATTGAAGGGAGACATCCCCAAACAGAATGTGAGTTTACTTTGCAAATCATGTTTCAGAACTCTTAATGTCCTCTAACTGCCCCATGTGGGTAACTGTGTGTTCTTTGCTGTTCTCTAAATTTGATTGAAGAGAAATTAATGGCAAATATTTTCTGAGAAAAAAGAGATTAAATTAAATTTTCTTATAAAGCTCTCATTAATAAGAACAGATCTACAGTCGAATGCAATCTGAAAATTACTTTTGCTTAAGACAATTAAAAGTTTTGGAAATTGTGATGTCAATATTTGTTATTAACTAATATCAACAATGTTGGTCATGTTTATTTATTAAAATGTCAATTTCAATGTTATGTAGCATTTATGTATGTATGTCTATCATATTTGATTAAACAATTAATACCAGAGTTATTTATGGGCAGTACTATTTTTAAGCTCTTTTCTCATCGTATGTTTTTGAGAGTAACTCTCATGTGACGTAGTCTGGTCTCAATTCCCTATGTACCTGAAGGTGACCTTGAACTCATGATCTTCCTCCATCCACTCCCTCAAGTGCTGGGATATTATGTATATATTAAAATGCCTGGAACACCATATTTTTCTCCATGGTAAAAGAGAAAGTCTAAAGGAAATTCTCTTTTGGAAAATGGAAGCTCTAAGTCAACTTTACAAAAGTAAACATAATAAGTTGGAGGCTGACAGAATTTTTATGTGAATTTTTTCCTTGTACACAGGGAAGTTCTGGGAGAAGTCATTAACTGTTTTCTAATTGAAAAAAATATTTTAAATGTAGACTCATACTGTAACCAAGCCCTTGCCATCTTCATTGAAATATCTTCTTTAGCACTTCAAACTCAGTGTTTTAAAAATATTACAGCCCTTATCCATACTAGGTACTCAGGAACATTTATTGAAGTAGTAAATAAACCTATTGTTTCCAAACCTTCTGAAATTCTTTTTAATATTTTCCTCTTTCTTTTATTCTTTTTTTCTTTGTTTCTCTTTCTTTGTTTCTCTCTTTTCTCTCCTTCCTTCCTTCCTTCCTTCCTTCCTTCCTTCCTTCCTTCCTTCCTTTCTTCCTTCCTTCTTTCCTTCCTCTTTCTTTCTTTCTTTCTTTCTTTCTTTCTTTCTTTCTTTCTTTCTTTCTTTCTTTCTTTCTTTCTTTCTTTCTTTCTTTCTTTCTTTCCGGGGATAGCTTCGGCTGTTATCAAACAGTATATATAGTAGAGGCTGGCTTTGAACTTGTGATCCCTGTCCTGCAGCTTCATAAGTAGTAGGATTACAGATGTGCTTTACCACATCTGGTTTCCAAGTTTTCTTTTACAGAATTGCTCACAAGTCTCCAAACCTTCCTTTGCATTAATAAACAGTTCCATAAACAATCACCACCACCCCCACACATGGCTAGATTGTACCTCTCAACTCTGAATCACTTACCAAACTAAGAATGTATGTTACTTGTTACAAAATGGAGTACCACCACGGTACTAAAATAGTTCATGCCACCACCTATTTTGTAGGAAACCTGATGGTCCAGATCAGTGTTCTCTACACCAATCAGGCCAGTATTTTTCTCAGTTAAACTATTATGTGGTTTCCATCCACACTCATCTCTTGGCATGAAGCTTTTTTTCCACTCACATCCTAAGCAGCTAATCTTAAGAACATAGCTCTTGCTTTACTTGTTTGCTTAAACTTTATGTATTTTATGTGTATGTATGAGAGCCTGCACGTTTAGTCTATACACCACCTGCAAACAGTGCCTGTGGGGACCAGAAGAGGGTACTGGATCCAATGGAACTGGAGTTACAGCCATTTGTAAGCCTGGGTCTTTGGAAGATTATCCAGTGTTCTTACCATGGAGTCATCTCTTCACCTCCTTACCACTTTTTTTTCTGTAACATTGTATCCCTGTTGCGAGCAAATGTGGACAGCCCTTCGTCTGTTGTTTCATGGTCTGACTCAGCCAGGTGTGCTCATTAACTCTCCTCTAGTACTGTTTTGCAGACAACCAAGCTTCTTGTCAATTCTTCAACATGTTATCAGTTCTCAGCTACTCTGCCTTCTATAATAATCCTTTCATAGAATTCTCTGTTGTTAAAATCCTACTCTTCTTCCTAGGCTGGCCATTCTGATGCTCTTTCCTGATTCTTTCAAATGGAAACATTTTTGTCCTCTAAGTCCAATGGGAATGTATCTTTTCCTCTAGGCGGCTTCTTACCAGTACTGACCTGGGCAGTAGTTTGTGGGCTTACTTCTTTTCTATTCTGAACATACTACGCATTGAACCATTACTCCTGTCAGCTAGTATTGTATCTTGCAAACAATGTAGATGAAGGAGTTCCTGGCTAAAATTGTCACTGTGATGCAAACTATATAGTGGGACCTGTGATTTAAACTAAAACTGACAAGTTACATATTTATTGTGAAATTTGGTGTAACTAAATTTTTTTTAGATATTTTCTTCATTTACATTTTAAATGCTAACTCCAAAGTCCCCTATAACCTCCCCCGACACTGCTCCCCAACCCATCCACTCCTGCTTCCTGGCCCTGGCATCCCCTGTACTGGGGCATAAGGGCTTCTCTTCCCATTGATGGCTGGCTAGGCTATCCTCTGCTACATATGCAACTAGAGATACAACTCTGGGGGATACTGGTTAGTTTATATTGTTGTTCCTCCTATAGGGTTGCAGACTTCTTTAGCTCCTTGAGTACTTTCTCTAGCTCCTTCATTAGGGGCCCTGTGTTCCATCCAATAGATGACTGTGAACATCCATTTCTGTATTTGCCAGGCACTGGCATAGACTCACAAGGGAGAGCTATATCAGGGTCCTGTCAGCAAAATCTTTCTGGCAGATGCAATAGTGTCTGGGTTTAGTGGTTGTATATGGGATGGATCCCTGGGTGGGGCAGTCTCTGAATGGTCTTTCCTTCCATCTCAGCTCTGAACTTTGTCTCTGTAACTCCTTCCATGGGTATTTTGTTCCCCATTCTAAGAAGGAACCAAGTATCCACACTTTGGTCTTCCTTCCCCTTGAGTTTCATGTGTTTTGCAAATTGTATCTTGGATATTCTGGGCTAATAGCCACTTATCAGTGAGTGCATACCAGGTGTGTTCTTTTGTGATTAGGTTACCTGTGCCTAAATTTTAATTGATGGAATTTAATTTAATATTTAGAAACTATTTTTCAATAGGCAGAGTTTAGTGATTTCATTTGTGAGCTTTCATTTAGGTTTCATGCATCAGTTATTATTGTTGCTATTTCTCTGTGTGTGAACGCGCGCCATGGGGAATCCATGAAAGTTAGAGGGCAACTTTAGGGAATCTGTTTTCTCCTTCCACTGTGGGATCCCAGGAAGATCAGGTTGCCTGTAGAACGGGTGCACAGAGAAACCCACTGAGGCATCTTGTAGGCATTTGTGCATTACGTTGTGAGGAAAAGTGAAAATCAACTAAGTTAGAAATATAATTTAGGGGCACGAGAGAGGGCTCAGTGGTGAAGAGCACAGGTTACTTCTGCAGAGCCCTGATTTTGTTTCCAGTGCTCACTTGGACAGCTCATAGACTGTTGCATTAGCTGATTACTCTGCCAATTTCCCCAGCGAATGTTCTGGATTCCCAAATAGAAGGCACTGGGAAAGAATTGAGAAGTAAAGAAAGTTATTATAAATATTCCCTAATAAACATCACACACACACACACACACACACACACACACACACACACACAGCCTTATATTTAAATATGCTTTAAACAGCTCAATGACTGGCTGGGCCACTCCCAAACTTCCATGTTGCTAAAGCCTCCCCTCTGATACTATTGTGTTATTACTTACTAAAATCTATATTCCATCTTTACTACCCTAGACCCATATTGGGGGAGGGGTGTTGGGGCCACTCTTCCCAAGATCTTACATGATTGACATCTCTCTCTTCTGCAGCTCTCAAGCCTGATCTTATTCCTTCCCTGGCATTGTGATTCTCTCTTCTTCTCTTGTTCCCTTTTCTCCCAATCTCTGCCTCCCTGCCCAGCCATTGGCCACTGGCAACTTTATTTACCAATCAGAACCAACCGGGGGCAGGGACCCTCGGCATATTACATGTGAATTCTTGTGTAATTTTGGGAACCCAATTAGCATAATACAAGAATTAAACCAAACCCTCAACAATAGATGCCTGTAACTCCAGCTCCAGGCGATTCAACACCTCTTCTGCCCTTCATGGGTACTTGGTTTCCTGTGGACTCACCCTCCACCCCTACATGCACATAAAGTTTATAATTTAGTGTCACATCAGAGGAGCAAATTAAATAATTTCTTCTGATGGGGAACTCCCTAGTGAAATACATAGTATCTGTACATAGATAATGTGAGTCCAGGCTATAAACATGCCTTTGATAAGTTGCTATTTCAAAGGCTCCTCTGAGGTTTTCTCTTCCTACCTTTCAAGTATAACTTAATTTGACAGGTTCAAACTGTTATACAACATACATGATTTGGGGGAAAAACATGTAAGCAACCACTTGGAGGGTTTAGAATGAGAAGATATTCAGCTTTACTGTGATTCCCTTGATCCTGAGAATAAGGTGGTGTCAGATCTGTAAGTAGACCATCTGGAACAAGAAAACTGTCACAAAAGAGAAATGAATAGCCAGAGAGACTTGTTCCTGTCAGTAGGCACAGCCCATTGCTAAGGAACATGAGAACAGTAGAAAGTACCTTCTCATTAAACTTGATCAATTTTATCATTCTGCAGACTCCTTCCAGTGGGAACATACATAAGATTTTTTTTTATAAGTCATTTATAACATATGATCCTTGTTGCCTTTATATATGGTTTGGTCTAACACACTTATTTTATAAAGTGAGGGATACCATCTAACTTGATGGGATGTGTTTCCTACTAAATTTCATAAGCTTACAGTTCATTTCATAGATGGATACTTTGGTTCTCCTAGAAACACGGCTAAAACTAATGATTATGTCATTGCTGAAATGTTTTCTTTCCCCTGGAGCCCAAGTACCTCTTTCCTGTGAATTGATTTTCACAGAGTGTGGGAGGGTGTAATACAAACTAATTCCCCAAGTAGACTTCCGCCCAGATGCACGGTTCCACTGCCAAAGCCACATGGTCATCCCCTGGGTAAGCACATTGGTATCAGAACAATCACATTGCTCTAATTCTTCATTAATTTATTCATTGCTACACTCCTTTACTAAGGCAACCAAAGAGAACACTGAAACAGAAGCCAATGCACCCAAACCTCTGTATACGAAAACCTGTATATGAATGTCCTGAAAGATAATATCGATTCTTGTTTTGTTAGATAAACATTTCGTTTATTCACTTACTGATTTACTTTTTCCAAGTGTACTGTGTGTGGTGTGTTTGTATATATGTTTAAATGTGTATGGGTGCATACATGCATGTTGCTGTGTGTGCATGTGTGTGACATGGGTGTGGAGACCCAGACTGAGGTCAGGTGTTGTACTAAGTCGCTGGTCTGCTGGTATCTGAACCTGGCTGATTTGGCTTCTTAGCTATCCAGCTTGTTCTGGGGATCCTTGTTTCCACTTTGGGGATGCTGGTATTATAGGCTGACCACTACATATACTGGACATTTAATGGGTACTAGGGATCTAAATTCTAGATCTCATGTTTGCTTTACTCATGAAACCATCTCCCTAGCCCTTAAGTAAACAAATGTTCTTAAAGACAAATTTGGTAAGTAATTTTCACAGTTTCCATTGTGTTATTATGGATGGCCATTTTGATAAGAGGGTGAAGTGTGATGGTTACTTGGTCGGTCATGGACAAGGGAGAGAATGAGAAAAACACTTTACATTTCTTATCACAGGTCTTTTATGGCCTTTATTATTCTTCAGAGTGAAGGCAAAAATGTGATTTGCAATGTTTTATTTTCCAGTATCATACATACTCAAAATGAATCTCTGAAATGCCAGTGATACCCACAACAAATCAATAAGTTAATAACTGGTATAAAATAATGGAAGCAAGCACTATTTTCTTTATCACTTATATGGCCATGGTGGGACATTATGAAGAATTCAGAAATATGAATATTTTCAAAGTAATGATCTATTTTATGGCATCATTTAAAAGTCTCTACCATACAGAAGGTAGCAACACATTAGGCAATTTCCAATTTTAAATGCCTAACATCTATAATCATGAATAAATTATATAGAACAGAGAGAATACATTTCTCCCTCTGTTCTTGTCATAAGCTGGAATTTATGATAAATACATGTCTCTATCAAGTTGGAGCCATCAAAAGCGACAGTTTAAATGGTAGTGAGGAGTTGGAGAGGAGGGGAGGGACCACTGCATGGCTGAGCACATGAGCTGATGTGGTAATTATACTTTCAGTAATTTCAAATGCTACAATTTGGATTTCTTAAATCCAGAGAAAATTGTTGAAATTTGAGCTTTTGCTGGTGTTTTAAGGTCAGGTCCAGAGATTTCACTTAACAAGATTCTTATCAAAGTTTTTGTAACAGACATGTATTTGTATCTTGGTTTCCTGCATTCCTTTCTCTGCTATCTATAGACTGGCTACCTCTTTGAATGCGGACAACTCCAATGCCTGAGGGCTGGGTACACAGTGAAGATCCCAATCAGCAGCCACAGTGCAGGTATCAACCTTAGGCCTGTGGTGTAAGCTGAGGTCCTGAAAAAGGCCTGGAAGTCATGGGGCTTGTGATGTAACTACCAAGAAAGAGACCAACTCAGCTCATGGTGGGTTCTTAAGACTAATTTCTGTGTGGCCATCTTTGGAAAAAGCTTGTCTGTTAGAGAAGGTAGTACAGGAAAAAGGTGAGGGGGAGGGTATCAAGAGAGGAAGACAGATTACATTGACATTCTGTGAGTCATTGGATTACCAAGCCTTTGAACTATTTGATCTGTGCACTTTTCATCTTTGTCAATAAATTCTTTTCAAATTTAAGGCAACATAATTTCTGCCATTTGCAACCAAGAGGTCTGATTAACAAATGCCCACAATATTGGAAATCTGTGAAATAGACCAAACCCTCTTTAAACTCTCACAAATAATTTACATCTACAGCAATCTAAGACTTGCAAAAATTCTCAGTGTAAGCCTCATATGTGTATATACATGGGTGTTTCTACACATGACATATTTGTAGGGTAACAGACATTAGAGCTGGTGCTATCTATTTAGGTGGGCTTTATATACTAAAAAAAATGGGTCCGTAGCAACTTTTGGTGAGAATAGACTGAAGAGATGGCTAGAATAAATGTTTGTTGTGATACAAATTCTATTTCATCACTGTTACGATGATGTTCTGGGTAGATTCTCATTATGTCCAAAATCTGCTTATTTATCATCTATTGATTGGCTTTAATGTGCATAAGAAACAACAAAACTGATTCTTCAAACTCAGATTTGCTATATCAGGAACTTCACCATCTCCAACTGCAAGGTACACTGCTATATCCACTTAGAATATATAGTGACTCTGTATCCATAAGCTTGAGTTGCGACATGAATGTGAATTAGTCAGTAAAAAGAAATTATTTGCAGAATCTGTTTACCCTGGTTCTTTCTTTCTTTCTTTCTTTCTTTCTTTCTTTCTTTCTTTCTTTCTTTCTTTCTTTCTTTCTTTCTTTTTTTTTTTTTTTTATCAGAGTTTAGCTTCTGGGTGTTCCTCCAAGAAACTACCCACTGACCCAGACTCTGCTGAGAGAAATGGAAATTTTAACAAACAGGGGCAGCTCTTAATGGATTCTTCCCCTTTCACACCCATAAGGATAAAAATCAGTGACATTGTGAAACTTACAGAAGTTCGTGTGTGAATGTCATACAGACCTGTGCATAACTACAGTTCATGTAACTATTTATGAGGTGATATAGAATGCAAACAAAACAGACAGTTATTTAAAAATGAAATGACTGTCAACTGGATACTTACATGCAGAACCTGTGCACATATTTTTTTAAAATAATTGGTTAACTCTACCTTCTATCACCTTCTTTTTAGTGATTCTTTCATGAGAGATTGTAACATGTTCTATTGTTAATTATCAACTTTATCATTTTCCTCTTTCTGTGTAAGTGAAATTTGTGTACACATTCACATGTGTGTTTGTACATGTGGGTACACATGTAGATTGGTGTACATGTGTATGAAATTTACATCATGTGTCTGTTTCAACTTCTCTCCATCTTTTTTTTTTTTAAGCTAGAGTCTTACACTGTACATAGAGCTCGACTGTTTGGCTGG
Organism: Mus minutoides; assembly: GCA_902729485.2. Classification (NCBI taxonomy): domain Eukaryota; kingdom Metazoa; phylum Chordata; class Mammalia; order Rodentia; family Muridae; genus Mus; species Mus minutoides. The sequence continues at coordinate 1,794,457 of LR749579.1, forward strand.
ACTTGGCTGAAAGCAACTCTTTGGAGTCCACATGTTTCTGCCTCTCCAGTGTTGGAACTACAGGTGTGCTCCAGGCATAATGGCTGCTGTTGTAGATGGCGCTGGGGATCCAAACTCAGAACCTCGTGCTTGTATAGCAAACACTTTGTTGACATCTCTCCAGCCCCTACTGTTATCTTTTTAATAAAACTGCTGGAGTCCTGTGATGCTGTACTGACATTCACTCTCTCTTTACATTATTTCTCACATATATTTCAATTGTATATGTCATTCCCATCTAAGAAGTTATCATTGTCAAGTTAATATATATTTATGTTTACAGACACTTGTCCCTCATTTGCACATTGTTTTCGTGATGGCTCCCACACTTTATTTTTCTTTTATATATATGAGGTATAAGTACTTTTCCTGCATGTAGGTCTGGGTACCATGTACATGCCTAGCATATGTAGAGCTGAGAAGAGAATTTTGAGTCAGGTGGTATTGGGTTGTGAGCCAGCATGTGGGTGCTTTGTATTGAACACAATTCCTCTGCAAGGGTAACAAACACTCTCAACTATGAGCCATCGTCTAGCCTTTCTTTTTGAATTCTAGTCATATTTTCCTCACTGCAGAGATAGCCACTCATGATTTATTTAATGAATTTCTCACTGGATATAACTGCTTATAAGTTTTACTTACTGGATTTTCACCTTTATTTCAATCTTGTATTTGAAGGATTAATACTTATGGAAGCAGAGGTTGACTATTTTCTTGTAGAGGTTTCAAATAGTTTCTGTCATTTTTTTTTTATTTTTTCCATTTTTTATTAGGTATTTTCTTCATTTACATTTCAAATGCTATCCTGAAAGCCCCCTATACAATATGCGATAGTGTCTGCATTTGGTGGCTGATTATGGGATGGATCCCCGGGTGGGGTACTCTCTGAATGGTCCATCCTTTCGTCTTATCTCCAAACAATTGTAAGTCTGTAATTCCTCCCATGGGTGTTTTATTCCCAATTCTAAGAAGGGGAGAAGTGACCACACTTTGGTCTTCGTTCTTCTTGAGTTTCATGTGTTTTGCAAATTGTATCTTGGGTATTCTAAGTTTCTGGGCTAATATTCACTTATCAGTGAGTACATATCATGTGAGTTCTTTTGTGATTGGGTTACCTCACTAAGGATGATATCCTCCAGATCCATCCATTTGCTCAAGAATTTCATAAATTCATTGTTTTTAATAGCTGAGTAGTACTCCATTGTGTAACTGTACCACATTTTCTGTATCCATTCCTCTGTTGAGGGACATCTGGGTTCTTTCCAGCTTCTGGCTATTATAAATAAGGCTGCTATGAACATAGTGGAGCATTTGTTCTTATTAACAGTTAGAACATCTTCTGGATATATGCCCAGGAGAGGTATTGCTGGATCCTCCAGTAGTACTATGTCCAATTTTCTGAGGATGAATCAGACTGATTTCCAGAGTGGTTGTACTAGCTTGCAATCCCACCAACAATGGAGGAGTGTTCTTTTTCTCTATATCAGGAACTTCACCATCTCCAACTGCAAGGCACACTGCTATATCCACTTAGAATATCCTTGCCAACATCTGCTGTCACATGAATTTTTGATCTTAGCCATTCTGACAGTTGTGAGGTGGAATCGCAGAGTTCTTTTGATTTGCATTTGTCAAATGCTTTCTCAGCATCTAAGGAGATGATCATGTGGTTTTTGTCTTTGAGTTTGTTTATATAATGAATTACGTTGATGGATATCCATATATTAAACCATCCCTGCATCCCTGGGATGAAGCCTACTTGGTCATGATGAATGATCGTTTTGATGTGTTCTTGGATTCGGTTTGCGAGGATTTTATTGAGTATTTTTGCATCAATATTCATAAGGGATATCGGTCTAAAGTTCTCTTTCTTTGTTAGATCTTTGTGTGGTTTAGGTATCAGAGTAATTGTGGCTTCATAGAACAAATTGGGTAGAGTACCTTCTGTTTCTATTTTGTGGAATAGTTTGAGGAGAGTTGGAATTAGGTCTTCTATGAAGGTCTGATAGAACTCTGCACTAAACCCATCTGATCCTGGGCTTTTTTTGGTTGGGAGACTATTAATGACTGCTTCTACTTTTTTAGGGGCAATGGGACTGTTAAGATTGTTAATCTGATCCTGATTTAACTTTGGTACCTGGTATCTGTCTAGGAAGTTGTCCATTTCATCCAGGTTTTCTAGTTTTGTTGAGTATAGTATTTTGTAGTAGGATCTGATGATGTTTTGGATTTTCTCAGGTTTGTTGTTATGTCTTCTTTTTTCATTTCTGATTTGTTAATTAGAATACTGTCCCTGTGCCCTCTAGTTAGTCTGGCTAAGGGTTTATCTATCTTGTTGACTTTCTCAAAGAACCAGCTCCTGGTTCAGTTGGTCCTTTGAATAGTTCTTTTTGTTTCCACTTGGTTGATTTCAGCTCTGAGTTTGATTATTTTCTACTGTCTACTCCACTTGTGTGAATTTGCTTCCTTTCATTCTAGAGCTTCTAGGTGTGCTATCAGGCTGCTAGTGTATGCTCCCTTTAATTTCTTTTTGGAGGCACTCAGGGTATGAGTTTTCCTCTTAGGACTGCTTTCATTGTGTCCCATAAGTTTGGGTATGTTGTAGCTTCATTTTCATTAAACTCTAAAAAGTCTTTAATTTCTTTCTTTATTTCATCCTTAACCAAAGAATCATTGAGTAGAGTGTTGTTCAGTTTCCACGTGAATGTTGCCTTTCTATTATTTATGTTGTTATTGAAGATCAGCCTCAGTCTATGGTGGTCAGATAGGATGCATGGGATAATTTCAATATTTTCGTATCTGTGAAGACCTGTTTTGTGACCAATAATATGGTCAATTTTGGAGGAGGTACCATGTGGCGCTGAGAAGAAGGTATATCCTTTTGTTTTAGGATAAAATGTTCTGTAGATATCTATTAAATCCATTTGTTTCATAACTTCTGTTAATGTCCATGTATCTCTGTTTAGTTTCTGTTTCCAGGATCTGTCAATTGAGAGAGTAGGGTGTTGAAATCTCCCACTAATATTGTGTGAGGTACAATGTGTTCTTTGAGCTTTACTAAAGTTTCTTCAATGAATGTGACTGCCCTTTTATTTGGAGCATGGATATTCAGAATTGAGAGTTCATCTTGGTAGATTTTACCTTTGATGAGTATGAAGTGCCCCTCCTTGTCTGTTTTGATAACTTGGGGTTGGAAGTCAATTTTATTTGATATTAGAATGGCTACTCCAGCTTTTTTCTTAGGACCATTTGCTTGGAAAATTGTTTTCCAGCTTTTCACTCTGAGATAGTGTCTGACCTTTTAACTGAGGTCGGTTTCCTATTAGCAACAAAATGTTGGGTCCTGTTTGTGTAGCCAGTCTATTAGTCTATGTCTTTTAATTGGGGAATTGAGTCCTCTGATGTTAAGAGAAATTAAAGAAAAGTAATTGTTGCTTCCTGTTATTTTTGTTGTTAAAGTTGGGATTCTATTCTTGTGGCGTTTTCTTTTAGGTTTGTTGAAGTATTAATTTCTTGCTTTTTCTAGGGTGTAGTTTTTGTCCTTTTGTTGGTGTTTTCCCTTTATTATCCTTTGAAGAACTGGATTCTGAATTTGGTTTTATTATGGAATACTTTAGTTTCTCCATCTATGGTAATTGAGAGCTTTGCTGGGTATAGTAACCTGGGCTAGCATTTGTGTTCTCTGTATATCATCTGTCCAGGATCTTCTGGCTTTCATAGTCTCAGGTGAGAAGTCTGGTGTAATTCTAATAGGGCTGCCTTTATATGTTACTTGACCATTTTCCCTTACTGCTTTTAATATTCTATCTTTATTTAGTGCATTAGTTGTTTTGATTATTATGTGTTGGGAGGAATTTCTTTTCTGGTCCAGTCTATTTGGAGTTCTGTAGGCTTCTTGTATGTTCATGGGCATCTCTTTCTTTAGGTTTGGGAAGTTTTCTTCTATGATTTTGTTGAAGATATTTTCTGGCCCTTTAAGTTGAAAATCTTCATTCTCATCTATACCTATTATCCGTAGGTTATCCTGGATGTTTTTAGTTAGGATCTTTTTGCATTTTGCGTTTTCTTTGATTGTTGTGCCCATCTTCTCTATGGAATCTTCTGCACATGAGATTCTCTCTTCCATCTCTTGTATTCTGTTGCTGATGCTCATATCTATGCTTCCAGATTTCTTTTCTAGGGTTTCTATCTCCAGAGCTGTCTCACTTTGGATTTTTTTTTTTATTGTTTCTACTTCCATTTTTAGGTCCTGGATATTTTTGTTCAATTCTATCACCTCTTTGATAGTGTTTTTGTATAACTCTCTAATGGATTTTTGTGTTTCTTCTTTAAATGCTTCTAGCCTTTTCCCTGTGTTTTTCTGTATTTACTTCTTAAAGTCCTCCATCATCATCATGAGAAGTGACTTTAGATCCTTGTCTTGCTTTTCTGGTGTGATGGTGTATCCAGGTCTTTCTACGGTGGGAGAGTTTGGTTCTGATGATGCCAAGTAACCTTGGTTTCTGTTGCTTCTGTTCTTATGCTTGCCTCTGCCATCTGATTATCTCAAGTGCTTGCTTCCCTCAATATATTTGATTGGAGCCTGTCCCTCCTATAATTCTAGTTGATTTAGGACTCCTCAGTGTCCAGCTTTCTCTGTGATCCTTTGATTGTGGGCTCCTGTGAACTTGAGATTCTGGGTGTGTCAGAGTTCTTGGCAGTCAAGCTCCTCTGAGACCCTGAAATACTGGTGTGACCCAGCTCCTGTTATCCTGGGATCCTGTTGTCCTAAAATCTTGGTTGTGTTACAGTGCCTGGAAATGGTGTCTCCTTTGAGGACCGTGAAGCTGTCTGTTCTATTTGAAATCAAGGTAAACCAGAACTGATCAAAAAGAACCTGAGCCTCTGGTCAGGAATGGCTCCAGTGTCCTTGTTCCTGCTGTCACAGGTCCATCACAATTGGATTGGAACTGATGCTGTGTTCTGCTCACCAGTGATCCTAAGATCCAGTGGAGAGTCCTCTAGGGACTGTGGGGTGTCTGCCAACTCCACGCCCAAGGTGACACAGTGCTGGCGCTGACCGGAAGGGACTTGTTGTCTTTGTTGTTTCTTTTTATTTTCTTTTAATTTTTTTTCATTTTTATTAGATATGTTTTATTGAAAAATTTATTGTTATTTCTTTGAATTTATGCTTCTTGTGTGTTTAATGACTTTAATTTTTGAACGTCCTGGCATTAGGTGAAGACATTTAATGCTGACTTCTAGTCATGTAAATAAGTAATATAATCTGATTAATCTCAACCTAAAATGAAGTGTATAAAAATGTTTTATATGATAATAAGTCAAATGTGAAATGCAAACAAACACAACAAGTGAATGGATACTCACTGTGCTCACAGGAAACTCTGAGGCTTCAGGACTACAGACTCACCCTTTTGCAGTACCTTCATTACTATTAACGTAGCTGGTCTTGATGTCAACTTGCCAGGTAGAATCACCTGAATAGAGGTCTCAACTGAGAAATTGCTCTGCTTGTTTTGATTTCATGTGGGAAGACCCAACCTGAATGTGGATAGCACTGATTGGTAGTAGTGCAGATAATATAGGGCATACCAGAAGGAGGGCTATTTTCCTTTGCTGCAGTGGCTGTCCCCTGTTGCTGCTGGTTCTCCCTTTACTGACATTAAAACTAGTGTTTCTATGTCTTCACAGTAAGATAAATACCTCTCCAGTAGTCTTACAAGCTTTGGACTCCAGATTGGGAATGTAGAGGCACCTAGATTTATGGCCTGAACTACAGTTCAGCTTCTCCATTCTAGCATCTCCAATACCATCAGGTCCCTACTGTAAGTTAGAATTTCTCCATCTCAGCATTTTTCTATGACCTTGGCAGAAGCTTCCATTATATAGATATAGATATAGATATAGATGATATAGATATAGATATAGATATAGGTATAGGTATAGGTATAGGTATAGGCATAGGCATAGGTATACGTATATGTATACGTATACATATACACACATATGATATGATACAAGCTCTGGATGTATATGTCTATCTATCTATCTATCTATCTATCTATCTATCTATCTATCTATCTCTATGGATATATCTAGAGCCTATATTTTGCATGCCTGAAAAACCAGTTTCATATGATGACTGTGATGTTCAGAATGGAAGACATTGGAATCTAAATAGGAGAGGAAGTTTTTGGTAGGAAAAGGTCTTCATATAAATTATAAAGATCTCCAAATGAAGGAATTACACTAGGAAACTATTTCAGAATTTTCATTGGTAAAAGGATGTGAGATGGGAGTCTGGTTGTAAGAGGGGATTCTATCTCCTTTGACCGGAACTATGGAGAAGTAAGCCTAGGGAATTGATGTATTGCAATGCAAAACAGGGATGTAAAAAAGCCAGGGGCTTAGCCAGAGGATAAAAGAGCTCTCATTATTCCATCCATGGAAGAGTTGACTGGAACCAGTATAAATTCAGTCTATTTACATTTCATCCTCTTCAGCATCTGAATGGCTCTAGTCTGGGGCTTCCGACAGTGCCGACAGTGCCGAGTGTCTGTCTAAAGGACATTCTTGTTCCCATGCCAGCAGTACTATCAGTGCTCTGTATCAGCTTTCCCTCTCCTTTGGTACTTCTATTGATCCACTTCTCATCAACTTCCCCTGACAGACCTNACTTCCTCTTTTGTTTCACTATTGAATATGCACCTGTATAGGACCTTTCATGCTTTTTCTGTTTCCATTGCACAAGTCAAGGTGATTTATTAGTACACAAAGAGTAATAAAAAGCAGAGTTAGTAGGGTCATAGTATTGACTGGAGGCATAAAGGTATGATGGATTAACCACCAAGTCTAAGGTAGAATTGCCAACGAAATGGTTTTATTGGCTCTAAGTGGCTGTAGATTTGGATGGAGATGTCAAGAAATACAGAGGCTTCTGTTTACTTGCCAAACTTAAAACCATCAATATCATAATGAAGTATTTTAAAGTTTTTTGTTAATTACCCAGTCTCTGTCTCTGTCTCTCTGTCTCTTTCTCTCTCAAAAACGAGAGTTTATCAATCTTTGAGAATTTTGGTGTTTAAGATGATGTAGTTCTGCCACGTTCTTCTTGGGGACTTAAGCATATTTAGGCTGGAGAAGAACTCAGCAACATTAAGAGATGCCCGAAATTCTCACAGATTTCTTGATTTTGGAAGTGGCCTTGATAAGAGGCAAGAATAGGCCTGATTGGAAGTTCTTACAGGATGAACAATTTCACATTATGACAAATGTTGCTGATAGATGGCTAAAACTTCATTGCTCAGAAAGCATGGCTTGTTTTGTTTTATGCATTCTATGTTCATCCCAAAACAAGGGAAAATGATCTTTTTCTTTTATCAAAGAAGTTGAAAAAACTTTCCTTGAAATCTGATTTTTTTTTTCAAGGAAAAGTAGACAGTGGAGACTCTGGGAAACAGTTAGTTACTGAAAAGGGAGAAGGGGTACAGGCCAAATGCTTAAGTGAATTTTCTGGTTAACTTGGTTTCTAGAGCTTTGATGAAAGTGTCAGCATGAAGAGGCGGGATCTCAGGAGTTGTAGCTGACAAGAGGCAACAGAGAACTTAGTGTTAATTGTCTGAGTCTCAGGGAGATGCTACTGTGGGCAGCTGAACTCCAGTCCTCAATGAACCTACTCCGTGTTTAGCCATGCCTCTGGGTAGACAATTTAGGAGGACAGGAGGCATGACTGAAAGGTCAAATTTGGTTGTTAGGTTGAAGTGAGTTGTGTACGTTTGTCCATGTGTATGATAGTAAGTACACTATCTACAGGCATTTTATAAGTGTATGTATTTTTTTCATTAGTGATAGATGGTAACTTTTGTGCCAATCTTGGGGAATTTTGAAAAAAAAAATTGTGACCTCATACATATGAATTATTTGCATTTTGAAATTGTTTATAGTATTTCAAATAAAAATTTTAAGAATTAGATTAGATCAGTCTAAGAATGAAAGGTGCTTGGAAGTTATTACATGTTCTGTAATGTCTGGTCAGAAAGAAGCTTCCATCAAGGCAATTACAAAAAAGAAAGCCTGCATGTAATGGGAGGTTCAGATACATTTCTGAAAAATGTTTCTATCTCCAGTATGGGGGAAATACTGAGCATATAAGAATATAAGAAGTAGCTTTCTGAGCTGACAGAGCTCCTGTGAACATGGTGAACATTCCTAAGACCTGCCGGACATTCTGCAAGAAATGTGGGAAGCACCAACCCCACAAGATGGCACAACACAAGAAGGGCAAGGATTCTTTGTATTCCTAGAGAAAGCGGTGTTATGACAGGAAACAGAGTGGCTATGGTGGGCAGACTAAGCCTATTTCCTGCAAAAAGGCTAAAACTACAAAGAAGATTGTACTGTGATTGGAATATGTTGAGCCCAACTGCAGATCTAAGAGGATGCTGGTTATTAAGAGATGAAAGCATTTTGAATTGGGAGGAGACAAGAAGAGAAAGGGCCAAGTGATCCAGTTCTGAGCCAATTTTGTTATGAAGACAATAAAATCTTTACCTTTCACCCCCTTTGATTGCAGTTGGTCTTTTGGGAGGGAATAAATTTAAGCTTTTAGAAATTAAAAAAAAAGAGAGAGAGAATATGAGAAGTATAGTGGACAGGCATGAGCTAATGTGTGGGTGAATCACAGTGAGCCTCATTGTTACTATAAGATGAAGATATGGACAAATTCCACAGTTTTTGAAATGCAACTTATATATATATGCGGTTATATGTTTCTGGGTAAGATTTAAATACCCAGTATTTAAAGCTATTTGTTAACTTGCAATTACAGCTCTTAGTAATGTTCTAGAAGTTGGCTTATTATTACAGTACACGGAAGTTGGTAGTCTGCACTGCTCCACTAACTTGGCTGCTTCTCAGTGCTTAGTTGATGGTGACTTTGTCCTTTCTACTCCTTCCCTGACCATATCATTTCCATCTGGATCTTGCTCACAGATATTTACAAGAGGCTTCTCTTCTGCAAGCTGACCTTCACATGAAGGGCATAAAGTGAAAGTACTTCCTTATTTAGAGCTAAATCAAAGATCCCAATGAACTCAAACAATGAGCCTGTTTCAATTGGACCTTAAGAAGCAGTCCTCAAGATGGTGGTTCATGCCAGCAACACATGCATGTTCCTTGTCTGGCTGGACACCGATGGAAGTAATGCTCATCCTTTTTGATGTTCTCTGCAGTATAGCTACTATAAAGTGTATTTGATTTAGATTAAGCAAGACATTGTAGAAAAGCCTCGGTCTGGAAATTCTAGTTGAGGTTAGATGGACATTATGGCCCATTCTGTCTTAAATAGTCTGTGATCAAGTATGCATTTGACACACTGCAATAAAAGATGGACTCCAACACCTTTGGTAGTTTTTGCACAGTCTGGACTTTGAAAACCTGGTTCAAATTTGTTCATGTTAGCTATAATCTTACAATATAAATTTTCTTCTAAACTCTGGCATTCTTCTTGTTCTGCGTAAACAGTTCTGCTTTATGTTTTGCTACATTTTTTTTTTTTTTTTTTGCAATTCAATGTAAGTGTATCATTCTGTGATAATTTTATAGATAATTATGGAAAACATCCCTTGGTCCCCTCCTATCTTGTGAATCTGGGCTGATGGGTACGAGGTGAGTAGAATATATAGAACCAAACTTGTTCAGTCAGAGAAGATAGCTGGAGGTATTTTTTTTTTTTTTTTTGCAAAATACCTTTAAAACCCATTTTACTGTTTCTTCTTCTGAAATCACCCCAGTGGTGTTATTGAAAATTAGCCATTCAAGTTTGATTGAGCACACTCAGTTAAGCTTACTATGTGAAGGCACAGTTCTCATCAGAACTCTTCGCAAGCTTTCTATCACACTGAGCTGCCTCTTGGGAACTTCTGCACTTTGATTTCAATGTTCAGATGTGCTTTACAAAATAATTGTNGAGAGAGAGAGAGAGAGAGAGAGAGAGAAGAGTATTAAATCTAGTGCAGAACCAGTATAGAAAAATGAAATTTGAGTTCCAAATAGTTGGCTTACATATGGATTTTTGAAACAAGTTTCAGGTGTGCATATCTTGGCTTCTCATAAATCTCAATAGCACAGTTTTATAACATTTTGAAGATTTCGACAGTATACTTCTCTAATTGTTGCTAAGATTATATACTGCTCTGGAAAGCCATTATCTACCATGGCAACTATGGAACCCAACTGGTGATCACAATAAGAGGCTCTTGACAGTGATATTACTCAGAATCAAAGTTCAAGTAATTAGTTTATTCAGAACAGGATAGTGGTCATCATGTAAGGATGTGAGGCAAATACAAAATTTCTGTCACACTGAAGAGATAATTAACAAGAGCTATGCTAAACTTCAGTCCTCAGAAATAAACAATGCTCTACCCCTACCTGGGAAAGCATTTCCAGTAGGACAAATGCAGAAAGACCACCAGAAGCATGATGGTTACAACATGGTTGTCTGCAGAGCCTCGGGATATAACAGTCACAGTCAGGACTAAAAGGAAGCAAAGATGAAGACCCCATCTTTCAGTATGAGAAGTTTTCTCTTCTAATATGTATCAATGCCCTGACCAGTAATCATTTAGACATAGAGGCGGATGTTGAAGGCAGAAGTAGCATGCCCTGTGCACTAACTTACAGACAATGCTATTATATATTCATTGTCACTGAAATTCCAATAACCCAAGAGCGTGCATTTCTGTTATCTGCATTGCATAGGTGCAGTAGCTGGGGCTCTGTGGTTATGTAGCACAGTTTAGAATCTTGGGCTGCCGCACTGACTCGGGCTGCTTCACACAGGAGCCAGCTCTGTCTTCTAAGGTATTCTGTAATCATAGCAACATAGGGCTGGGGAATTATGATCAAGACATGTCAGCATTTCACAAAGATGCATGATTCCTGGAGTTTTCTTGGAATCTTTTAAAGTCATTGCCAGACTTTTCAGACTAGACTGGAAGGAATTGAAAGACAAGAATGAAGACCATATAAGTCTTGAGTTTTATAGTTCCCACATGCATCTTTTTGCCCTCATATATATCCCTCCGTAAAAAGATTTGCTCAAAGGAAATGATTGAAATGACTAGTTCTTATGAATACTTATGTGCATAGATTTATAGCTAGTCACTAAAGCAAAATTTCTGATCTTTTGGAATTTTAAACGTACCCACCTAATAGTTTATTTATTTTGATAAATAATGTTTAGTTATTATAATAATCCAATCCAGAAAAAGTACCAAAATGGGTGAGTGACTGCTGTATATAAATACTATGATAGTTAAAAAAAGACCCAATCTATGACCTAAAAACTATTGAATCACTACTTCCTAGACTAAGGAGGTCCTTTGTGGACCCTTCAGGTAGTGAGAATGAGGAAACTGTGTACAGGGGGATAAGAGAATATGCAGAATAAGTTCTTTCTTGTTTAATTTAAGTTTATTTGGGGCCTTTGATCTTCAGTGTGGAAGTTCAAACACTATATTTTTCTCTAATGTTCTTATATTCTTACATGTAAAATCAGTGTTGAAAGGTCTTTTCTTTTCAATATGATTTGTTCTCCCCTAGACTTTTAACACTTCAATAGCCTCTTTCACCAGATCTTGCCACCTTTTCATATAAGGAGTTACCAGTAAGCATCCTGATGATGGGCAATGATGGCGAGAATGTCATCAAGTGACATTCTTAGACGATGGCTGTTTGACTTACTGATAAGCTACAGCTGATCTCCGAGGTGCTCTTTTTATTTTACCCTATAGGCCAGTTTACATTAGGTAATACTGCCATGAAAGTGAGTCTGTGAGTTCATAGTTGTCAGTAAGTAAAAACAAACCCTGAATGTGTTTTGAATGAGTTGTGTGCTCTAAAAATATTTAAGATTGATCTTGTGTTTATCGTTGGCATATAATTCCTAAAATACGACAGGAGAAAATACCCATGGACTTTGATTGACAAATGATGTTCTACAACTACCCAATAAATGCATAATCTACACTGAGCCCTGCAAATACAGCTGTGTGGCTACACTGATTGTACATGGTGTGGTTGGCTGAGCCTTAGGCACATGTAGAGGATATGGATGGATGGAGATAGCACATCCTGTCCCACAAGCTCAAGGAACTTCTGTTTTCCTCCCCAGACCTTCTGCTCACTTTAGATCCTTACCCAAGAGTATTTCCTGGTACAAAGGGAGCTAGCAATTTAAGTGAGTGTCCCAACAATCTGGAGTGTCGGTATGCAATGGACATGGAGATCCAGTGGTGAAGTGTGATCTCTCACAGATGAAAGGAGGCGCTTCTCATCTTCAGTGAAATTTCTTGTCATTGCTAAACTAAAACTAATCATTCTGTGGTGTGTGTCTCACGAATACATCAAAAAACAGCATCGAAATCTTTTTCTCATGTCCTGAAAAGAAATCACAACTACTTATTCACAAAGTCTAACTCTTAACTAGAATCTTCACTTGCCTTGTTCACCGTGCCCTTTGCCTTTCTGGGTTGAGGTCCTAAGGACATTTAAATTTTTTATTGGATGTTTTACTTATTTACATTTCAAATGTTATCCCCCTTTCTGGTTTCCCCTCTGCAAACCCTCTCTCCCATCCCCCTCCTCGCTGCTTCTATGAGGGTGCTTCCCCACCCTCTCACCCACTTCCACCTCACTGCCCTGGCATTCCCCTACACTGGGGCATCGAGCTTTCACAGGACCAAGGGCATCCTATCCCATTGATGCCAGATAAGGCAGTCATGTGTTTCATATGCAGCTGGAGCCATGGGTCCCTCCATGTGTACCCACATGGGTTGGTGATTTACATTGGTTGGTGGTTTAATCCCTGGGAGCTCTCAGGGGTCTGGTTGGTTGATACTGTTGTTCTTTCTATGGCTTGCAAACCCCTTCAGCTCCTTTAGTCCTTCCTCTAACTCCTCCATTGGGGTCCGTGTGCTCAGTCCAATGGTTGGCTGCTAGCATCTGCCTCTGTATTTGTTAGGCTCTGGCAGAGTCTCTCAGGAAACAGCTATATCAGGCTCCTGTCAGCAAACACTTCTTGGCATTAACAATAGTGTCTGGATTTTGTGTCTACATATGGGATGTATCCCCAGGTGGGCAGTCTCTGAATGGCCTTTCCTTCAGTCTCTGCTCCACTTTTTGTCTCTGTATTTTCTTTAGACAGAAGCAATTCTGGGTTAATATTTTTGAGATGGGTGGGTGGCTCCATCCCTCAACCATAGGCCATGCCTAACCTCTGGATATGGTCTTTAAAGATTCTCTTTCCCCCCTTGTTGGGTATTTCAGCTAATGTCCTCCCTGTTAGGTCCTGAGAGCCTCTTGGTTTCCTGGCATCTGGGACTTTCTGGTGGTTACCCCCAGTTCCCATCCCCCATTGCTACACACCTCTTCAATTTCCTGACCCTCTGTAAATCTTCCTGTCTCCTGCACACCTGATCCTTTCTCTCTTTTTCTTTTCCCCTCCTCTCTCCCTCCCAGGTCCCTCCCCCTCTCAATTTCTGATGTGTATTTTGTTCCCTTTTCTAAATTCTCTCTCTTCTCTCTTGTCTCTCTGTCTCCTTCTCTCTGTGTCTGTTTCTCTCTCTCTCTCTCCCCCCCCCCCCCCTCTCTCTCTCTCTCTCTCTCTCTCTCTCTCTCTCTCTCACACACACACACACACACACACACACACACACACACACAACTTGCCCTTGTTAACAAAAGTGCACCATGTAATTTTAGGTGTAGAATGCATTATGGTCTGGATAGATAGAAAGCAAAGGCTCATCAGAGTGGTAAACATGTGTAGCTGGCATTATGTATTTATTCCACAAATGCAATTTTAGAGGAAGATATCCTCTGGCAAGCACTCAAATGATTTTAATACAAAATTTAATGCAACAAAGCTGACATATTTTATTACAAATTAATTAAATTAGTCAAATGAAATGGCCCGAGTCAGAAAAAACAAAATGAACTGCATATATGAGACACTTTGCTATAATTCTTAGGTTATCAGTTCTGTTATTTTGTAATTTGAATTCTATATAGATCACTAAAAATCATATAAAACCAACTCCTGCTTCTGGTTGATTATATAAAAATATGGCAATGAGTTCCATTTACTTGGAACATGAATAGAACATCACTTTCTGTAGTAAAAATATTCCACTTTGTAAAATAACTTTAATCATTTCAATTTTCCTGATATGTTTATTCATATTCATTTGCCATCTGATCACATTATATGTCATATATATATATTGCTGTACAAGGTAAATCATTCCTTAGCTTGTTTTGTTAAGTAACCTCTGTTTTAAATTGAAATTAGACAAGTTGTCAAGAATGTATATTAAATAGCCATACCCAGAAAAAGCAGAAACTTCTGTATTATTAAACTAAGTGTAGATGTGTCTGCCACTGAAACACATAACTTTTGTGGTTGAATTTGATCCCAGAGCAGGAGAGATGACTCAGTGTTTAAGAGCACAGATCGCTCTTGCAGAGGAATGGGTTTCAATTCCCAACACCCATATGACAGCTCACAGAATATTCAATGCCTTTCTCTGGGTTCTTCATAAACTGCAGGCACATGATACAAAGACATACATGTAGGCAGAACACTCGCACACACAAAATAAAATTAAGTAAACTTTTAAAAAGAAAAAATTAACCCCAACTTCCTGCTAATAAAAACAGAGTGTAATATATACACATATAGTCTTCTTGATTCTAAAGGATAATTCTGTTTCTTTACATGTGTTCCAATGTTTTGAATTAAAAGTAGAATAGGAAACAAACCTCTATCTGACCTACAAACTGGAGATAGCCACAAGTCCGACAGTGGTAAGAGCCGTTTTAATTAGAACTTGCTTTGATTGGCTCTGCTGCTCTCAGCATTCCTCTTTCAGAGTTGATTTTGTGTCAGCCCTGTCACGGTCTTACACACATGGATGGTCTCTTCTTTCTTTCCATTTTGTTCCGTGGTCAGCCTCCCATCTCCCTGGACTAGGCATATCATCAGTAGCCTACAGTGAAACCTCCCCACCCCCTCTGGGTGGATTGCCTTAGGCTTAATTTCTCCAATTGTCCACGTTGAGGAAACTGATCATTATTTGTTAGATTATTATGTGGTCAATTTTCTTGAAAATTCAGTGACAGAAACAGTGCGCACAGACACTGAGACAGACACACAGACACATACACATGTACAACTTCTAGGAATGTGATCTGTGATCTTAAAAACACTAACTGTTGCTGTTGTTTTGAGACAGAGGTTTTCTATATAGCCTTTGCTGTCCTAGAATTTGCTTTGTCGTCTTGGCTGGTCTTAAATTCACAGAGATCTACCTGCCTCTGCCTCCTGAGTGCTGGGATTAAAGCTGTGTGCTACTATTGCCCCCTTTGAAGATACTAAGTTTTAAATAATACTGTTTTCTGTTAGAAGTCTGTGGTCTTTTCCAAAATGTAAGGCCATTGTCTTGAAATAGAATTAAAAACAAAAATTAAATATTTTAAAATGAAATAAAATTTAAGGCTGACTTGGTGGTAATAAACTGATTTTGACATCACAGATTGTATCTGTATCCTTATCCCTATGTCTGTCTTCTAGGATAGTATTTATACTTAGATGATGGCTCCTGATTTTTTTTAGAGAGTGTTTTTGTTTAAATGATCTTTCTTTCTTTCTTTCTTTCTTTCTTTCTTTCTTTCTTTCTTTCTTTCTTTCTATCTTTCTTCCATAGACAGTGGTCTTAGCAGCACTAGCACTTCACTGCCATAGTTTCTGAAATGAAGGTTCAGTATTTTCTGTGGTAGCAATAACAGTCAGTATTTTTAATATTTTTTTCCAAACCATGACACCCAGTGTAATGTAAAATTAGTTTAAGACAAATTTACCTTAAGGTCTAAGATAGAAAACAACAGGAAATGAGTGGTTGCACCATAAATGTATCAACGAAATTGCTCGGGGAATATTGGAGATGGCAGAGTGATGTCGTAGCCACAGCAACCACATCTTGTCTTCTGTATGACCGATGCTCTAATGGAATCCCAGACCGGGCTCATCTTACTGTTGGTACTTGGCTTCACTTTCCATCACATTTTCCATCACAAGTGCAAAGTAATGTTCCTGGTTTGACCTGTTGTCCCAAGCTAGGTAGAGTGTTTCTTTGGCATGGACCCAAAGGACAATAGGGATGCAATCTAGCTAAAATTACATATTGATCTCCCTTCACCCAGCATCCTCTCCAGTTAAATTACTCTTCTCTCCTTAAGGGGTGACTATGAGCTTGCAAAATTTACTCACTCAGCTTCTTGGGTGGAAATTTTTTGTCCTGTCTTCTGGTTTAGATTCTCATACTTAAATATATCTCTTGTTAGAAAAAGAACACAGAAATTTTAAAGTGATAGCAGTAGAGACAACCAGTAAAAATATTTTAAAAAGGAGTATTGATATGTTTTCCCTCTTTTATGACTTCAGACGCACACACTTGAATTATTCATACCTATGGGCTTATGGCTCATACATGCCCTTCTCCTGGTAGATGCCATAGGTGCTATATAGTTCTTTCACACTGATCCAGGTTTCGCCACTTCACTCTCTTCTCTGTCACAAGACAAATGAGAGAACTGAAAGCTCAACAGAATTACTTCATTTGCCACACACATGACTGAAAGTTTTTTAGTAGGACATTATAGGTGTTGAGTATGAGAGCTGCCGCTTCTTTTCTCTCTTTATTGCATTATAGATGAAAAAGGACTTATCATTGGATGTGATTAAAATCCCAGAGTGCTGTATTAACTTAGGTACTTTAAATATTTCCACAGGTGCCTCATCTGATGAGACCTATCTACCTGTCTTAGTGAATGGCAGAGTTGGTGGAATGACCAAAGTCCCATGAAGCAGCCTGCCTTAACGAGACTTACTTCTTTTTAGATTCCACAGTTGTACGGGAATTTCCTAGACTTCATTTGATGTTCTTTATCATATTGGTTAGACAAACCAAACAGGGCCAGATCACAATATGCTGGGAAAAAAAAACACCCCTTTTCAAATTTTACTTACCTTTCTAGCAAAGAGTTTCTAGGCCAGTGCTTCTCATTTTTTTGTTTGTTTGTTTGTTTGTGACAATAAATAAGGACCGTATTTCTTTGTTAGTCCATTCATGCTATGGATTTGTATAGCTGAACCAGCTTCAGAGATGACACATCCACTCTGATGTCTGCTTTTATTCTGTTCAATGAAATAAATGGACGGGCTTGGGAAATTAACCCAGTGAAGCGCTGGCTGCACGTCTTAGTCATTTTCTACTGCTGTGATAAAATACTCGGATAAATTGAACTTAAGGGAGAAAGTGCTTTCTTTGGCTCCGCAGTTTGACAGTTGCAACGGACAAGCCAATGTGCCAAGAGCTTGAGGCAGGTTGTTACATTGTAGTCAAGGGGCAGGAAGCGACGAATGCTGCACTCAGCTTAGTTTCCCCCTTTTCTGAAGTTCAGCATTCCATCTCAGAGAACCGTAGAAAGCACAGCGATCTCTCCACGACAACTAACCCAATCAAGATGTGTTCTTGCACGCATGCCTAGAGGCTCATCACGCGGATGCTTAAAAATTTCATCAGGTTCACAATGGAAAGTAACAATTACACGGTGCAAGCAGGAGGACCGGAGTTTAGAATCCCCAACACTCATGTAACAATCCAGGCATGGCAGTGGACACCTGTACTTTCAGCACCAAGGAAGCAGGGAACAAAAGATCTCTGGGGCTTGCTGGACAGACAGCCTAGTTCTGCTGTGGAGCTCAAGGTTCAGAGAAAGATGTTTTCAAAAGGTAAAGTGCAAAATGACTGAGGCAGAAGCCCGGAGTGGACATCTGGGCTGCACATGCATGGGTCTACAACTGCCCACACACCCGTTCAGCTCATTTTAATAATAAGTTCAAAGTACTATGGAAAAATACTGACTTGGAAACGGGCCATAGAGAAATAAAGTTTATAAGAGCATTTGTTTAAGGAGAGGGGTGAAGAGCAGTGGTAAGACCTGCAAAGCAGAAGTCATTTCATTCCACTTAGATCCTGTAACAGCTCAAGAACTTTGGGACAGTGTAACTCAAACCTTACTCAACAAAGGGATACGTTCTAATGATTTTCTTACAAAATTCTTATGCTAAAGAAAATATTTTAACAATTTATATAGAACTGGGTAAAAATCAAAATTATGTTAATAGATGTACAATTAGAGTAATTAAGTGTAAAAATGTTTATAATAGTAAAATTAGAAATCATATTACATATAAAAATTATATATGTATAACATTAAGCACATACCAACTATTTGACTCATAGTCACATGATTTGCCTATTAGAAACCATGTAATGTGTGTTTCTTTGTTCTGGGTTCTGTTCTAGGTTTCTTTCTTTCTTTCTTTCTTTCTTTCTTTCTTTCTTTCTTTCTTTCTTCCTTCCTTCCTTCCTTCCTTCCTTCCTTTCTTCCTTTTTTGTCTAGTTGACAATTGCAAGGCTCAAAACACTTCCTTTGTTCTGGCCAGATGTCACCATCTATTCTGTCTCTTGCCATTCTCTACATAATTTAACATTCATTTCCTTTAAGCCCCACCACAGATGTCATATTCTGAAGTCTGCCTTGACTCAAGACTAGATTGCCTGTTACAGTCTTAGTGATGCTTCTTGTAATCTCCATAGCGTTGTATTCATTTTGGATCATGTATTATTTTCAGTAACTTATGAAGTGTCCAATCCATACATAGTTGGCACTGAAGTATCTGTTATTTGAGTTAGTGCATCCCAGTAATTAATGTGGCAGTTTCTTGGAAAAAAATGTTCAGATCAGCACCTATGACCTATTGATTATCTCCAGATTTCATTGCAATCTCCTAATTCAGAGCACAAACATTTTCCTCTTTTATATCTTTATCAGTTTGGGCGTTAAATTGCAGAATAAAAAAATGCTAGATAGTCTCAGGAAAAAAAAAAGAATCTATTATCTATCATCTATCAATCATTTCTTGGTATTCTACTCAGAGCCATGTAATAGGACTTGTGAAAAGGGAAGTGTTTTTAACACAACTTTAGAACAAATTTGCATAGTGTTATGGCTGTGTTTATTGGTTTTCATGTTTCGGAAGCAATCTACAAGAAGCAGGAAACATGGTTAGGTACTAAAATGCTTGTGTCACAAAAAACATGTTCAAGAACTCCTGTGGAAAAATCAACGCAATGAGAAATGTATGTTTACTATGTTATTTATAGTTAACTATCAACCAATATGAAAAACTAAAAATTGCAACCCAAGTATCCAACCCTGGGAAGAGAAGGGGGAGTCGTCATTTACCCCTCACAGCTACAACAGTGACAACCGGAAGATGTGTGTATGAATTAAGTCAGGAAATGAAAACAAACAGTAGACTTGTGCTATTGTTGCCCAACACCCTACAAACCAGAGCATAGGTGACATTATCTTCTACTCTATTCTTGGAAGGGGAAAACTGGACTGGCTGCTGTTCATCAAAGATCTTTTGTGCTAAAAAGATAAAAATCTGGAGAGAGAAGTTATATAGAACTGCATTTTAGTATCCCTTAAATATATTTTTAGGCTCATGCATAGTCTCTGTTACTAGCTGTTCTTCAATATTTTACTCTGAAACAATTTCAACTTTTTTCTTTTTTTTTCCTGAGGCAGTCTCTTACTATATAGCCTAGGCTAGCCTCAAACTCATGGTCCAGTGCACTGGGATTTATAGACCTGCACAGAGACTATGCAATTTATTTTTTTCTTCAAGCAGGTATTGTGCTGCTAAGATAGACACACTCAGGAATAGAGTCTGGCTTCCTAGGAAACTGGCATCATACACTCTATGGAGTTTAGGATTTCCATACAAAAGGACATCCTAAACTTTGGCAAGCCTAAACTTTCTCTACGATTTCTTAGAAAAGGAGGACTATTTTCAAACCCATTTAGAACTCTACTGTAGTTCTTTCTAAGAAAGGAAGCACAGTATTCTTTTCCGTTTGTAATGTGAGCACTTTTATTAAACTGGTCTCAAGTCAGTGAACAGGCAAACCCTGGCTGCTTCTATATCTCAACCTGCTCTCAAGGGAACTAATATGTTCATTCACCTTGAGTTGGGAGGACAGAAAAGGGAGGTCACAGTGGCTGACTGTTCACAATAAAAACAAAGCAAAAAGCATATTAGGGCAGAAGATTAAAAATTGTTTTTGCATAATTTACACAAAAGCTATTTTTGATGGACTCAGGGCATGGCCTGGGCCATTCTACTTTCTAGAAGGGTGGTAGAGGTGGCTTTTTAGCGGGACAAGGGACTTACTGTAGCCATGTACCTCATGGCTACTTGGAACATCCATTGAAAACAAAACAAACAAACAAAAGAACAATGTACA
Organism: Mus minutoides; assembly: GCA_902729485.2. Classification (NCBI taxonomy): domain Eukaryota; kingdom Metazoa; phylum Chordata; class Mammalia; order Rodentia; family Muridae; genus Mus; species Mus minutoides. The sequence goes on from LR749579.1 coordinate 1,814,937, forward strand.
AAGTCCTCAGCCACACTGTAAAACTTTGAAGATGCTTGCTCTAAGCTACCATTGTCACCTTCACCTGTTTAAATTCTGAGTCCAAAAGTGACAAAACAATCCGACAAAAAGCAAAACAAATCTAAAAAAAAAAAAAAAATTAAAACAAAGTCGTGGCCGGGCATGGTGGCACATGCCTTTAATCCCAGCACTCGAGAGGCAGAGGCAGGCAGATTTCTGAGTTCGAGGCCAGCCTGGTCTACAAAGTGAATTCCAGGACAGCCAGGGCTATACAGAGAAACCCTGTCTCGAAAAACCAAAATAAATAAATAAATAAATAAATAAATAAATAAATAAATAAATAAAAATAATAAAACAAAGTCGTGCCAATATTTTCTTCCTCCTTGTCTTGCTGCACAAGTTAAGTTTTATCAAGCAAGTGTGTAAACCACAGCTCAGGAACAGCCTTTCTAGAAGTGGTTTGAGTGCACAATGGAAGAAGGGGACTTGTGGTACTCCTGGTTGCTGACCTATATCAGATGGAAGGTAGACAGTGTGGCCAGCAAAGGGATGCCAGTCCACGCAGATACTTGCTTTCAGGAGGGGCAATGGTCATCCTACTGGGAGTCAGAAAAGTTATCTCCTGCATCCTAATGTCCACACCTGGATACACAGTGGTGCTACCAGACAACACTGTGTGCCATACAGGTCTTTGTGGATGTCAACATTATACTTCATGATGGAATTGAAATTGGTTTTGTGGATGCTGCAGAGTTCCATACCCAGAAAGGAAGGCTAGAAGAACACCTGGAGCAGCAGAACCATTCATTGCCAATAGTGAAGACCTGGCCATAGGGCAGGTGTGGTGGTTTGAATACGCTTGGCCCATGGGAAGTGCTACTATTAGGAAGAGTGACTTTATTGGAGGAGCCGTAGCCCTGTTGGAGGAAGTGTGTCACTGTGGAAGTGGGCTTTGGAGGTCTCCTCCTATGCTCAAGCTCTACCCAGTGTGGTGTCGAAGAAACCCTCCTCATAGCTGCCTCAAAGACATTCTTCTCCTGGCTGCATTTGGGTCAAGATGTAGAACTTTAGCCTCCTTCAACCTCATGTCTGCCTGAATGCTGCCATACTTCCTGCCATGATGATAATGGAGTAAAACTCTAAAACTATAAGCCAGCCCCAATTAAATGTTCTTTATAAAAAATGCTGTGTCCCTTCACAGCAACTGAAACCCTAACTAAGACAGCATATCATGGCTATTTCCAGAGAGGAGGAGGACACAGCATCAGCCATCTCTTGATCGAAGTCTAGGGCCTCATAGCATAGCTTCTCTTTGATGTCACACAAGATTTCCAGCTCATTTGCGGTGGTGCGGCTGTAGTTACACTATGTCGTGACCTTCATAATATTGTCTCTCAGGTTCCAGCCAGCCTTGTCCAGACTCACAGTGGTGTAGGGGAAAGCTGTGGTAGATCTTCATGTTGTAGTTGATCCGCTTTTTGGAATTTATCACCATGGAGGTGATATGACCAGAGGCATACAGTGTCAGCAGCATCTGAATGGCTCCTTACATGGCTGTGGTGATGAAGTTTTCAAACATGATCTGTAGGGATAGATGGGACTTTGTCAGTGCTGATGCTGATCATTGCAAATCTGGAAGTTCAAGACTTAAAGGGAGGGCAGTTTATCTTTTGGTTTCCCAGAAGTTTTCAGTTTTTTTTTTTTCCCAGTTGACTATTTTTCGAGCCTTGGTAGACTCAGAAAAGTTGAGCATGAGGTTCAGAAATGTCTAGGATTTCTTTGCCTTGACACATGCATGGACTTCTTCATGATCAATACATTCCACAAAGTAGTTTATAAGATGCAGTTGCTCAGCTTTCTCAGACACATCTGTCATGCAGGGTCTAGAGTTCCCATGAGGCTTTGCTCTTGGTGCTATATATCCTATGGATTTGTAGAAATATAAAATTCTGTGTTTTCATCATTATGATAACAAATAATGGTTTTACTTCTCAGAAAACCCTCTGTGTTCTGTCCATTTATCCATCCCTTTCTTCAGCCAACTTCAGGCATCTTCACAGTATTTCCAAAGGGTTGCTGTTTCCAGAATGTCATGCAGTTGGGATCATACATTATATAGTTTTTTTCAGACTGGCTAATTTCACTTACTTGTTTCTTCCATGCACAATACGTTTGATGTTAATAGCTAAAAGGTGACCAATTTGGGTCTGAGTCTCTGCTATAGTATTTACCTGGCATATCCAAGTCTCTGGATTAAATTCCTTTAACACCCCCACTTCTAAACTTGATCATCAGACAATAGGTTATCCAGAGTTCCGTTGTCCAGATCCCATTTTAGTGGGAAGCTCTTATTTTTAAGAGAAACTTCAAGATGAAGAGCATGAAACATCTAGCTGTCCATCAGGAGTAGCTCTTGGCAGTCCTCAAAAGCCTTAGGCTCTTTTACATCTTCTGCCTGATCTTTTGGAATGCATGGTTTCTACCCTTGCTTGTCTCTTGATGTCATTACTGCTTTGTCTTATCAGTCACAGAATTGCTGCTTCACTCTTGGTAGGGAGCATGGGAAATGGAGAATGAGCCTTTACTGGATAAAGTATCCCTTTGAAAGAGCTCTCCTAGTACCCTTATTTGAAGACATTAGTTTACAATCTCATTAGGTACCTCTGTGGTTCATCTATGTGGTTCATTTTGGTTGTAAATTTATCTGGCTTGAGAGACACTTAAAATACTTGTAAAGGAGAGGCTAGAGTGATGACACAGGAATCAAGGGCACTTCCTGCTCTTCCAGAGGTCCTGAGTGTGGTTCTCAGCACCCACATGGGGCAGCTCACCACTGTCCACAACTCTATCTCCAGGCAGATTCAGTGCTGCTGGCTTCCATGGGTACTATACTCACGTGCTCATACTTACATATATAAACAATTACAGATAGCAATAAAAAGTATATTACAAAGAAAATCTTGGTAAAGCACATTTCTGCATGTGCCTGTGAGAGTCTTCTCAGAGATGATTTTTCACAGGGGTCTGCAATCCGGGGGAAGACCTTCTTTGATTGAGAGTTGCAACCTTCTGTAGAGGAAGCATGAAACAATAAGAAGAGGATCTTAGCAATCCTGCTGGAGGTACCAGGCTAGAGTCATCCTCAATATGTTGTTCTTTGTTTCTGCCATGGTCTAGATATGCTGGACTACAACATTTACAGCTATTGAATGCAGATTTGCTACCAGACTTCTCTAGAGAGCTGCCAGGCCTTCAACCCCGGGCTTAGCTGGAGCCTTCATTACCCTTCTTCTTAGCCTTCCAATTCTTGAATGGATCAGCAACTGGCTTTCTCAGCTTTCTAGAGTATAGACAGGAATTGTAGAACTATCAAGTCTCTAATCATGTAGTTCAATGAAGCTAGATAAACAATCCCTTCATATATAATCCATAATATAATACACGAATACATTATATGTAATACATTGATTTTCTTTCTCTACAGGACCAAACATAGAATTTTTATCTACAAAGGCATATAGGAATTTCTTTTTTTTCTTTCTTTCTTTATTTCTTCTTTTTTTTTTTTTTTTGCTAGAAATAATTCTGCCCCAACAGTATAGGAGCAGGAAAGGTCAGAGATAAATTTTGACAGGCATCTTGCTATTTCTGTAAAGACTTCTTATATAATAATATTTCAGCTTCAAACTCAAACTACATCCTCAGTGTAGAAAGTAAAAAGAAGTGGTTTTGTAAAGTTCCATGCATTGCTCTATATAAACCTCATTCTCTAGACTATAAGAATAGAATTTTAAATGTAATACTCACTGTTTTAAACACTGGATGGCTGTCACTTAACTGGAATGTGTGGGGGCAGAGTATTTAAAATATTCTTTATGATCGGAAATATCTGCATACACATACAGAGATATCAAGTCTAACTGTGAAATTCATTATGTTTTGTGCATAGTCTTTACCCTGAGCCCATGGTAATTTCAAATCGAATCTTTAGTGAGCTTAGAGGGCAGGTAAGGCATCTTCTTTTGCTTCTGACATCATGTCAGTGCCCAGAAAGCTTCAGTGTTTGCAATTTTGATTCCCAGCCTGTGTTACACATAATAAAAATATTCCGGTGTCAGAAAATGGAACCCATGGGACTGTATCTCATCTAAATCTCATTGCCTCCTGAACCTGGCAGAACTCTGGCCAGATGGATAGCGGTATTGTTTTCTGTTCCTGCTGCAACAGCTTACATAAGCTTCTTGACTAATCACAGCATGAATACAGGGCTATAGTTTTGTGTTAGAAGCCTGACCCAGGACTCAGTGGCCTCAGATGCCCTAAGGGTAACTGCCCTTCACCTTTAGCTTCTAGTTGCCTCCTGGGTGCTCCGAACTTGATGTTTGGAGCCAGGACCATTGAATTTCTATGTAATCTGTTCACATTCACAACTTCTGATTTTGCTGTCTGGCCTTCTACTTTTAAGTGCCCTTCTGATTACATCAAGCCCAATCAGTAAATCCAAGACAGTCTCCACATTTTAAGGTCAATGAATTAGCAACCGTAACTCTGTCTTCAAACTTAATTTCTCTTTGACATTTAAAGTGACTTATTCATAGGTTCTGTACATTAAAAAAATGAATTTCTCTGGGGATGAGGACCCATTATTCTGCCTGTCTTAATGATGCTGGAATAAATTCTGTCAATAAGTAATAATTATAAACATATAACACAATGATCTATTTTGCCCTATAAAATTACAAGTTAGAAACCAGAGTATAGAAATTGGGGTTAATATGCCTAAAGTTGGGATCTTGTCTTCATCTGATGGCATAAAAACCTTGCTAATAAACACTCTGCTGAAAATAGTCACAAACAATATAAAATACCTTGGTGTGAATCTAACTAAGGAAGTGAAAGATCTGTATGATAAGAACTTCAAGTCTCCGAAGAAAGAAATGGAAAAGATCTCAGAAGATGGAAAGATCTCCCATGCTCATGGATTGGCAGGATTAATAGAGTCAAAATGGCTATACATAAGCTTCTGCAGATTCAATGCAATCCCCATCAAAATTCCAACTCAATTCTTCACTGAGTTAGAAAGGGCAATTTGCAAATTCATCTGGAATATTAAAAATCCTAGGATAGTAAAAACTCTTCTCAACAATAAAAGAACCTCTGGTGGAATCACCATGCCTGACCTCAAGCTGTACTACAGAGCAATTGTAATAAAAACTGCATGGTACTGGTACAGCAACAGACAGGTAGATCAATGGAATAGAATTGAAGACCCAGAAATGAAACCACACACCTCTGGTCACTTGATCTTTGACAAGGGAGCTAAAACCATCCAGTGGAAAAAAAGACAGCATTTTCAACAAATGGTGCTGGCACAAATGGCAGTTATCATGTAGAAGAATGGGAATTGATCCATTCTTATCTCCTGTACAAAGCTCAAGTCTAAGTTGATCAAAGACGTCCACATAAAACCAGAGACACTGAAATTTATAAAGAAAGTGGGGAAAAGCCTTGAAGATATGGGCACAGGGGAAAAATTTCTAAATAGAACAGCAATGGCTTATGCTGTAAGATCAAGAATTGACAGATGGGACCTTATAACATTGCAAAGCTTCTGTAAGGCAAAAGACACTGTCAACAAGACAAAAAGGCCACCAACAGATTGTGAAAGGATTTTTTACCAATCCTAAATCTGATAGGGGACTAATATCCAATATATACAAAGAGCTCAAGAAGCTGGACTCCAGAAATTCAAATAACCCCATTAAAAAGTGGAGTACAGAGCTAAACAAAGAATTCTCAAGTGAGGAATACAGAATGGCTGAGAAGCCCCTGAAAAAATGTTCAACATCCTTATTCATCAGGGAAATGCAAATCAAAACAACCTTGAGATTCTGCCTCACACCAGTCAGAATGGCTAAGATCAAACACTCAGATGACAGCAGATGCTGGTGAGGATATGGAGAAAGAGGAACACTCCTCCATTGCTGCTGGGATTGCAAGCTTGTACAACCACTCTGGAAATCAGTCTGGAGGTTCCTCAGAAAATTGGACATAGTACTACCGGAGGATCCAGCAATACCTCTCCTGAGCATATACCCAGAAGATGTTCCAATTGGTAATAAGAATACATGCTCCACTATGTTCATAGCAGCCTTATTTATAATAGCTAGAAGCTGGAAAGAACCTAGATGTCCCTCAACAGAGGAATGGATACAGAAAATGTGGTACATTTATACAATGGAGTACTACTAAGCTATTAAAAACAATGAATTTATGAAATTCCTAGGCAAATGAATGGATCTGGAGGAAATCATTCTTAGTGAGGTAACCCAATCACAAAAGAAGTCACATGATATGCACTCACTGATAAGTGGATATTAGCCCAGAAACTTAGAATACCCAAGATACAATTTGCAAAACACAAGAAAATCAAGCAGATGAAGACCAAAGTGTGGATACTTCATTCCTTCTTAGAATAGAAAACAAAACACCCATGAAAGGAGTTACAGAGACAAAGATTGGAGCTAAGATGAAAAGATGGGCCATCCAGAGACTACTCCACCTGGGAATCCATTCCATAATCAGCCACCAAATGCAGACACTATTGCATATGCCAGCAAGATTTTGCTGAAATGACTCTGATATAGCTATCTTGAGTGAGGCTATGCCAGTGCCTGGCAAACACAGAAGGGGATGCTCATAGTCATCTACAGGATGGAACACAGGGCTCCCAATGGAGGAGCTAGAGAAATTACCCATGGAGCTGATGGGGTCTGCATCCCTATAGGTGGAACAACAATATGAACTAACCAGTACCCTCAGAGCTCGTGTCTTTAGATGCATATGTAGCAGAAGATGGCCTAGTAGACCATCATTGGGAAGGAGGCTCCTTGGTCTTACAAATTTTATGTGCCCCAATACAGGGGAACGTCAGGGCCAAGAAGTGGGAGAGGGCAGGTAGGGGAGCAGGGCGGGAGGAGGGTATAGGGAACTTCCGGGATAGCATTTGAAATATAAATAAAGAAAATATCTAATAATAAAATTAACACTCTGCTGTACCTCCCATTAACAGGGAATGAGAAAACCCTGCAGCAAGCCTGATTCACGAAGAAGATCACTATGAAGATGGTGCTACATCAGATTAAGTTTCCATCTTAGCCTAGGCCAGCTATCATTGGTGTGTGTGTGTGTGTGTGTGTGTGTGTGTGTGACATGTATGTATGGGTGTTCATGCATACATTTACATGTGGTGCTGCTGTTGTTCCCCAGGGGCCACTCCCTTTGGTTTCTGACACAGGACCTTCTGTGGTCTAGGGATTATGCTTCAGGATAGGCTGGCTAGATGGACACCAACCTCAATATCCAAATGTTCCCCTGACTCTGGCCAGCACTGAGAGGTCAAGCACACACTTTCACATCTGTTTTCTTAACATGGGTTCCAGCGATTAAACTCATTCCTTATGCATGTCTGGGGAGTGCTTTATTGACTGAGCAATCTCCTTAGCATCTCTGACTCTAATGCTGAGGTGAAAAGACACCCATACTCTGCTTTAAGTAGTAGTTTTATGTCTGTTTCTCTCTCACAGACACCATTTACAATCTGTGACGGTCCTGACCTGCATGGCTCCTCAGACAAGGCCCACTGGTGTTTGACTCACCCTAGACAGACTTGGTGGTTTCATTTTTATCTGACCATTTTCCCTGTACTCTTGTCTTTTAAAAGCTATTCCTGTAAAACAGCAGAAACTAAGATATTTTTAGCACTTGAATATAGTTGAATGCCTTTTTTCCTCTTAACAACAAAGAAATCATGTAAGGGTTTTTGAATATATTTTCAACCACCCTTTCATCGTTTAATTTAGCCTTCACGTGATGATGCAACCACAGGGTAGGGTGGAAATATCTACAGCTGTGAAGACCTGTGCTGGTTTTGAATGGTGATGGAATGCTAGAGTGTATACTGGAGGAGTTCATTCTCTTCCATCTCTTTCATGATGTGTTCATGTTTTGAATGGCTAACATACTAATAAAAAGCCATTTGTTTAGGGAGTATTCAGGAGAAACATATTTCATGTGAATATGGAGTCTTAGCTAATGTGTTGATTAAAATGTAAATTTAACACCATTGAGAAGTGAGGTCAGAAGGTAAAAAGGACAAAGAACGATGGCAATGCTCACTAACATTTCCCTACCCATAATCCTTTCTTTTTTTCTGTTTAGCTGTAGTTCTGAATTGATGCTAACATGGCCTCATCAGACATTAATAATACTGCTAGCTACTTTTACATTGCTGTGAGCAAATACCTCACAGAGGTAACTTTGAGAGGTTTATTTGGATTGGTTTACATTCCATCATTGCAGACAGGCATGGAATCCGTGGCAGCAGGTGGCACCTCCTCAAATCTTGGTGGGTGTGGAAACAGTGAGAGAATCGGACCATTAACTGTGCTCTGCATGGCTCAGGTTCCCAAGCCTTGACTAGGGAAATGAGAGAAAGAAGAAACAACAGACAAAGAACAGCTAGGGCAGGGCGGTCTGGGCTCTTGGAGGAAAAAAATCACAGCACTCCATAAGTTCAGAGTATTTATCATATACAGTTAGTTGTACAGGGAGGCAGGGTTATTCCATACATCTGAACAAGGAGGTGAGGTTATTATATGCAAATGAACAAAAAGGTATGGCCATTATACACAAATGAACAAGGAGACACGTTTATTTAACCTCAGTAGTAGTGGTCTCTGGAGTGGTGCCGTCTTCAGGCAGTAGACATGAACACAGAAAGCTAGAGAGAACACATTATGTACATTCTGTCAACATTTGCTCTCAGACGCACAGAAGGCTTTGGCATCTCCCTAAGTTTGACGAAGGAAGGTTTTGCTGCTATCACGAGGCAGAGGCTTTTGGGTCTTTGATGTGGCTGTCTCAGCGGTCCGAGTTCACTAAGGATGTCACTGAATTCATACAACCTTAAGTATAGCTAAATTAAAACCTTCAAAGGCTTGCCTTTGGTGACTCACCACTACCAGCCAGTCATATAACTTTCTCCAAACAGTGCCACCCACTGGTTTCCAGATGGTCAAACACATGTGCCTGTGGGGGAACACTTTAGATCCAACTCATAATGGTAACACATTTACGCTATGAACATATCAACACAAATGCACAGGGCTGTGTTTTATTTATACTTTAATCCTCTAGGTCTTACTCTGAGGCATTAGGAGCATGCAAAATATAGTTATTGTATGAAGAAACTAAGTTAAAACAACTTTCTCATGTATTGATATAGAATATACTATGTAACGTGTTACACATTTTATAGCTTCATGACTCTTTTCATCTTCTGATTGTTGTAGGAATGGAACCTACTCCTTTCTTCTTTGGTTGGTACCTCTCCAGAATGCATATGGAGACCACTGGGCAACAACAGGTCTCTTAGCTGTCACAGGTTATTTGTGTCTTAATGCTTGATGACAGATATGGAGGTGGATGTTGATGGAAGAGGCATCTCATGACTTTTAGCTTTTTGGTTCCATGGTGACTGTATTTCTACTAGGACCTTTTCAGCACTTTCTCCTTTTTCTGCTGAGTCTTTCAGGGAGGGTAGAATGCTGAATGGCTCTTTCAACAGGCAGCTTTGTCAGGGAATTTATTCTAAGTTACCTGGCATTGCTTTAGAACTACTGTGCAATGGCTTTTCTCCCATTATACCCTGAGGCTTCAATTTGCTGACTTTAAAAAAAGATACATATATAGAATTGGGATAGGTTCCAGTTTCCCCTTGACAGTTCTGGTTAATACCTGCTGCATGGTATAAATGTCAATGGTGTCTCTTTGACTTTCTTAATTCACCTTGATTGGGCAATAAAGTGTAACAGTGTCTGTTAATGTGATTCTTTTACGTCTAAGTGTTCTCCTGCCTATCTATTGAACAGTCTTCATTCCTCACAATGCAGGAATTAGGTATCGACAATTCTCCCATGTTCTTTATTCCGTAATTCTTCTCAGGCAGCAAACATATAGGGAAACTGTCTATTCATTTATTTATATCTTTTGAAGGGGGAAATCAGTTGAATAAATCTATGTTTTAAAAAAATAGGTGACCTTTCCCTTCCAAGGGCCAATGTAATTTAGAAAAAAAGGTTATTTTGATATATAAATAAACCCTACTAGTTATTTGAAATATAAGGATTGGCGTGATATTATTGAAGGCGTTATGAGACTGACAAAACTTTTACCTTCCTGGAAGTCTTCTTCCTTATGAATTTCCACAAGTGCTCTCAAACAGTCCACCTCAGAGATGCCTTGATGAGAAAAGACTTAAGGCTGTGAAGGTTATATCAAGTGTACGCATAATGCAGTGGAACGGGAACAAGGGCAAGGGAGTAGCAGAAGAAAGCAACAACCCAAGTGAAGCCGCATTCCCGGGGATTTGGAATTGGAAGAGGGAGGCCTTGGAGGGTGGGTGTAATTTCTGCAGATATACATATCAGGTAAGATTCTATAGAGGAGGGTTTGACCCTTTATCTTCGAGACTACCCAGTTTGAGCCAGAATAGAAAAAATGTCGGTAACTGCTGTTGGGATGGCGCCAACGTGGTAGGCGAGGACTCACTTTTAAAAATTAATTGGAGATTCCCGAATGGAATACACAAGCACCGTGAGATATGTTTAGGAGGAGGGGGAGAATTGGCTTCTCAGCCAGGCAAGCTGAGTCACAGGATTCTTGCACAAGCCTCAAAACTAGAACAAAGGAACACAGCCACCAGTGGGGATTTACCTAGGAAAGGTTTGTAGCTGCCTCAGAGGTGCTGGGAGGCCCTCTTCTGCAGAGACAGACAGGCTGCTTGGAGGCAGAGAGTACGATGGTAGGAGCTGCCAGCTTCCTACAAGCAAATAATCACAGGAGAGGGATACATAAATGTGATTTAATTGCTTTAAAGGATAGAGGGAATATAATGGTAATTGTTTAAATGTTCTTAAGTATACATGGAATAAAGAAATCTAGGCCTTTGATCTCAAATATAGGAAAGTCAAGGAGAGAGAATAGAAGGAATGAGAAAAACACATTAAAAGAAGTTTGAAAATGCCCATGTCAGGGCAAATACGCTGACTCTTTTGAACGTGGTCTACATGGGAATTCTGAGATTGTTCAGCCTGGTATTACAAAAACAGAGCCTGGAAATAGGCTTATACAGTAAGTAGAGGGGAATTTAATTAAAATTAAATACATAGATGAATAAATAATTGAGGCTTTTGATCTTAAATTATAAGTCTAAGAGTAGGGGTTAAGTGGGAAAATTTATCTCAGACAAATAAAGAAACTGATGTTAATTCAAGTTACATAAAGAGAAGGGGACATATGTACCCACAGAGATATTAATCTCCATTGAAAGGAGGATTTAATTTTACATAGATGAGTAAATAGTTGAGACTTATGATCGTAAATTGCAGATCAAAGAGTAGAGGGTAGGCACCCTAACATATCTCAGACAGTGGCAACGAAGCTTATTCTCACTATTAAAAATTAATCATGTAAGAACAAAACAGGAGGTACTGGAGCGGCACTATCCCCACAGATAATATTTGTTTAGATTATTTTAATTGCTTTGAATTGTTTAAATTATTAAAATGAAGATAATTAAAAGTTTGGTGATAGTTATGATATTAAAAACTCTCTGGGAGAGAGGTCAATCTATTAATTTAATTCATTCAATACCTTTTATGATTTCCAATTCCTGGACCAAGGACATGCTATTTTGGGAGAGAGCCTCTGTATTTGTGTTGACAGGAAAGGAAAAAAGTTTTTAGACCCCTTCCAGAGGAATATGGACAAGATATGATAGGGGAAGACCCCCTGAAGCTCTTGGTTACAGAAAAGAAAAATTCGAGAAAATCAAACAGGATAGGTAACATGATCTGCTGTTTCCTTGGCATGGGAACAGCCCAATAACTGACTTAGACATTAAAATGTCTCTAGCCAAAACTTCAGCTAAATTTAGACAATAAATCCTATTGTGTATAAAATCCTTAAGATTCTTCGTGCACTCTTTCATATAGCACAAATGAAGTTTTATTACAATTGGTTATTGATCAAATTAACCCATAAAAAAATATTTCTCTTTCACCTACTTAAAGAAGGAGCAAAAATAATACTTAACTGATCTATGCACCTTGCACAATCCATATGAATATGTTAATACTATTAAAATTTTGGTTGTGAGATTCATATATTACAGAATGCACAGCTTTGGCAAGATTCATCCTCAGGGATGCTGAAATGACCTGCTGTTTCAGCTCCCTGCCGCATCTGATACTGCTTCCAGAGACTTGCTTCCAGAACAGCTTTAGGAACAGGTTCTGATTCCAAAGGACCACAGTTGATCCAGCTTTTCAGATGGTTCTAGTCAGGACTTCAGTTAAGTTCTGAAATTTCTAAGCATACAGAGACTGGAGAACAAATCCTAAAGCTAGCTTTTAAAAGTCTAGCCAAGGGCTGGAGAGATGGCTCAGAGGTTGAGATCACTGACTGCTCTTCCAGAGGTCCTGAGTTCAGTTCCCAGCTACCACATGGTGGCTCACACCATCTAAAATGAGATCTGGGATTCTCTTCTGGTATGCAGGCAGAAGAGTGTATATAGTAAAAAAATCTTAAAAAATAATAAATAAAAGTCTAACCAAATTTTCAAATTTTCCTACCCCCTCCTCACCTTTTGAAAGAACTTCTTGTCACCGCTGTTCAGCAGGAAAAAGTGATGGAATGTCATCATTGACCCCTTAGGTTTGGGTGTCTGTTTATGTTTATTTTACTTTTTATTTTTATTGTTTGTTTTTTCAAGGCAGGGTTTCTCTGTACAGCCCTGGCTGTCCTGGAACTCACTTTGTAGACCAGGCTGGCCTTGAACTCAGATATCTGCCTGCCTCTACCTCTCAAGTGCTGGAAATAAAGGCATGTGCCACCACTGCCCAGCCTTACGGGTATTTTATAAATTATAGATAGGTTGGCATTTTAAGGACTAATTTGGAGATGGTCATAATTTTGAGCAGGAAGGAAGTAGATGGGATGGACTACTAAATTTATTCTTAATCAAAACATTGTATAGCCACAATCTTTTATAATTGATACAAATTGAAGTTATAATTTTACATCGGTACAGAAATTATAGAATGATGTAGACTTACGGTTTCATTGGTATAATTTTCTTATATTGATCCAAAAATTGAAAATAGTATTGTTATTCTCAGAAAGGCGTTGGGCCTATCCAACTCATTTAAGAAAATAAGGCTTAGACCCAGTGCTTCTAATAACTGCTATTACAACTGTTTAGGAGGATTAAGTAATGTAAGTTAAGGACCAGGTAAACTCATGGTATATTGGATTCTGACCTATCTAGTTATATTAAACTGCTTTCTACAATATTCAAATAGAAAAGCTAAGAATAGTCACGGTTTAACAATCCAGATATAATTTATGTAGATAATCTTCAAAAACACCAGAAATCTACAGAATGTGACATTCAATATTAATTCTTTATTAAAAATAATTTAACTAGAATAAGAAATTGAGCATCAAAACCCCCATATGGAGTTATTTCAGTTATGGCAAGATAGCCACTGGGGAAAAAAATTACCCTACTCCTCTTCAGAGAAAAATACTGTTCAAGAAAGAACACACAATGCAGGATAGTTGACAGTTTAGCTCTGCCAATACAGTGTAAACATGTCCTTCATAGTTCCTCCTTTATTTCAAGGTCTGTCAGATGGTTTTAGGCTAGAAGGCTGAAGACTTATGCTCCAATGTTTTGAGGAATGAGGGACTGTTCAGGTAGTCAGCTGTCTCTACAAATTAGTTAAGTTTTGGAAGCTATATTTTGTGCTTTCTATATTTTCAGATATTTAATTCATTCTCAGATTTCTGATGGGGTTGAAGACTGGATATAGTCCCATAACTCATTGTTTAATATTGCAGAAGATGATATAGAAAAAGTAGTTTTCAGATGGTAATACAAATTCAAGTCAGAACATAATTAGGTATAGAATTGTAAACTCTTTAAGTCAGGATAAATTTAGAATACTTTATCTAATTAACAAATATGATGGACTGGATATTAATTATGTATCACACTTTATAATTTATATAATTGTAATGATTATGCTCAATTTATATCTGAGAAAAGCTATTTTTTTTTTTATTTGGACAGAAAGGGTGAGATCTTGGGAATTGATTCTAATGCTTTGTCCTATTTTGGCTCCCAAGAGCTGTGCTTCCAGACCTGAGGGTCTCTACCCCCAACTGGCTTTGATTTGTAATAAAGAAATGGCATACAGCCAATGGCTGGGCAGGGAGACAGGTCAGGACTTTTAGACTGCACAGGCAAGGGGAGAGAGAGAGAGAGAGAGAGAGAGAGAGAGAGAGAGAGAGAGAGAGAGGCAGAATAGCTATAACTCAGAGGCAGAGGGATCAGATATAAGAGCTGCAGGAGAGAAATCACCCAGCAGTGTAAATGAAAAGGGAAAGCAACTGTGTGTGTGTGTGTGTGTGTGTGTGTGTGTGTGTGTGTGTGTGTGTGTGTGTGTGTGTGTGTGTGTGTGTGTGTGTGTGTGTGTGTGTGTGTAGCTGCCCAGAAGATAACAGGGTAGCAAAGTTAAAATATAAATTTAGAAGGTATTAAATCAGGAACACTGGAGCGGTGTACTTGCTAGCCTCGTAGAGGTTTAGAAGGGCCCATCCATTGAGCTAGTCAAGGCATATTAAAATTAGCTGGCATATGTGTGTCTTTCATTCATGAATCCAGAGCTCTTGGGTAGGTGCAGCGTGTCTGACCTGCTGGGAGCCAAAGCAGTTTATCTATTCACCAGTACAGACTGGGTCAGAGAGAACTTGAGATTCTCGGAGGTGAAGTGGTTTCATCTTGCAGGCATCTGTTTTTCCTTGACATGTGCTTTCATATTGTGTTTTTGAATATTACTTCAAAACTCATATTTATTTACAAAAGTTTTACCCTTAAGACACATAAGTATCAATTTGAAGGTGAAAAGAAATGTAATGATTTTCCAAGTCTCTCTTTTTTTCTCTCTTTTCTTTGATCCCTCTCCCATCTTCACTGGCAGCACAGCGAGCACAAGAGAATAAGGGGGGATAAAATATTGCACATGTATGTAACATGTATGTAACTTGGCCACTGATGGCTTGCTTGAACTAGCTTTGTTTGCCCAAGAAAACTGGGCGTTGACATAACTATGAGACTCCATCTTTGGGCACATTTCTCTGGGTTCTGTAGAGAACATGAGAATTCTACAGGGACCTTCAGTATAATCTGTGGTGGAGGTAGGGAAAGGACAATGAATGAACAACATCTCCGGGATGCTCACTTTGGCATGTTGGAACTGTTTAATCCCATCAATTAGTGTGGCTTTAGGGCATTGATGCTGAAGTTCGGATTGCTCATCCCAGTGGACCTACTTAATTCCCAGGCTGGGAATCTTATTTGTTTTCACTACTTATATCTCCTTCAAATTCTCTGAGATCTTAGTACTTTAACTTCCATAGGAAAAATTCCTCCAAACATTTTTGCTCTATATAATTATGCTTATTTGAATTTATTTTTATGTTATTTTTATCCATCTATCATAATGGATGCTACATATATGGATTTACATTGGCAAACATATGAGAAAAAACTATAAACTTCTCCATTTAGCAAATATTTATGGATCATTTCCCTGTATACCATTTCTATTTAGGTGCTGTAATGGAGATGTAGATTTAAAAACAAGTCTAGATTCATGGGAGGGAAGAAAGTATGGAGTCATCCAACAAACAATAGTTAATGCAGCATGCTAGATCAAGACAGGTACTGGAGTAGGAACACCTCCCAGACCAGAGCAAGAGGGAAAAGGAAAGGGGCAGATGCAGCAGTGAATGGTGTGATAAGGAGAAAGAGGCTCATTCCAAAGTTAGGTTAGAAGCAGAACTGGAAAGAGACAAATGACTAGCCAGTCATGATTTGCCTCCCAGGGAATTCATTAAGAGCCTGAAGAAAAGCAAAGCCTGGGGGCAGAGTTGGCCTCCTATGGTTAAAGAGCAGCAGTGGGGGAAGTCAGAATGCTGGGGTATGATGTAACTTAGGGGCACTGCCAGGGCATAGGACAGAGGTATACGTAGGGATCCTGAAGACCTTTGCAGGTTCTATGGTGCTATGGCTGCTATCTGGGGGAAGTGAGAGCCATTTCAGAGTTTGGGACACAAGACTGTCATCAACTAGTTATGCTCGAAAGCAGCCACTTCAACTTCATATTCCAGATAGACTGGGGGGAGGGGGAGGTGAATAAGGACAGAGGCAGGAAGATCATCAAGGAGATGTGTAGTCCTCTGTTGAGAGATGTTGATAGGCTGGATGAGGAAGTACAAACCAGTCAGGGCTGATGGACTTTCTTTTCACCTCTTGGTATTCTGCATGTATTTATTACTACGACTACGACTACGACTACGACTACTACTACTGTTTTATTTGCATGTGTGTATTATATATATGTCATGATATATGCATTGAGGTCAGAGGATAACCTGAGGGTGTCTAGTCTTTCCATATGGATCTTGGCAATTGAACTCAGGTCATCAGGTTTTATTGCAAGTGCCTTTACCTTCTTAACATCTTATGGATGCTTTGAACCTGAAGATAAGATGTGTCTTTTTATTTTTTTATTTTTTTTATTTTTTTGAATTCTACATAGGGTAGAGGAGACAGAAAGAAGTCAAAGAAAATTTTAGATTTTGGCTATGTATTTGATGTAGTGAAATTAACAAGGATGTTAAATGCTTTATTAATGTAATAACTTGAAAAAAACTTTCATGAATCTTCCCCATGATATCTCTGGAATGGTGACTGGTCCAGAATGAAAAGGGATATGACAGGCTGGCTAGTTTCTGGATGCACCTCCAATATAAGGACTATATATTCTTTCTCTATGGCTAAACTATTGACCATAGTGGCTGGTATATATTATGTAATCAAATTATTGATTCCTAAGATGAATTATTATATTATTTAGTACTTATGTCTGCTATTACTTATATAAATGCTTTCTTTATAATGTAATATGTAAACATAAATATAAAGGTAAGATGTAAAAATATTTCAAAAAATATATGATTTTAATATAAGTATTTTATTTGATTTTTGTGACTATCATTCAGTGCTGGGGTTAAACCTTTAATCTCATGAATTTTGACAATATTTATATTTTCTACCACTGAGCTCTACCTTTGATATTTATTGACAGAGGTGTTTGAAACTATGTAGACAGGTATTTACCATTTAGTGTTGTCATTTTTAGGGATATTGCTAAGTACTTGAGGAAACATATTTCTCATGTATCAATAAAAATGTAATATGACTTTATCTTCACACAGATACCATTCATTCTTATGGATCAAAAAGCAATCAATATTACTTATTTGAATACAAGAATTGCAATTACTCCTAGCCCTAAGTATCTATATTTTAAACCCTCAGCAAATTCTACAGGTACTGTATTAACCAAACACACAACTCAATTGAAAAGATGACAACTGGAAGTACTCTGACTGAGTTCTGTGCAAACTTTGAAGAGAGTATCAAAGCTTCCCATGACTGGCAGCAATTGTGGAATGTCATTTGTGGTAGGAAAGTTTCTGATAACTGAGTTGTAAGCATGTGAAATGATTCTTGAAATCAGTAAGATATCATAGTTGATATCCAACAAATCTTGGGCTGCTTCAGGTATGTTCTTACATTTAATCCTGACGGGACTGTTCTTGTAAATGAGTCCTGCTACTGACATTGAAGCATATTTTATTTTATTTTATTTTATTTTATTTTATTTTCTGCCCAGTATTCTTTCTCATGGGAACCATCTTTCCTACCTATGCTTTGTCATTGTAGCTCAATTTTAATACAAATCCTTTCTACACTAGGACTGGAAAGGCCATGCAATAGAGTCAGCCAGCTTACTCCATCAGATGACAGTGATTGATTTAGGGATGGTTGCAGAATCCAAGCCAGTCCAGACCCTGATTTGTACCAAAAACAATGAGGATCTGAGCTTTCTTTCACTTGGGGAACAATAATCTTTTATGACATTGAGAGCCAGTAGCTTTTGGCAGCTTCCTTTCTGATACCAGAGCATTCCAGGCAAGCAGAACTGAGATCTGGGAGAAAGCACACGAGCGGCCTCTGATCTATGTCTAGCTCGCACTGAAACAAGGGTTATTCTTGTTACACAGTTAATGCGTTTCATTCTAAATTAGGCAGATCAGTCACTTTAGTTGAAAACTGAAGATGTCCTTATTCACATAGGTCCAGAAACATTTTCTTTTCTACCATGCTCTCCGATCTCTACAGGAAATGTCCCCTGCAGGATATGGGCTGATATTCCATTATGGTCCTCACTCTGCATGGCTCTAAGTCTTCAAAGTCTCACTCCTACCCTTGACCCATTTCTCTGAATTATTCTCCTATTGTACACTGATTTTAAAGCTCATTTCAAAACCAGATGGCGGTAGCACTATCTTTCTTCTGGGCCTGGCACTTAGTACTGACTTATTTTGAGGCTGTGTGGCTTCCTTTGACAGAAACAGACTCCTTTCTTTAGGGCCATAAACATTTCTTTGAGGCTTCCACAGAGCACTGGCTCTTTGTAGTGATGAGCACCTTACTAAACTCTCAGAACATTTGCAAAGCTTGGAGACCAGTGGTAGCCATGTCATCCCAAGGTCAAAACTTTCAGCCTCTTCCCAGCTCCCCCGCCCCCTTTGGGATTTGAGTGTTTCTACTGTACAGATTTCACTCAATTGTTATAACTGGAGTTAAATTATGTAAGTTTTAAAAATTGTGATATGTTTTGAAACTAGGGAGAAAATTTCTAGTTCAGATAATGTATCTATCTATCTATCTATCTATCTATCTATCTATCTATCTATCATCTATCTATCTATCTATCTATTAAAATTGTGATATGTTTTGAAACTAGGGAGAAAATTTCTAGTTCAGATAATGTATCTATCTATCTATCTATCTATCTATCTATCTATCTATCTACTTATCTATCTATCTATCTATCTATCTATCTATCTATCTATCTATCTATCATCTATCTATCTATCTATCTATCTATCTATCTATCTATCTATCTATCATCTATCTTCTATGTTTCTATCAATAATCTATCTCAATTTAGTTTTCTGAAGTTTATCCCTCTGAATTTCTCATCTATTAAATGAAGTTCTCATGAAATGGAAGTTAACATTAGAAAGCTGCATGTCATTTTATGTAAACACTTGCCTGTCTCGTTTTATCTTGGGTTTTATATCATGCATGTTTACTTACTATTTCTTTTCTTATTTTTCTCCAATTTGCAAAATTCCCAAACTCAAAAACAGTTCTCTTTAATGTAAGGAGGACAACTTGGGATCCTTTAAAAACTAAAATCCCTCTAATATTGCAGTCAAATCCACATATTTTGCACTAAAATAAAAATAGAGAAAATTCTGAGGGAAGAGTTAGAATGGTGGTACAATTTATTACCGAAAAGACAGAAGTTGGCCAGGTTCTGCCATCTCTTATAGGTTCAACATGTCTCTATGGAATTCTTAGCTGCAGATAAAGTAATATTGTTTGATTTATATGGCCTTGGTTTAAGAAAAGTACAGAAGGAAAGGCCCACGCCAATTCTTTATCTTAGGCAGTTTGTTGGCAGTGTCTTTGTGTTCAAAAGATATGGGCTCAAGAAAAAAAATCAGAAGAGCTGCTCTCTCATCAGTTTCCATTTGCCCAGCTCCATCCTCAATATTGGATGGTATTTACTGAGCTATATTAATCAAGAATTAAAAAACAGTTTTATTAATACTTGAGAAAAGTGCCAGATTGATTGCCAGGAAGTTTGCATCCTCTAAATTTAGCATAATTAACTAAATTAAGTCTCTTCTTTGCCTGCTTCATATACCTACCGGAATGGCACACGCAGGAAGAACTGAAGTCAGACTTAAGAAGCCTGTTTTGCATTTCTTAATACCATGGAGGAAGAAAAAAATGATTAAAGGTTCAAATCTGAGAAAAAAATCATTTAAAGATTATTGTCAATTTTCATTTGTTGTGTATCATATATTCCTTCATCAAATTTATGAAAGCTGCGGGTATATCACCAAAATGCAAAATCAGAATCTGGCAAAAATTCTGCACCCAATTTTTAAGATCTTCTGAATCTCTAGAATCTCATTTTGGCCAAGAAACTGAAAGTGTTATTACAATGACAGTCTTAGATGATTAGATGTCCATAGAGGCTCCTAGATCACCCTCAGATTTGAACTCAGATTTATGGACAGTTGGGTGGCTAATTCCTTGTATGAGACTATCCTACGTATAGTGCATTTAGCAGCCTATTACAGAAGAAACTGTCTAACCTCTAATCTATAACAACAACTAATAGATCTATGTCCTTTCTAATGACAGTATGAAACCATTGCATATTTTTTATTTCCTTCCTCTTTGACCCCTGAGCATGAGTGTGTATATGTGTATGTTTAGGTTTGTGTGTGTGTGTGACGCACACACACACACACACACACACACACACACACACACACACAGAAGCCCATGCACATATTTGCATGTAAGTGAAAGCAGGAGGTTGACATTGGGTGTCTTCTTTTTGCTCACCAGCTTATTTTTAGAGACAAGATCTCTCAGTGATCCCGAGGATCCTGGATTCTGCATGACTAGTTGGTCAGCAAGCCTCAGGAATCCTTTTAATCCTGTTTAACCATCATTTGGATATTAGATGTGTTTGCTATCATACCCAGACTTTTACAAGAGTTTTGCAGATACAATCCCAGACCCTCTTGTTTACATGGCAAACACTTCACAAACAGTACTGTCCCTCTAGCCTGTCCTTCCCTATTCTAAGATGAGCTTCCAAATGGTTTTAATTGTGTATTATCTAGTATTAACCCAAGACCTTCATTCTCTCGGTTGTCTTCTTATACATGCATTTAATTTTTCCAACTTCCTTTTAAAATGTTGTTCTCAGAAAAGAATATGCTTTATAACATGTGACTTGAATAGTTAGAATAATAATGACAATATTTTCAGAGTGAGATATTCTGTTTTTTAAAATGCACTCTGACTCCATTAGGGTTTTTGGAAGGCTCATTACAATGTCACCTCATAATGAGCCTTGCATCAACTAAAATCCATTTTTGCATAAATTAGTTTCTATGTATGTATATAATTTCTTATCATTAAGCACTTCTCCCTTTTTCATTCTCAACAAATTTTAACTATTAATAACCACTTGAAGTTTCTTATTTAGTGATTTTAAAGTTTAATACAGATTTAAATGAAATTCTTTGTGTTGATACTCAATGAACCTAACTTTGTGACCTGGTTGGTTCCTTTATTAACAGCCTTAATGTGGATTTAGTAGGTAGAGGTCAAACCTGGTTTTCCATGTACTTTGTTTTAAAGTGAGGTCTTTCTGGCAGACTGAATGGCTGGTTCTGCTGCTTTTCTGTGATATGACTTCTGCTTGCGCTGGCCTCATACTGACTTCACAATAAAGTACTTCTCGGTGTTTTGACTTAGAACTTGGCCAAGTGATTTGATGTAGCACACTGGATGGGGGAGAAAATAAGCAACAAAAAGCACTAAGTTCCCCAGGAGAGCACTGACCCCCTTTCATGGTGCAGGGTGAGAATGCTCGCATTTGCCCCATAAAATTTCAAACTCTCTAAGGGCCACCAATGTGTCTGGCATCTTCTTGGTTTCAGCATTGGAGTGTTTGCTGCTGTTATTCTGTGTCTCCTCACACCATCAGGAGTGGCCTTTTTACTCTCTAGATCTACAGATCAGAGTAGAAGTGAGGTAAACAGGACTTTGATCTGATGATATATTTGGGTGAACTGTGAGAGACCCTTTGGGTGAAGATGAATGTGTTTTGCTAAGAGTAGGTGTCTTTTTCATGTCTGAGCCCATAACAAAATGGAACACACTAGTAATCAGTTAAAGAGTAGAATTTTGTTATGCTTGGTTGCAGGACCTGGGAGACCAAGACAATGGTTGGTGTTACCACCTGGTGTCTGGTAAGAACTGTCTTGATGCTTCTGTTCCCTCACATTGGAGAGGAGCAGAAAGGCAAGGGGGACAACCACTGTGTCCTCACCTGGCTGGAAAGTAAAAATGAAAGCAAACCAACTGGCAGAATGCCTTTCAGCTATAGCATGAATACATCCAGAGAGGCAGAGTCCTTATCACTCACACTTCCTGTTAAGCTTCACTTTTCAATGAAGTGATTAAGTGGTGATTAAGTTCATAATTCCCGAGTTTTGGGGAGACATCCAGATCACAGCAGTACTAATATGAACTGTTATAAACAGGATAAGTTGTATAGATTAAATTAGCTTTCCCACTTTAAAAAATTTTCCTATAGTAACATTATTATGACTTAATCAAATGACTGACAAACTTATAGCTTGAAGGGCTAAATCCAAGTGCAGCTTTGGTGTGAGGAATATGAAATAGAGCGTTCAGCTTATAATGATTGTGTTCTTTAAAAAAGTCTTTGAAACTTACACAGAATAATATGCAGAAGAACTGTGTGTGGCTTGCAAATTTCGAGATTTATTTTTGTCTAGCTTTTTACCAGTTGCTAACCCCTGGCTTAGCCAAGGTGAGGTATAACATTTGCCGTCTGACTATACCATGAGACTTGCTCTGGCCAATGGGATGTTGACAGTGTGATGTGAGCAGAAGCTGGGAAAAAAAAGCCTTGGCAAAGTTGGGAGTTTGGGCTTGGCTCCTTTAAATATATTTTTTCCCCAGATATGTGACAATTAATGTGTAAAATAAAACATCTACAGAAAAATAAAAAATTAATCACTCAATAATTTATTACAAAAATTATACATAGAATTATCACCCATGCCAAAAATGAGTTGAAATCAAAGTTAAAGACTAGTACTTATTTCCTTCTTCTTGAAACTTTCCTTCCTTCCTTCCTTCCTTCCTTCCTTCCTTCCTTCCTTCCTTCCTTCCCTCCTTCCTTCCCTCTCTCTCCCTCCCTCTCTCCCTCCCTCCTTCTTTTCCTCCCTACCCTTCTCTCTCCTCTCCTCTCCTCTCCTCTATTCTTTTTTCTTTTCTTTTTCTTTTCTTTTCCTTTTTTTTTTTTGAGGTTTCAAAGCCCATGCCTCTTTGACTCTTGCTTGTGTTTTGAGATGCCGCTCAGCTGTTTCTGCCACCATGCCTTTGCTCCTCCATTGTGGACTCTAAATCTGTGTAACTAGATGCCTAATTAAATGCTTCCTTTTATGAACTGCCTTGGCCATATTGTTTTGTCATAGCAATAGAAAAGAAACTAAGATAGACTGAATAAACTGAGTTTTTGTATTTAAGAACATATTTGCATGTAACAACCATGAGAAAAGTGATCACAAACCTGAGAGAGAGCAAGGAGGGGGTACATTGAAAATTGTGGAGGGAGAAAGGGGAAAGGGAAGCCATGTTAAATCTCAAAATATAAAATAAATACTTTCATTTTATCTTTAACTTTTTATTTCATTGAAAAATATTTTTTCATACAATTTATTCTGATTTTGGTTTCTCCTCCTCTAACTCCTCCCAGTTTCTCCGTTCTTCCTGTCGCATCCCCTTTTCTGTCTTTAGAAAACAAGCAGTTATCTAAGGAATAATAGTAAAATAAGGTATAAAAACAAAAAGAAACAAATCAGAATAATAAAAAACAAAACAAAAAAACTAATAGAAGAAAAAAAAAGCCAAAGAAAAAGTTACAAAAACCACATACAGATGCAGAGACACAGGAATCCCATAAAAACACAAAATCAGAAACCATAATATATACTTTAAGGATCTGTAAGGTTTTAAAAAAATCCTGATGTTATGAGACAAAGCACCCCAAAGATGCCATTGAGTTCATCTTGTGTTGGCCATCTAGTGAACCTCCATTGGAGAAAACCTAATCTCACTTGCGCAAACGGTCATCAACTGGCGGTAGCTTTTGGGTTGGCGATGGGAGCATGTGCCTGCCTCTTTTCTCACTTCCAGAGTTCTGTCTGTTGCAGACCTGTGCAGGCCCTGCGCATGCTGCCTCAGGCTCTGAATTCATGTGTGTCAATTCTGCTCTGCTTAAAGGAATTTGTATCCCTCGTGTCCTCCCTCAACTTTGCTTCTTACACTCCTTTTACCCCCTCTTCCAGAGTGTACCTGAGCCCCGAGGGGAGAGATTTGATGGAGACATACCTTTTAGGGTAGAGTAGTTCAAGGTCTCTCAGTCTATGTACATCATCTGGCTGTGAGTTTCTTTGTTCCCATCTGCTGCAAAAGGTGGCCTCTCTGATGATGACTGAGCAAGGTGCTGATCTGTAAGCGTAGTAGAATGTTATGAGGAGCCATTTGATCACGAAATATCCTTAGAAAGAACGGTAATATCTGTTTGTTTCCTATGTCCCTGGCCTGTCTAGTCTTGGGCCCCTGAGCAGTGTTGCGGATGGGTTCTATCTCATGGAGTATGCCTTAAATCAAATCCAATATTGGTTGGTTCCTTCGACAAGCTTTGTGTCACTCTTGCACTAATGTATCTTGCAGGCAGGTCTCCTTTGTGGATTGAACAGTTTGTAGCTGGGTTGGTGTTTACATTTCTCTTTGTTAGCAGTCACCATAAATAAACATTAGTCCACAGTGGTGAAGGCTCTAAGGAGCCACTAGCTTGACTTCTCCACATTTAATGAACTGTGCAGGTGTTGTCCTCAGCCATAGGACCCTACTGTCAGTTTGTGGAAAGTAACCACTTGTCTTGGCAACAGTCTAGGTTGTTTGGGCATTCCCATGGGACTCCTTTGGCTAACAATTTGATTAAATGTAACCTATTACTGGTACATTTGGTGATGAAAGATTTCCAGCTGGGGCTCTGTTTTCATGTTATTTGGTGATTTTATTTAGACCAACCTTTTTATATGTATATATTTTAGGAAGCTACTACTATATTGGGTTTCTTTATGACACATCCAATGGTCCCCACTTTTAGCTGTCCCTCCCTGTATTCCCTCCTTTCCAACTCTTGTCCTTCCTCCATTACAGTTCCCCCAACCTTGTCTACCCACAACTATCTATTTTATATTTCCTTTCTATGTGAATTTCTCTCTCTCTTGTAGTGCTTTACTTTATGTTTAAGCTCTGAGGTTATGTGCTTGCTTATTAATGACTTAACAGCTGGCATTCATGTGTAAGCAAGTATATACTCTATATGTTTTTATGGGTCTGGGTTATCTCACTTAGGATGAAAATTTTTCAGTTCTATCCATTCACCTGTAGGTTTCATGCTTTAATTTTTAAAAATCTTTTTATATTAGATATTTTCTTTATTTACATTTCAAATGCTATCCTGAAAGTTCCCTATACCCTCCCCCAAACTTACTCACCTACCCACCCACTCCCACTTCTTGGCCCTGGCATTCCCCTGTACTGGGGCATATAAAGTTTGCAAGACCAAGGGGCCTCTCTTCCCAATGGCAGACTAGGCCATCTTCTGCTACATATGCAGCTAGAGTCATGAGCTCTGGGGGTTCTGGTTAGTTCATATTGTTGATCCACCTATAGGGTTGCAGACCCCTTCAGCTCCTTGGGTACTTTCTCTAGCTCCTCCATCTTATAGATGACTGTGAGCCTCCACTTCTTATTTTCCAGGCACTGGCATAGCCTCTCTCTTGTTAGCTATATCAGGGTCCTTTCAGCAAAATCTTGCTGGCATATGCAATAGTGTCTGGGTTTGGTGGCTGATTATTGGGTGGATCCCCAGGTGGGGTAGTCTCTGGATGGTCCATCCTTTTGTCTTAGCTCCAAACTTTGTCTCTGTAACATGCTTTAATTTTTTAATCACTGAGTAATATTCCATGTGTAAATGTACCACATTTTCTTGATTCTTTGTTGAGGAATGTTTGGTTGTGTTCCATTTCTGGCTATTATGAATAAGAGAAGCAATGAACATGGCTGAACAAATGTCTCTGTAGTGGGATGAAATGTTGTCTGGGTATATGCCCAAGAGTAGTATAGCTGGATCTTGAGGTAGATCAGCTTCCAGAGGAACTGCCTCACAGATCACCATACTTCTCTCAGGCTTCTGGAACTCTTGAGTTATTTTATCCTATGAAATGATCCAAGTGAAACATAGGTAATGATCATTTTTGGTAAATTGGAATATGAGTGAAGAAATCGGTTTGGTAGGGAAGATACAAATGGTCTAAAAATCATACCAGTAATTGATGCATAATTTAACTGATGTAGGAGAACTAGGCCTGCTATGCTTAAAAAGACCAAGATGGGGAACCCACTGACAGACAGCATTTTGTTGGAGTATTGCATGATGGAATTCTGAGGCTGAGGCGCCACTCTCTGGAAGGACGAGTATCATCAGTCAGATCTCCCTTTGTTACTTTCTTTCTTAGACAGTTTTCTAGAGCTAGACTGAATGTTACACATCTGCATGGAAGTCATTTATCCAATAAGGCTTAATGGTAGACCAAAGTATGAATTTTCCTCAACTGCTTACATATATGCAATATATATTGGAGCCGAAAGGTTTCCATCACAAATACATTGCTAGGTTCGTGTTCATGAATCATGGATAAGTATTAGGCATGCAGAGTTTGCTCTTTTCCTGTATTGATTATACCACAATCTTCCAGTATTTCGTATCATTTGACTTAGTTAAAGTCACTATAGGTTGCCATAGAATATACTGAGTTATATATGTTTAGCATGTATAAGTCCTTGAGTTTAATCTATGTTTTACATTAAGGAAAAAAATTATCACTCTTAGGAACATCATATTCAACCTGAATATATACATCTTTCACTTTACCACAGTCCCTTTCTGGGAAATAGCAAAAAACCATTTTGTTGCAAAGAACATTCCATTAAGTAGGTTAAGATTGAACTGCATAATCTCTATTCCATTTGGTTCTTGGTCTCTGGCCATGCTCTTGTTCTTTTTGCTTGGATGCCCTTGAACTTAATTGGATTTCTCCCTCCATCCTGCACTAGCTTCCCCCTCCCTTATAGCTCTCCTTCCTTCTCTTTACCCCTTTCCATCTCACAAAATTTCAAAATTGATTTCCACAGGGAGATGTTCCTTCCATAAGACTAAGGAATGTAGCTCTTATATTCTACTGTATTTCATAGTCATAGCCATCTTCCTCACAGGACTGTGACTCCATGGGATCAAGGTCTGTGTTTGTTTTGACCATGCTGTCAAATTTTTGGATTTGACTAAAGGTTCAAGCACATATGTACATGTGTGTTTGGTTTTTTGAGACAGGGTCTCATGGAGCCCAGCCTGACCATAAATTCTGTATAGCTTACCCTTCTGTCTTTGTCTCCTATATGCTGTGATTACAGCGATGTACCTTCATGTCCAGCTTATAAGTAATTCTAATATAGTATGAAAAAATAAGCATATATTATATCAGTGGTAGAAAAATCTTCACTATGATTTAAGGTTGAGCTATTTTAGGTTTGAAGGGATGAGAACAGAGTCAGGGGCTTCCTTTATCAAAGTGTCACAGCGAGCCCTGCAGAAATGAGCAAAGCATTAAGTAAAGGTTAGAGGGAAGACTGGGAAATGAAGGAAAACATTGGTATTTTATAAGCTCCATCTCAAGGACGTGGTGTCTGATGGAAGGCAAGTGGGGGTTATGTGGATATGGGTGGCTCAAACTTTTCTTCTGTCCCATAGAAAGTGGGTGGATGTTGAAAGAACCTAGAAGGACAGGAGTTGTTATTCTGGCTTTCTTTACTCAGAAGAGTCACACAATTGAGGCAAGGAATACTTTTAATTTGGAAGACACCATCACTCATCAATTTTACTTTAAAGCGTTTAATTTTGGCTAGATGTTGTCTATTTTTTTTTTCTTCAGAAAAGGATGTTTCATCAGAAAGAGAGTTTTTTTTTCTATCTATTCTCTAGCCAGATATTTTCCAAGGAGAATGAATGCATTATAGAGAGTAATTGGTAGGTGACGTTTTATGTTAGGTTGCAAAAATGGCTGAGGTGGTGTGGTTAGATGTGTTGGAATGGTGTGGTTTCTGATTTTGGCACATGTATTTATGCTAGAACAACATGTTCTGAGACCCACAGGTTTGTTGGGATGTTTATTGTATTTAGACCATCATCAGAGTCCCACAACAGTGCTAGTAGACCCTGAAATTAGGGCAACTGTTGTATCCCTGTCCATGGCAGACTTAAATATGGTTTTGGCTTGAAATAATAGGTACACCCAATTGGTTTAATTTATCAGTTCCAAAGCCTCAGCTTCTCTCTAGTCCTAGAGAATGTGAAAGTTAAGCACATTTCAGAACTGAGCTGGTAAGTGTGGTCTCTCCTCATGCTACAGACACAGCATGATATTTCTAATAGGCTTCTTTCATTTCTAATTCAAATCCTTCAAACTGATATAAAAGCAGTTAATTGGCTTTTAAAGGAATATTGCCTTAAAACAAACTCTTTAATAAGTACCAAAAGTAACTCACTATCTACTGCAAAGTAAATTTTCCCAAGACTCAAAAGATCTGAGTTATTTCCCTGGCTCTCCAGGGACTGGAATTATAACTTCGCTCTGTCTCTCGTGGCTTTATTCACCATTATCAATGGATAATCATCTTCCCACCGGCATCCCTCTTTGAAAGGTTGTGCAGACAGATGTTATCATATCTGAAAAATGCTATAAAAGAAAATCTCTTCATGAATACAAAAGAATAACTACCCCTGCCTTGGCCTAGAAAGTTCTACTTCTCTGTAGGGTGCAACATGATCGCAGCAATCCTTTCTCCATAGCATCTAAGCATCTAGCTGAAAATCATAACCAAGAATGATTTGCTCCTGGGATGACTTTCTGATTGTAGGTGTCATGGCAGCCTCTGAGAGAAGATGAAAGCACAAAGTGTTCAAGAAGGAGAAGCCTATGCTGGTACTTGCAAAGAAGTAAGAACTTACTAAATGACAAGAGTTGCAAATGACTGTCTTAGAGAGTGGCCAAGCAGGCTACAAGTGATTGTGCATATTGGTAAGACTGCTTAGCAGCTGCGCTCAGCTTAGAGCTAATCCATCTGACCGTGTTCAGCATGCAGGTCTTGGATTTATATCCAAGGAATGGTAAACCTTTAGAACAACATCAAATTGAAGTGGAGCTACTTAGGATTAACTGACGCTGGCCTGTCAGTTGGCCATAAGAACAGTGGCAACATCTGGCAACAATCCATCCATCTGATGATAAGTGAAAGCAGTTAATTGGGTACTGAGATGTGATTGGGATGAAATGTCAAGGGGAAGGTAAGAAATCCAAGGCTGCTGATCTGCCTAGGCTGATTTCAGTTATATACTGGCAAGCTCTGCAGTTTAGCAGGCTGGATTTGGCATTAAAAAGTAGTTTAAAAGTGTGATAGCTTTAGTCATGGACTCAAACTATATCTAGTGTATTTACCTCCTTTTGTTAGCCAGGCTAAAAGAAAACCCTAATAAACTTTACTTGTGGGGACATTAAAGTGAGAGCTATGTATATTGTGTTTGTTACAGTATGAATCACTACTCAGTAAAACAGGAAGAAATTTTAGCTCTGTACCCCAATTTTTAATTGGGTTATTTGGTTTCATGAAGTCTTCTTGAGCTCTTTGTATATTTTGGATGTTAGCCCTCCATTGGCTGTAGGGTTGGTAAAGATCTTTTCTTAATCTGCAAGTTGCCATTTTGTCCTATTGACAGTGTCCTTTGAAGCTTACAGAAGCTTTTCAGTTTTTTGAGGTCCCACTTGTCAATTGTTGATCTTAGAGCCTGAGCCATTGGTGTTCTGATCAGGAAAATTACCCCTGTGCCAATGTGTTTGAGGTTCCTTCCCACTTTCTCTTCTATTAGATTCAGGCTATCTGGTTTTATGTGGAAGTCTTTCATCTACTTGGACTTTAGCTTAGTACAAGGAGATAAGAACAGATCAATTTGCATTCTTTTACATACAGACTTCCAGTTAGACCAGCACCATTTGTTGAAAAAAACTTTCTTTTTTCTACTATATAGTTTTGATTTCTTTGTCAGAGATCAAGTGACCATAGGTGTGTGGGTTTATTTCTAGATCTTCAATTCTATTCTATTGATCTACCTTTTTGTCTCTATACCAATGCCATGAGGTTTTTATCACTATACAAGCAATTATATTTGTTTGACTCTTTTACCATATATATATATATATATATATATATATATATATATATTACTTTTATTCTTTACAAATGGGTGGCTCTGGTATGCTATCATTTTAGATGGTCTACTTTTTGAATTTATATTGATATTTAGTCTTGAAACATTTCAGATAATGTATGCACCCATTAAGATGGTCTTCAATGACTGGGATCATTTCTAACTCCTTCCCAAGCCTTCCATTGCAAGGGGCTGATGCCCCATGAGAACAGACCCTTTTCTCTTTTCTGCTGTAATGACTGATTCTGAGCTGTTTCATTTATTCTTATGCTTACAGTACCGCTTAGGTTGGATGTGATAAGAAAGCAAGCCTTCCAATTTGTACCTGGTTTTACGGCACCATTTATATACTAAATAACATTTGGGTATAATGAAGTGATTTTTCTTTCTTAGAGGATAACAATCTCAATTTGAATGCTCAATAACACTTCAAGTAACTGTTAAATAACAAAAGGTAAAGTATTATTTTTTTCTCTACATAAATTGAAGTCTCGGGTGAATCCTCAAGAAGTTAGGGTGAGTTACAGTGAGCTTTTGAGGTGTACTGATCACATTACACGTGTGACTTTTCCTAGGGGTCATCTGGACAGGTATCTCTTCTTCCCAGATAGGACATTAGCATCAAACTAAGAAGTCATCTTATCTAAGTTTGCTGTAGTGAACCAATGAGTTATGGGTAACTCACTGGCAGTTGTATCCCTGGATAGCTCATTGTACCACAGTTCCCATCTCATTCATTCCTTAATCCAATTTCTTCCTGTTATTCCTTCAGTGTGGATGTCAGTTGCTTTCCATGAGTTACTTTTGAGCACACTGACATTGAATAGAATTCTAATGTTGGTCATTTTTTTCCACAGCCTTTCTGTAGGTTGTTATTATATGAGACCCTAAATGTAGTTTTTATATGAGTATGATGGTGAATATATAATTGGTAGTTTTTAAAAGACTGTATCTAAATATTTAGATGGATTCTGTTTCAGGTTTGCCAGATCTTAATGGCCAACAGCAGCATCAGCAGTGGCTACAACAACAAAAAACAAAAAGGACCAATAGTATGGAACTAGACATAATTCTTTCTCTAAACTTTCTTAGTCTTAGGGTGACTTTCTCCTGTGAGTTTCTGAGGTGGTAGCATTGTAGCAGAAATTAGTCACTGCTGTTTTATAAGACTAAAATCTGTAGTGATATAGTTATAGAAGAATAATTATAAATATTAAATACTTTATTGTATTCTTTCCATATAGTAGATAGACGGCAGTTGCAAATCAAAGCTTGTCTAATGCAATAATTGAAGGACTCTTCTTTTTTTGGAAAGAAACCTGAATACTGTATCTTGATTATTTTTAATTGGACATTTTGCACATATGATCTGGAAACTTACTAGAGTCAAGTTCCATATAAGCAGTTTTATATCAATGATATGTTTCCGTCTTGGGCATGCTGGATGTCAGCCATTCTAAAAGAGCACATTTTAGTATATAGTAGCAATTGTTTTCTTTGGAAGAAATACCTTTGCAAATATATTTTCACCCATTTCACTGGGAACTTAATGAATGGAAATGTAGATGGGATCTGTCAGGATGCTATTGTGGGTCACAGCATGAAATTTTATATTATCATACAGCCCCATGTTCAGACCTTCTCCCGCATAGGAAACAGCAATAATTACTTCATTAGTTACATAAGGGAGTCATAGGTCTTAAGCATAAGTTGATTCTGATTCTCAAGGATGTTATTAAGCTGTCAAAACCTGTCAATATGCACTGCAACAACAACATGTAAAATTCCATTAAAGGGTCATTAGCAAGGTCTTCAAGCTCATGCCTAGCATTTTATCTGAGTTCCTAATGGAACTCTGTTCAAAGCAGGAATTAAGTCAGATGCCTCGTGAACTTTAATGCTGTTAGAACTTTACTATTGGAAGAAAGTATTAGTTTTTTTTTCCTTCTTCCTTGGGTTTTCAGTTCTATGAGAGGCAAAAATGAAACTGCAGTTAAGTACAACTGCTGCAATTTCCAAATCTTGACATTTAAACATGTTATGTCTTTGAATCTGGTGAGCTCTGAGGAAGTTGATGACATATTAGTTTGTATATAGAGACTTAAGCACTCCATTGACACCAACAACCATTATTAAATTTTGCTTTTACTTCAATAGATTTATTTTTCTCTAGAGGAAAAGGAAGGACAATTTGTGATGAAAACTTACTTTTTCTTTTATTACACTGTCAATTGCTAAGATTGGTGGTATTTTCAAGTAACAGTGTCCAACTTGAAAGCTAAGTGGAATGAACACACACACACACACACACACACACACACACACACACACACGCACAATTTGCTTTCTGTAGAGAGATTTGACAACCTTAGAAAGAAGTGAGTGATTACCCTTTTTCTGACTGCCGTAAGTATAACTGATGGTGCCAAATTGATGGTTCTCCGCATTGTAGGTGGTGGCAATTGTGATCCACGTAGCTTAGTTCCAAATTTTAACAGCAGACAGGCAGAGATTAGAGCCATTCTATCGTTTTAATGAACATCAAGGAAGGTTATTTGCGATACACAGGATTACAAGTTGTTTCTGTTGAAAACAATAATAAGAGTTGGAAGTGCAAAAAAAAAAATTAGAAAGAAAGCTCTGTGACACTTTGACTAACAAAATGTAATTTCCAATTCTCAGCCCTCAAAGTTTCAAAGAGGCAATCCTGGGGTCAATTGAAAATAGATAAACACCAGGTGAGGACACACTCTGGAAATTTCAGGTGGGATCATCCAGGTGGAAGAGACCCAAGTATAATTTATCCGATAAGACCCTGAGAGTTGAGACCGCATTCACCCGACGGAAGGAGAAGCTGCAAAGATGCAGACACTTGCCAAGTAAGGATTAATTATAATTGTGGATGCTGAGCCAAGTGAAAGAGTAGAAGTTTCCAAATAACCTTGAAAATCAGCAGGAGTAGAGCCTGGAGGGTGAGGGTACTGTACAGGAGTTATAGCAAAAGAGACTTTTGAACAACTAACAAGGTATTTTATATGGCAAAGAAAAATTACCTGTTATTTAAAATTCAAGTCAAAGGCTCCTTTTGGGCTTAAAAACAGAACACGATTTCTATCCTGAATAATATCTAATGAAAAATTAACTAATTTATTTAATGAGTCTATGCTGGTCCCCTGACCACTGCTGCTTAATTAGAAGCTGATTGCTGATTATGCTGAACTATTTCTTACCTTGGAAATTTCCAGTGGTGTGCTCTGAAACTTTTTTCTACTTGGTTATTGATAATAAATATTCACTAGAAGACTGAGAAGAAACAGGAGTAATGAAAGTATTCATGTTCAGAAGAAATGGTATGTCTTTGTCTTTGGCACTGAATATTTATCATTTGGGGATAAGGGTGACTCATAGAAAAGTTGACAGGAAATATTATCAAACTTGTTCACATGATACTGATTCAGAAGACTTGCCTATGCTGATCACATGGCTTCAGGGATGATATTGGTTATACTGTACAACAGGCATAGTGTGCTGCTTCCTAACTAACGGAGCTGAGCTTCCGTTTCTCAGGGCTCATCCAGGATGCTTTTGAGTGGTGCTTTTCATTCTAATGCTATGGTCCTTTAATATAGTTCCTACGTAGTGTTGTCCCCCAACCTTAAAATTATTTTTTTGCTACTTCATAACTGTAATTTTGTTACTGTTATGAATATCTGTAAATATTTGATATGAAGGATATTTGATATGTGACTCCCAAAGGGGTCATGACCCACAGATTAAGAACTGCTCTTTTAGAATGAGATCTGGAGCATCATTGAAATATTGGCCTCCTACTACTACCACTGAACAGCTCATCTACAGTGAGGCCACACTATGTTGGCTTAATTACCAAGGACTGAAACTATTCAATGTTCAGTGGAATGAATCTTTTGAGACACCACCACCTAACACAAGCCTATTTAGTGTTATTACCCATCTTCCTAATATAAATAGGGCAAAATGACTGCCTCATTTAGTAAGTTAAATATAAATATTCAATTATTTTTGCCAAATCTATAAACATATAAGTTAAAAATAAAAAATGAAAATACCCTTAAGTGCTATACTCTCTGTTCTTAGACGCCTAACACTGGGAGATGTCATCCTTATTTTTACGAATGGGGCAGAACATTAATAAATAAGATTGATTTGTATTAACATTTGAAAAATAAAATCATGTTTTAAAATGTTACTGTTTAAAAAGAATAATTTGATTATAGGGAGTGTAAGGTTATTTCTCATGAAAGGAGATAAGAAAGCAAAGCAGTTTCTGTTCAAATTGATTGACCTAAAAATAATTATTCTGGAGAAGGCTGGAGGAAAAGGTAGGGTTCCCAGGAATCAGTTTCTGGAAAGCCACTACTTTAGACTAGTCTCCCTCACTACTGTCTTGGCAGTCTGGAGTAACCATAGTGAAGCTAGTCACTTATGGTGAAGTGGGAGCTTGATCTCCCAATAAACTAGGTTTGCTGAAAACAGGAGACCCACACCAATCTCCTGGCCTACCAGCTTCTGTATAATGAAGAATGTCTCTGCTTGAGTCAAGTAACATATAAAGGCAGACCTATCAGAATTACATCAGACTTTTCAACAGAGACTATGAAAGCCAGAAGATCCTGGGCAGATGTCATACAGACCTTAAGCCAACACAAACGCCAGCACAGAAAAATCTATCAATTAACATAGAAGGAGAAACCAATATATTCCATGACAAAAACAAATTTACATAGTAATTCAGCACTACAAAGGGTAATAGATGGAAATCTCTAACACAAGGAGGGAAACTACATCCTAGGAAAAGCAAGAAAGTAATCTTCTTTCAACAACCCCAAAAGAAGATAAGCCACACAAACACAATTCCACCTCTAACACCAAAATAACAGAAAGCAACAATCACTATTCCTTTATTTCTCATAAGAGAAACACCTTATGCAAACCTAGTCACCCATTTTATTTTCCAATTATATAATATTATATATTTATTGTTACATCAATAAAAATAATTACACTTTTTATTTTATTCTGACCTGTCTTACCTCCTGGAATATCTCTTCTCTGTGCAATGACACACGATCAGTCAAGTCACTAGATAAGACTGTCTAACTAAATATCTTCTAATTTTGTCTTTAGACAAGCCAGCCTCTACCCTTTCTTGATCTTCTGAAGAAACTTCTAGACAGGTATGGTGCTTGCTTCTTGTGGGGACACGTTTCCTCATTGGCCTCTGAGCTCACTGAACATACTTGAAGACCTTGATAACTAGGCCCATCACTGCTATGTATGAGACTTCATTTTGAGAGGCAGAGCCTGTAAGCAAGAAGAGCAAAAGGTCTGTCTGCTTAGCAAAGAATCTACTGGGAAGCTTTTCCAAAGGATACTCTAGCTTATCGTGTTACTTGCTGTGTGATGATTTGGTTGCAGAATCACAGCCTTTCGTTTGACAGCTAGAAAACAACAAACCTAGGGAGGAAATGCCGTTACAGGAAGCTCAAGGCCAGGCCTATGCATTCTTGCATTATTTTCCAAGATACCATTGCTGTGCTATTCTCTGGCACCTCAGTATTCAAATACTGGTATAAGCCATCAGGCAGTATTGTCATGCTCCACTGGTGCTACTTGTGTGTCTGGTTTTAAGGACTTTTAAGGGACTCTTCATTCTCCTGCCTTGTCTCTGATGTCATTCTCTGACTTTGCTCACTTTTTCTTGATATCAAAGTTTCTGAAATTTAACAAGGATTTTTGACCACAGTAGGAGCTGGCACACTGAATCCTAAGGAGTAAATCCAGACCCTGGCCATGCTAGAAAGAATACACTGAAACAGACAAACATGCAGTAGATTTGTAGGTGGCCAGGAACACCCAGTACATATACCATCTCAGCTTGTGTAGGAAAGTTTGCCGAGCCTTTCTCTACAGACTAAGTTTCAGATGACTTGATTTGCTATCCTCACTTAGAGGCCTCTTGCATTTCCTGTACACAGTTTAGTATGTACTGTACCATATGCTCTACAGTGTTAGCAAGGCTCACTTTCTCCCTCATGTGTCATGAGGTCCTATTGGGGTTCAGAAAAATCATACTTTAAAAGTATAGTGTTTCAGATCTCAGAGGATTCCTCCTGCCTTCTTGCCCCCTACTTTTTTTACTCTCTCCACTCCATCACCAAACCAACATTAGGAAATAGAATTTTTCCCCTTTAATTCAGGGTAAAGATATGAGAACCTTTCTTTTCTTCTTTCTTTCTTTCTTTCTTTCTTTCTTTCTTTCTTTCTTTCTTTCTTTCTTTCCTTCTTTCTTTCTT
This sequence comes from Mus minutoides, assembly GCA_902729485.2. NCBI lineage: Eukaryota > Metazoa > Chordata > Mammalia > Rodentia > Muridae > Mus > Mus minutoides. Next base: position 1,851,559 of record LR749579.1, read on the forward strand.
TCTTTCTTTCTTTCTTAAAGAAAACTATGAAGACTAAAAATGCTACTGTAATATGCCTCTACTTTCCGGTGCTAAAAAGAAATTCTGGCTAAAATGAAGTGATCTGAGTCACCTTTCTCCTGTTTTAGAAGGGGTGTTTGGAAGGAATGAATGCTGTGTAGAGAAAATCCAAGAAGATTGGGCACAGATAGGCTTTGCTGGGTCTCTTCACTCAGTTGAGTCTAGTAGCATTAGATCAGAGCCTTTTGTAAAATCACATTTCTCTGTGGTTTCCCACCTGACATAGGACATAATCATAAAAATGATTATCCACACTGGATCTTTGAGCCTCTGTTTTGAGGGTTCTGGTGCCTCTTATGAGACTGCATAACTTGTTTTGATTGGGCTGATGTGTCTTGTTATACAAGCATCATCCATGACCCTCAGCTGAGAACAAGCGTTACCCCTCCCTTTCCTAAAGCATCTTTGTACACACTTTCTTTTTTCTGAGATGTTGCACCTTGTAATTATTTTGAGATGTAACTTTTCTGAAATTTTCTTATGACACTGTACATTACCAGTATCTGATGAACATGGTGTCATAAATAAATTGTACTAAATGGTTACTATTTATCCAAAGAGAACATTATGGATACTAAAAGCAAAGCCAGTGAAAGTCCACCTCTCCTGCCATGTCTAGTTATATCGTTGTTGCTGACATCTCATTCTGCCTGGTAAATATGCTAGTTTACCATTAGCATAAACAACAGTCCTCATTATTTGCTCTTTCTTCTCCCATTTGTACTTTATTGGTAAATATATTTCAAGGCACAGAAAAGAACTGGAGCCTCAGACCTTGAAGATTCGTGTCACAGTGCTCTAAATAGTGGTGGACAAGGAAGACAACACTTCAGGAGATAAAAAGCGACTTGGAACAGCAAGTGGTTGAGCATGGAAGACCTATAGGTTACATAATGTACGTGCTATGGAGAAGAATCGATATCGTTAGCCACAGACTGCCAATTTAAAGTCTTGAATGTCACTAACACTCCATTAAGAAACCTTTGTGGCTGCCCCCGTAGTGCACCTAAGAATAAAGAAAATTTTATGCACTTATACTCAAAATATAAATAGTAAAAAGTTTGTTTCAAACCAAGGAAAACAATGGGATTTAGAGATTGAAATGAAGCCAAAATAATTGATGTATAAGTTAGGTTTGATAAGGTAACTCATTAGTAATCATTTAAAAGTCAATGTAGCATTGTATTGTAAAGTCTAGGGAGAGACCCTCAGTATTAGTATGAGGAGGAAAATGTAGCATGGGATGAAATATGGTACCATAAACTAAAAGTACAAAAATTGGGCTTGTACCTCACACTGGCCAGTGCACCCAACCAAACATCAGGACTCTTAAGTGATGGCCTAGAAATGATTCACTCACAAGGCAGATGCCCCAAGTCTCCTGTTGAAAACACTCATCATGTAAAGCTATGCTAAGGAAGTTCTAGGTCACTGCCTACTTTGACCCCCAGGGATCAGAGATTATTCACCTCCATGACCATTGTAGAGATTTTCTTTCTAGAGATCTCCAGTGGCGCTCTTCTTCAGTCCATGTAATGATGCCCTCATTTTAAATTCAGGTTTGACCTCCATTTCTTTTGTGATCCCTTCCACACACCCCTAGAAAAACCTATTTTAAACCCTGAGATCAGACTCACTCCTTCTGAGGGTAAGAGTAGCAAAGTTTCAGATTGCATTCATCTGACTGTCTTTTAAAATAATAGCCATCTCACTATTTATCATCCTTCAGCTAAGAATATGGGTTGTAATTTCTTTTTACTTTACTTTATTTACTTATTTATTTACTTAATTTATGTTATTTATTTACTTTATTTAATTTACTGTTTTCAATCATTTTAAGAATTTGGCAATAGGCATGTAAATCTTCTTTGGAGGCCAGCAAGGCTGGCACTTTCTGCCACTGAAATTATGTCAATTCACTGAATTGTAAAAACATTTATCACTTAAGGGAGCAAGAGGAAATTTTAAATAAGGATTAAGAAATTCATTTTATGTAATATTTTGAAGCACACATTTACCAAATTAATATCTTTTAATTCAAAAGGATAGTGCATCCAGTTTTAAAAAATATTTTTTTGTCTCTATATTGGCTATCACTCATATACATTCTTTTCCCCAGTGATTTTAACTTTGTCCATTGCATTTAAATGTGAGTCCAAAGTTTGATGCTAGCAGCTGGACTTGGTGACTCAGGAGGTGCTGGCAGCTCTTTTATCTTCTACCTTTTATTGTCAGAGGTCTTTAAATAAAGCGTTTGGCAAGCTTTCTCATACAGTAATTTCTTATGGCCTGCTGTGGATTATTAATTTTTCTTACCTATCTCTTTCAACTAACTGACTATTCTAACCCCCGATCATCTGGGTGTGGTAGCAGGTCTTATGCTATATCTACATGAATAGATGGATTTGAAGCATCAGATCCTCTTCCAATGTTTTGCATTCAGAAATACAGTGATCATAACAACAGGAAAAAGAAAATCACACAAAACTAATGCAAAGAAGTCAGCTACAACCCAAAGTTTAGGTTGTGAATATTTTAGGTTGAGGATATTTATAGGAAACAGGGATCCTAATCTAGTACATTTCTCCAAGGGTGGCAGGTGAGACCATGTGACTTTGGGGCATGACTGAGAGACAGATCTCTAAGCTGACTCCATGTTTAATTATGGTCCATTTTCAATCTATGCCTACATAAATTAATAGTCTTCCCAGCCCTGGTGTTTTCCCCATGATGTAAGCTGAATTCTTTACAGTCAAAAAATTTGGCCAGATACAGATAAATCTCTTGTCACTTGGACCTTCCTCCCTGGGCAGGAGTGTCATCGCTCTATCCACGTTTCTACTCAGTGTATGTTGTGAATGAGGACCTGGCAGCCAGCCATTATCCATTCAGGGAACACCATGTTCTTTCTACTTTCCTTTGGACAGCTAATCCCCATAGAATTGCAGTACTGTCAAAACTTAACCATTGCCTAGTTCTTCTTAAATGTCCATCTGTGAGAACCACAAAGTCTTACTGTACTTAATAGGTACTTGATCTAGCTACTGCAGGAGCTGAATGATATTGTCCATGTGCTACCCACTTTCCTTGTATGAGGAAGGCAACATCAGCAGAGCTTCCTTGCGGGTAGTTGAGTATCAGAGGTCCTGTGCATCCTCATCTTGACCTCAGGTGCCAAAGCTGAAGCTTACTTGCTTGAAAAACTCTGTATGGCTGAAGACACTAGGAAATGTTTTGTGAAGAGGAGTTGTCTCTGCTAACATCATTAGGACGTGAGGTTGCTGACACTTCCTCTTTTATCCTGACATGCCCTGACGTATATCCAGGTTTCTCTGGCTCAAGATTCACATGGTGAATGCTCTAAGACGCTCTGTTGCTGTCAGACACGAGGCAGATGTACTGTGGCTGAAAAGTAAGTCAGCGGTCATATAGTGAGTTTTACTAGATTTGTAAACTTCATGTAACTATGTGAACCTCATTTTTCTTGCTTAAGAGAATCTCATTTTCTAGTTTCATTCATTTCCTGGAGACACCTAGTGCATCCATAAATAGGGATATAAAATTGCTTTTAGGTTTGCTTTGTGTTTCAGCTCATTTAGTCCTTATAAGAATTCCAGGAGGTAGATATTTTGACTTGCATTTATGCATAAAGAAATTGAGGCATACAATCATTAATGGATGTTGCTCAAGGACTGTTAAGAGATAGATTGGAACCCACATCTGATTTATTCCAAAGCCTATAAGTGTTCTGCCTTGTCATCGAATTATTGGACTACGAATGAACCATCTCAGCATTGGTCAGAAGTTTTTTTAAAGCTTCCATTTAGCTTCTTTTTATTTTTTCCAATTGATTAAAAATATATATAAAACCTTATTCTTACCAAAGACATCTCCTTTCTTAAAAAAAACAAAAAACAAAAAAAACTTCTAAATGTAAAGTCATTGGCCATGAAGAACACAGGCTTCAGGAGATATAACTTACTGTTTCTAATCAGGTGCTAAAAAGGATTTTTCTGTTGCCTTGGCTTAAAGTAATTGCATATCTATCTATTTATATGAGTGATTAATCAGAAACCCAAGCAATCAAAGCAGCAGCCTGAATTCCCATGTTGGGTTTCTATGTTACATCCACCAGTTCTCAGCACTTTAAATGATTTCTTTCCCAAGGAGTCTAAAGCCAGGAGAAGCACATGACTAGGCAACAGCCACATGAAGGATGATTTATCCACACTGAAGAAGGTATTTCAGATGACTGTGCAGGAAATATAAAGAAAAATGATTACTCTAAAGATATTTTAACTAGAAAGCATTCAATAGCTTATATAACTAGCATGGCACTATTGGGCCCCACATTTAGAGTTTAAAGATGATGTTTCATAGAGGAATGAGTAGAGTATTCAATTATATTAGTAAAAAGTCCTCTATGTAAAATGCATTTTCTTAAAGTGTACATTTTTGCATGTTTCAGAACCAGCATCAAGGCTGCTTCCTTAATGATCTTTGGGTTGATAGAAAAAAGAAAAATAAAATTAGACCCATGGCTTCTAGGAAGTGAGATTTGGACGAGTAGAACTGGCTTTGACAAAAATGGGAAGTGACATTTTTTTCTGAATGGATACTTTGGCCAGGATGGTGGTGTAGAACTCAAAATGAGTTTCTATATTACTAGTAGTTAAAGTTCAATTGTTCTTTTGATTGATTATGGTATTTGTCAAGAAGAGATTGAGGTTCAAACACTTGACTTTTGGTAGCTGGGTGTATAACTTGAAAAGAGAATGGTGGGTCCTTACAGGTATGGAATGTTGGGATCTGCAGTGATTTATAACTATGGAATGTTATAGAAAAATTAGGATTTTGCCATCTTCTGAAAAAATAATCAGAAATCTGTGACAACACAGGACATATTTTCTCTTTCTGTGGAGATGAAGACAAATTTTCTGAACTGATTCACTCATTGAATTACCTGACTGGGTGTATAGATACTTGAATTTCAATCTATCCTGAGGCATGCTTGATTCCAGTTTCCCAATGGCATATTTATACATTGTTTCTGTCTTTTCATGTCTCTTGATCTTCAGAAGATGATTATAATTAGTCTTATAATGTGACTCTTATGAATTCCTCAGTGACCTTTTGAAATGATCAACCTCAGTATAATAGCATTATTGACCCCAAAAAAGTATAAAGCGATGGTGTTAGAATCATAAAATGTTGTCACATTGTCTGTTGTGGTATTTGTACTGAGAGAAGGCTGGACCATATGGGAATCCACAACAGCCTTAGCTCTGTGAAGTGATCAAAGTGAGTCTGGGAAGGTGACAGGTAAGTAATTCTGTGTTATAGCTTTGTTCTTCTCCTCTTCCTCCTCCCCTCCTCCCACCAAAAGCTTGCTAATGGGATGTTGAAATAAAAGTTCACTTTATGATGTTGAGCATGTCTGAACTTGATATAGGTAAAGACACAGTTGTCAAATATAATAGATAAGATGCAAAGTCCTTGGTGAAATTTGAAGTTCAGATAAATTTTTATTTAGTTTAAGTATATTTCATGTAAAATGGAGGGTATATTAGTAAGAAAGATGCCTTAGTGGTTAAGAGCCCTGGGTGCTCTTGTAGAAGGCCTAGGTTCTGTTGTCAGCACATGTGTCATGGCTCATAACTGCCTGAACTTCTAGGGGATCTGGTGCCATCTTCTGGCCTCTGGTGTTACCAGGGATGTTTGTGGTACACAGACATATTTGCATATACTTTCCAAAATAAAAGTTAAAGACCAAACACAACTAGGTTTTTCTGTGGTAACAATGAAATGGAGACAATATTGCAAAGGAGTCTTGGCTGTTATCCTAAGCTCAGTCAGAAGCTAGAGAACAGAGAGGGCTGGATTTGCATCAAAAACCCAGACACCAATCAGTGCTGGTGGGGAAGTTACATTCTATGGCACCAGTGAAGGGCCAGACTGGTTACATAATAAGTGGGAATGGTTGGAAGTATTAAAGGAGCATTTATGCTCCTGCCTAGAGTGATAACAGCAACCATGGCATCTTTAGTGTGTTTCATGTGCCAGTCTAGATGCTTCTCATAGAATGTTAACTAGTTTTATCTTCCTAACAACTCTATGAAATCTATACTATTTTTATCTCATTTTACAACTAAAGATATGTGAGCAACAAAAAAATATATATTAGTTTGATTAATTTTCTCAAGTGATAGTTGAAATGAAAGTCTGGGTTTTACATTTCATCATCTTGTGGTACCACACAATTTAAGTAATTATTTATCACATGCTAAATAATTTATAAACACCTCACATAGTTATTATGATAACTGCTTAAGGTAGATTATTATCAAAGAGAAACAAAACTCCCACCCAACCACCAACTGAAAAGAAATCCAAAATGAAACAAAAATATGTATGTTATGTACAGTGGTGAGATTCTGAGAAACAATAGCATAGGCTTCTTGCAATGAGAAGATGAGGCAAGCTCAGAGTAGTGTATATTCAGTAGTGTATTCCAGACTTCAGAAATGATCGCAAGGGTTACTTCTAGAGGAAGGACACTCAGGTAGAGCAAACTCAAAACACAGAAACCAGAGCTTGCTTATTCATATCCTATGCGATTTAAAACATGTAGGAACTTATCTATCTATCTATCTATCTATCTATCTATCTATCTATCTATCTATCTATTAATCTATCTATCTATCTATTAATCTATCTATCTATCTATCTATCTATCTATCTATCTATCTATCTATCTATTATTTTATTGGTTATTTTATTATTTATTTACATTTCAAGTGTTATTCCCCCTTCCCAGTTAACCCCCACCCCCTCCCCATCCTCCTGCTTCTATGAGGGTGCTCCCCCACCCATCCACCAACTTCCTCCTCAGCACCCTAGCATCACTCTATGTTGGGGCATCAAATCTTCACAAAACCAAGGGGCTTCCATCCCATTGATGCCAGATAAGGTAATCCTCTGCTACATATGCAGCTGGAGCCATGGGTCCCTCCATATGTCCTCTTTGGTTGGTGGTTTAGTTCCTGGGAGCTTTGGGGTGTCTGGTTGGTTGATATTGTTGTTCTTCCTATGGGGTTGCTAACCCCTTCAGCTCCTCAGTCCTTTCCCTAACTCCTCCATTGGGGTCCCTATGCTTAGTCTGATGAATGGATACATATATCTGCATCTATACTGGTCAGGCTTTGGCAGAGCCTCTCAGGGGACAGCTATACCAGGCTCCTGTCAGCAAGTGCTTCTTGGCATCAGTAATAGTGTCTGGGTTTGGTGTCTGTAGATGGGGCAGTCTTTGGATGGCCTTTCCTTCAGTCTCTGCTTCACTCTTTGTCCCTGCATTTCCTTTTGACAAGAGCAATTCTGGATTAATACTTTAATAAATTTTAATATAGCATGTGAGAACATTTTTTAAAAGTTTTATTTTTATTTTATGTGAATGAGGGTTTAAAGATTTTTTAAACATTTTGTTATTTTATGGGGTATGGATGTTTTACTCGTATGTCAGTCTGTGATCCACATGTGTGCCTTGTGCCCACGGAGGAGAAGAGCACCCATGAAATTGGAGTTACAGTGATTGTGAGATACTACCTGGGTACAGCCAGATCAATTTAATCCATCAATGTTTCTAACACAGATCATGTGATCAAGTGCAGCATATACACACATGTATGCATACATTCACACATACATGCAAACATATACCCAACCCCATCATATCTGAGTGTGTTTACATATGTATAGACTTTTTATACGTTGTAATGAGCATTATGTCTCTTACTTGTGAACACAGCTCTGTGAGGAAGTTTCACTTCTTGGGCCTTGGTTCCCAGGACACAGGAAGGACAAGGGATGCTGAGGAAGAACAGAGGGGACATTTACTATGTAGCTTACAGACTGGGATTTAGCCGGCCAGGGAGCTTAGTCATCCAAAACGGCGCTGCTGCTCATGTCTAAGTTAGAATCCATGCTCCAGTGCCTCCCAACAAGTGAAAGCCTTACTTGACTGCTTCTCAGTCTACTTTCTTAGAGTTGACTTATGTTTAAAAATCCGACTCATATTTCCTGTTTTCTGTCTTAAGGAGTTGGACTTTATTGTTTTGGTTTGCTATCAAGCTTTAGAATTGTCTAAAGTTTTGGGTTACATTCCTCTTTGGGCCTCTTGATTCTTTAATTGCAGTGAAATTAATGAGAGCTAACAGACAAAAGCCAGTCACACAGTTCCATGTGACATTCTCTGCTGTATTTAAATGCAACTGTCAAAGCTTGTTTTCAGCTGTATGATAGAAGGTGGAAGACTTTCACCGAAGCTCTACTGCTGAGGTAATGATATATGTTAATGTTTGTGGTGGGAAATTTGAGCGTGGTTCACACATTTGCTGGTGGGATATTGTGGAGCATTTGTTGGTTCACCCTTCTCCAGCGATTTGTTATGGTCTCTATAGGTTTAAGACAGGGTAGAAAATTTGCATGAAGTCTTTTGGAGGCTGTACTGGCTGGTTTTGAGTGTCAAGTTGACACAGGCTGGAGTTCTCACAAAGAAAAGAGCTTCAGTTGGGGAAGTGCCTCCATGAGAACTAGCTGTGGGGCATTTTTCAATTAGTGATCAAGGGGGAAAGGCCGTTGTGGGTGGGACCATCTCTGGGCTGGTAGACTTGGGTTCTATAAGAGACCAGGCTGAGCAAGCCAGGGGAAGCAAGCCAGTAAGGAACATCTCTCCATGGCCTCTGCATCAGCTCCTGCTTCCTGACCTGCTTGAGTTCCAGTTCTGACTTTCTTGGTGATGAACAGCAGTATGGAAGTGTAAGCCGAATAAACCCTTTCCTCCCCAACTTGCTTCTTGGTCATGATGTTTGTGCAGGAATAGAAACCCTGACTAAGACAGAGGCCTTCTGAGTCTTAGTCAAGCCACAATTGAGCTAAATCTATTTCCATGCACATACTGATTGTCATCTTGTGCTCAAGGGAAAAGAGAGCAGTTAATACATGATTATGCTTCCCAAGATAAAATGCCCAAGACTTCTATTATTTCCTATGACATGTCTATATGTTGGCTTATAAGGATGAATAACATTTCATAAACCCTATGCCCTAACATACAGACTTCAACAGGCTGCTGCTATTTACTGACACAGATATTTTTAAAAGGCATTGTATCTTTTTGAAAAACAGAATTGTTGTGTCTGCCCACAATTTGCTCACTGTAGTTATTATTTTATCTTATGAATTGGAAAATTGAAGCTAGAAAGGTCAGGTGAATGTGCTTAAGTTTATATTCCCAAGTCAGGAGGATGGTAAGGATTACAGACAATGTCTGTAAGTCTCCACTGTGGCGACCAGCCCACAGAGATGCTCAATAGGTGACAATTTCTCCTATAGTGTCAATCAATAGACAAATGTCTCATCTGGTTGGTAGATAGAACATAGTGTTAAGGCAGTGTGTGAGATGCGTGAGATGCTGGGAAGGTCTGAAGTTTATCTGTCAAGAACTCAGCTCAGGGAAAGGATGAATCCACCAGTACTCCCTGGGAACACTGAACATCCCACTACAAATTCAGTGGTGCCACCCAGCAAGTAACTATTAAATTATTAAAATAAATGGGACCTTATAAAATTGCAAAGTTTCTGTAAGGCAAAAGACACTGTCAATAAGACAAAAGGGCCACCAACAGATTGGGAAAGGATTTTTACTGATCCTAAATTTGATAGGGGACTAATATCCAATATATACAAAGAGCTGAAGAAGTTGGACCCCATTAAAAAATGGGGTACAGAGCTAAACAAAGAATTCTCAACTGAGGAATACTGAATGGCAGAGAAGCACCTGAAAAAATGTTCAGTATCCTTAATCATCAGGGAAATGCAAATCCAAACAACCTTGAGATTCCACCTCACAGCAGTCAAAATGGCTAAGATAAAAAATTCAGGTGACAGCAGATGCTGGTGAGGATGTGGAGAAAGAGTAACACTCCCCCATTGCTGGTGGGATTGCAAACTGGTACAACCACTCTGGAAATCAGTCTGGAGGTTCCTCAGAAAATTGGACATAGTACTACCGGAAGATACAGCAATACCACTCCTGAGCATATACCCAGAAGATGTTCCAATTGGTAATAAGAACACATGCTCCACTATGTTCATAGCAGCCTTATTTATAATAGCTAGAAGCTGGAAAGAACCCAGATTTCCCTCAACAGAGGAATGGACACAGAAAATGTGGCATATTTACACAATGGAGTACTACTCAGCTATTAAAAACAATGAATTTATGAAATTCTGGGAAAATGGATGTATCTGGAGGAAATCATTCTTAGTGAGGTAACCCAATCACAAAAGAAGTCATTAGATATGCACTCACTGATAAGTGGATATTAGCCCAGAAACTTAGATTACCCAAGATACAATTTTCAAAACATAAGAAAATCAAGAAGGAAGACCAAAGTGTAGATACTTCATTCCTCCTTTGAATAGGAAACAAAAGACCCATGAAAGGAGTTACAGAGACAAAGATTGGAGCTAAGATGAAAAGATGGACCATCCAGAGAGTACTCAACTCGGGGATCCATCCCATAATCAGTCACCAAACCCAAACACTATTGCATATGCCAGCAAGATTTTGCTGAAAGGACCCTGATATAACTATCTCGAGTGAGGCTCTGCCAGTCCCTGGAAAATACAGAAGGGGATGCTCATAGTCATCTGTAGGATTGAACCCACTGGAGGAGGTAGAGAAATTACCCAAGGAGTTAAAGGCTGTCTAAAACCCTTGAGGTGGAACAACAATATGAACTAACCAGTACCCCCAGAGCTCGTGTCTCTAGATGCTTATGTAGCAGAAGATGGCCTAGTCGACCATCACTGGGAAGAGATACCCCTTGGTCTTACAAACTTTATATGCCCCAGTATAGGGGAATGCCAGGGCGAAGAAGTGGGAATGAACAGATAGGGGAGCAGGGTGGGTGGAGGGTATAGGAAAATTTTGGGATAGCATTTGAAATGTAAATAAAGAAAATATCTAATAAAAATAAAAAATAAACATGTTCAAAATAACGTATCTACTAATAAGAGAATCTGATCATTTCTTAAGGCCTAATATGGGGATAATAGGGCTCACCATTTCTTTCTTCTTTCCTTTCTTCCTTTAAACCATGATCTGGATTTGGGATTGAAAAAAAATTAATTTGTTATCTCAGTTGTAATCACAACTACAATTTTCTCCCATTTTTCCCCCTTCTTTTTAATGCTGTCTAATGGAGGCTTGACATGTTTAAGCAGTGATGATGTGTGACAGCTGCAGGCGCGCCTTTGTGTGTGACTATATAACCTGTCAAGGAATTTGCATCAGGTCTTTGTGAGGTGCTGTCATTCTCACTCACTTTAAAGGCCCTTAAGGCTCCGGCTGTCCCACAGTAACGGCTGTCACCCAGTCAGCAGCAATTTCATCTGTGTGTGATACTGCTGATGCGTGTCGGGTGCTTGTTAAATTCACCGTGGGTCAACTATCTAAATGTTTCTTCTCAATGACTGAATCATAAAACATAAGGCGCAGAAATACCTGAGCGAGTGTGGCAACCGGCATTTTCATGACAGCTGCATCAGGAACCTGACAGATGCGAATAGAATCCGAATTGACTATGGATGTCAACAAGAATGAAGGAAGAGTTTCAATAAATTAATTTTGTATATTTATACATTATCCAAAAAAGCATTTGGTTTGATGTTAGTCGCTGTCTCTCTTATTAAAGTGAATGCTTTAGAGTCCTATTGGGAAGCTTCAAACTGTCCTTCATTCATTTATTTGTTTTACCAAATTTTCCTTGATCCAGGTGCTGGCTCTGAAGATAAAATGAAAACTTAGGCCTAGCATCATGCTCTGGGGGCTCACAACTATTAGAAAACAAAAAGCTTCACTGGATTAATCTTTTAAAAAATCTTGTTATTTTATTTTTTAAATTTTTTGTTGTTCTTAATAAATTTTGGGTTTACCCCACAGATGCATGCAGTATGTTTAATACAGAAACACAGAAGGCTGGAGAAGCCAGGTTCTCTTCTAAGTGATTCCTCATTTATCTGGTATCATTTCCTCTGCTCACTGTTGAGCTCACATGCATTTCTGAGTGTGATAGAGGCATATCTGTCAGGGTTGTTAGTTTTGGACCTTGCTTTTTTTTTTTTTTTTTTTTTTTCATAGAAATAGTAGCAGCCCAAGGTCGACATCTCCTTTTTGGGTAAGCCTGTCTTGTTACCCTTTTCTAACTGTAAGACCTGGTAGAATCCTTCTTAAACTAACCTTTGCTTCCATGGGAGATAAAAATAGCATAATGCAGATCGCTGGGTCACTGGAATATGTGTGCCTGCGCTTCACGTTTTCCATGGGTGCTTGGACAGAACGCAGTTCCTCATGTTCCTGTGTACTGAGTCATGGCCCCAGCCTTTTCATTTTATGTAGCTCCTGGTCTTCTAATGGTCCACTGCTGGTCTATTACCTATGAACTTGCAAATATTCTTTTAGGTTCAAGATACTGATACTTTAAAAATGTTACTTATAACCCTGATGTTTACTTATAACCCATGAAAGTTTGCTTAATTCCCTAGGATCATTACATTTCTGCTGTGGTATGTGTTCCTTGGTCATTTGGTTTTCTATTATCAATGCACTAGAGTTTTCTGCCACTCCTTCTCTAGTTAGAAAATGAGCTTTCTGCGAGATGGCCTCTAGATCAAATATATACCTGGAGCCTTTCACTAATACGTCAACAAACCAGCTCTCCATGCTCACTATTTTTTGTACCACTTCCCAGAAAAGTACAGTTTGGGCCCCCACAGTTGTTCACTTAATTGTCCAAAGCTCTCTGACCAGGAACTCTGCAATAGAATGACTTAGTCAGCAGGACAGAAATCAATCTGAAGATCTCAGGAAAGATAGGACTTAACTCAGAGATTTACAGGCTTGCCCAGCAGAAAATGTTTAGAAGACCAGTGGTCGATGGATATATAGACTCGATAGGAACCCAGTTTCTATTTAGCGAATTCACATTTTACAGCATCCCTGGTTAGACATAGGTCATTCCCAAAGCGAGCATCCATCTCTTTATTTGTGTGTTTGCATCTTAGAAGTACTCCACTCTTTTAAGAGTCCCTGCTTTCTGTTAGAGGATGTAAGCGTTCTCATACAGAGTAACAGCCACTTCACCTCTGAGTGGCACACTCAGGTTGGCCTGACAGACAATGGCAATATTATGTTTCTTGAAGTTGTCTCTGTGTGTTTTTCTGACACTCCTTCAGTCCTCCTTGCTTGATGCCTCCCTTGTTCAAACTGCTGGGCCACAACTTCTTGAGATCTGGCTCTTGTCCAACGTTCCTGTAATATCTACCCTCTGATGGTGAGCTGCAGCAAGCAGAGCTGTGCTGTGGACTGGCTGGGCTCCAGGCTTTAGCTGCTGATAAATCTGTCTTGGCATTTGATGGTAACTATAGCTCTCAGATGATGACTACGGTATTTTTTTTTTTTTGAAGCTGCATGCAACGTTTTCATAGGCTGTTATTACAAACCAGGACCTAAGACTACAAACAGGAATGAGAGAAATTTTCTGTGCTCAGAAGCCCGCTAGCTGTGGTTGTCCTTTTCTGCACTCATTAATGTAGACTCTAAAGATTTTTTAGCAGACTGTGAACTCAAAATCAGAAATGACAGGCTAAGGCACAGGCACCCTCAGGGTGACTTGAATTGGTGGCCTTGGAAAGCAACATTATCAGAAATCTTAGATGGCCTTTGACCTACCATGTCCTTGAAAATGTGGATAGTTGTCTAGCATGCATACCCTCAAGGAGAAGTAGGGCCTGATACAGACATGGAGGAAACAAAGATGCAATGGATTCCAGGAGTGACAAATATTCCTTGCTTTTGATAACTTAAGGTTAATATTTCAAAAAAAAAAATGCTCATCTAACCTTAAGCTTGAAGATGGACCCCAAAATAAGCTTTTACTTATTTTTTTAGAAATGTAATTTTTATGACAAGCTTTACAGTAATAAAATCTAATTAATTTTATTTTATGCAGCATTTTAAATCAATGTTACATTTAGGCTAGGCGTGGTGGTGTACACATTTGATTGAAGTACCCTGAAAGAAGAAGCAGGCAGGTCCCTGTGAGCTGGAGACCACTCTGGTCCAATTAGTAAGTTCCAATTCAGCCAAGGCAGTATAGTGAGACACCTCTAAACAAAAATACATTCCCCCTCTGTCAGAAGTTTGATAAAAGTGTTTTGAAATTGGGGCCTCTTTAACTCCATTGACCAGGGGAGGGAGAAGGAGGGAGAGGGAGAAGGAAAGGGAGAGACTGGGCCAGGTGTGGGCTTTTGAAACTTCAAAGCTCACTTCCTGTGACACTTCCTCCAAAAAGGTTACATTAATTCCAATAAGGAATCCTCCTCTTTCCCTAAGTGTTCAACTAACTGATGACTAATCATTCAAATATATGAGCCTATGGAGGCTGATTCTCATCTAAACCACCAACTACACTATGATTTTAACAATAAGTACACTCTAAAATAGAAACAAGCATCAATGAAGCACACATCTTGCAGTATGTATTTACAGTAATTATGTGGCATGTCAATCTGTGATTGCTATTGGTAAAAATTCATGGGAATTAATTCTATTGTAGTTTGTGGCCTATGTGCATAATTCCAGGAAATGATAAAGTTAGAGTTTAGTGATAATACAGCTAAAGCTTAGATTCTGCAGTCCGAGCTTCCTGATCCCTACACAGTCCACACTATTTTTCTGGGTCTGTGCATCCAGGAAGGCTGCACATGGGCCTGGCCCAGCAGAATCTTCTCTAGGTTCAATCTACATGCTCTGTGACTTTTGGGACTGCTCTGGGTTCTCTCTCTCTCTCTCTCTCTCTCTCTCTCTCTCTTTAAATCAATCATTCCATTTGTTTACATTTCAAATGATATCTTACTTCCTGGTTACCCCTCTGCCAACCCCATCCCACATCTGCCCCCTCTTACCCTTTGTCTGTATAAGAGTGCTCCCCCACCCACCCACACTATCTTGTCCCACTGTTCCAGCATCTCCCTACTCTGGGGCATCCAACCTCCCCAGGACTAAGGGCCTCACCTCCTGTTGCTGTCAGGCAAGACCATCCTCTGCTACATATGTATCTGCAGCCATGGATACCTCCAGCTACACTCCTTGTTTGGTGGTCTAGACTTTGGGAGAATTGGGTAGTCAGGCCAGCCTACGTTGTTCTTCCAATGGGTTTACAATCTGCCTCTGCTCCTCCAGCAGTCCTTCTGTCAGCTCCCTGAGTTCAGTCTGATGGTTGGCTCCACTGCTCTGAATTTTCTATTCAGTGCACTTGGGGACAAACTTAGACCTATGCAGCCTGAAGGTCACCCAGGGAACAATGACCTCCATGGACAGTTTTATCACTTCTCTGAAGTTTGGAGGCACCTTGACAATGACAGTGAAAGCAGGGACAAGGATTTGGTAAAAGCTGCACCATTTCCTTGGGAACAAGAAGAGAGGACTCAGTGACTAAGAAAAACAATAGTGCTGACTCAGGACTATTCATATCTGAGTTCTTAAACTGTAAATATTAGATGATACAAACCCAAGGAGATTTAACATTAAATAATTATTTAAATTGCCTTTTAAATTTTTCATCTATTGAATACATCTCTGTGAAAAAAATGATACTTTTAGAAATTGACTATAATTTTTCAGCAAAGTCTCTTTAAGAAGGAAATTTATCTCAGTTTTACTGCTGAAGAAAAAAATTACTCTTTAGTTAATTCAATGTTTTCTTTGAATTAATTCAGATGTAGCTTCTACTGCTAAATGTAAATGTTTCTATGATACCAAGTTGCCTTTAAAATGACCACTCAGACATATATGTTATGGTTGCATAATTGGTGTGTTTGTATGTGTGTGTGTGTGTGTGTGTGTGTGTGTGTGTGTGTGTGTGTGTAGAACCTTTGACTCTTTTGCCTACCATTGGAACCCATTTCCTTCTGTTGGGTCACTTCATCCAGCCTTGATATGAGGGTTTGTGCCTAGCCTTATTGTAATTTTTTATGTCATGTTTAGTTAAGATTCCTGAGGTGCCTGGTTTTTTCTTTTGGGAAGGAAACTAAGGAGGAGTTGTGGATCTAGGGGAGAGGTGGGAGGGTGGAAAGGGTGGGGACTAGGAGGAGAAGACGTAGGGGAAACTGCATCTGGAATGTAATGTATGCAATAAATAAAAGTAAAAATAAGTATTAAAAATTAATGAAGTGACCACTCATGTTTTACTGAACAACAGCATGTCGTGTGTGGCTCTCAGTTCCTACTCTATGTCACTCCACCTTAATCAACAATCTGTTATTTTTAAGAGCCACTATTAAACATTTGGAAGTAAAAAGAGGCTCTATGAATTGTGAATCACATACACTGCCTTTGTAATTTTACTTTTATCACCACAGTCATCAAAGAGATCATTGAAAAATATTATCACCATAATTTAAGAAACCATGCCCAAGCTCTAGCCATGTGGTAATCTTGTACCTGAGGTGATTCAGGAACAAAGAGATTTATTTATTTACTTATTTATTTATATTTCAGGATAGTTAAATATTAGAAGGATCCTACCATTTCACTAAATGTCATTTAATAATTCTTCCATTTGAGATAATTTGAAGATCTCTTTCTGTTTAAATATAGTGGGTCAGAGTCAGTTCCTCCTGCGCATCTTAGCTGAACATTTTATTTATGACTCTGGGTTCTGATGGGCAAAGACCTTGGTTTGTTGTACAAATGATGCAGCTTGAAGAAATCACATCAAAGATTTCTCTCTTTTTCATTATTTTTCTCACCTAGGAAAACGATATCTATTTCTGAGATGAAAAGAACAATTATTAATGTCTGTAGAGTATTTCATGAAATGAACAACAACAAAAAACACCCCAAAACAGAAAAATATCAAATAAGCCCCAAAACAGTAAATTTTGGTTTTGCTGTTGAAACTGTTAGATGGTTGTATTTTCAGGTTATTTCTCATTTCCCTTTATTGTTTTTTTTTTTTTTTTAATTAGCAATGCTGAAAATTACCAGGGAATAATTTTGGTGCTAGTACTAGGAGAAACACACCCATTTTTTTTTTTTTTTTTTCTGGGACCTAGAATGCATGAAACCAATGTAATGGTTTACGTTTCCATGAAAAAAAAAAATCACCTTTCTTCAAAATCTGAAAATCCCTGCAGAGTTCTGATTCACCTGGCCCGCTGGGAGGGCAGTGGAGAGGACGGCATCACACTGAGAAGCAGGCATAATTGAGCACACCACCACGCCACCGAAGCTTTAGAAGAGGGACTGCTTGGGTGGAAAGGGAAACATTAAAAAGAAACACAGTGAAAGTACAAAGTCTCCCTAAACAAATTGGCTAATAAAATAATATGGCCTAATGGCTCCAGGCTCAGAAACAGACCGAATATCCCAACATGATTAATTCGGATCCTGGCATTGAGATTAGCTCACCCTATGTGTGTGTACATGCACTGTGTCCCAAGTGTGTGAGACTCAGTAGCTCCAGAGGAACAAGTTCAGAAGGTGCTGACATACTTAATGGGCATATTTCACTCTCCAGGTAGGAATGTGCTTTCTTAGTTTTCTGTTCACTGTTACTACCTGTTCCTGTCTACTTTGCTATTGAAATCACAGGAACTGAAAAATTGAGACACTTGATGGAAGTTATTGGCTGAAGTATATCTACCTTACTAAGTAGGACTGGGAGTCTCAGTTGTGTTCAACCATCTCTAGGTTTGAATTCTGAGAGCTTGCTGTAGACCCTTCCAGGATAGATTCTTACTTTATAGCTTTGTAGGGGTACAACCCAGCTCTTGGCATATTGGCTACTTTATTTCTTCTTTGGTACTATAGAGATATAACTTCTCTCTGATATTTGCAAGCTCAAGTGGGTTGTGATAAAGGCACCCATGTTCTACTTTCATATTCTCACACAGTCTGAAACACTTGGCAAGAGAAAATCACAGGAGCAGAGGACATGGTGTAGAAGGGGTAAATCTGGGTATTACTGATAATTTCTTCTCCTCTTGGTATACCTACTTCTTCCCTGTGGTCTCTCAGCTTTCCAAAGTAGTTGTTTTTTGTTTGTTTGGGTTTTTTGTTTGTTTTTTCATTTTTGTTTTTTTGAGACAGGGTTTCTTTGTAAAGTCTTTATTGTCCTAGAACTAGCTCTGTACACCAGGCTGGTCTTGATCTCAGAAATCTGCCTACCTCTTGAATGCTGGGATTAAAGATGTGCCTCACCACCACCCAACAAAGTACTTATTGTTTGGGCATTTCTTCTTCTTCTTCTTCTTCTTCTTCTTCTTCTTCTTCTTCTTCTTCTTCTTCTTCTTCTTCTTCTTCTTCTTCTTCTTCTTCTTCTTCTTTTCTTTTAAATATCCTTTAAAGTTAAGACCAGAGCACTGGCAATCATTTCTGTGAACGGTCTTTCCTTTGGAATAAGACAGTATGAACCCTGTTTTAATTTTACAAGATCCCACAGGTAAGAGACTTTGGACATTTAAATGCTATAATTTTTAAAGTCTGAAGGAATTTTTAAAAGTTGGAATTTGTTTTTTATCTTGATATTCACATGAGACCTTGGAGTTTAAAGAACTTGGTTATGATTTAAATGTAATGCCTTTATGTGTTAAGGTGACAGGGCATGGAATACCTTACTTAGCTTCAGCTTAGCTTCAACTGTCAACTTTGACACAGCCCAGAGTCACCTGAGAAAGGAGTCTCAATTGAGGGATTGCCCAGTTGGCCTATGGGGATGTCTGTATAGGGGATTATCGTGATTGATGTAGGAGGGCCCAGTCCACTCTCCTGTTCCCTGATCAGTGGTCTTGAGCTATGTAAGAAAAACTAAGTATGGGCATGATAGACCCATTAAGCAGCATTTCTCTATGGTTTTCTGCTTGCTTTCTGTTCTGATTTTTCTCAATGATAGACTATGACATGGTAGTATAAAATAAGGATATCTCTTCCTTCCCCAAAAAACAGAATAAAACAAGCAGATTCCCAGAGCACTATGAGTTTCTGAACCATCAATATAGCTCTCAAAGCACAAAGGTTCTGCTTTGGAAAAAGTATATAATATCCTCACATCACTGATACTGCTATACTGACCATACGTAACAATGACTCCCTTAGTCCACTAAATAAATCATTGGGGATAATTAAATCATAATCTACTACCTTCATTTCAACAAAAACCTTTCACCTTGCTCCCAATGAAACTTTAAGCTTCTTTATTTAAACTGCTTGAGTGTTGAAAGATTGGTATTAAGTGTATTCTGTGTGTTAGGTACTGGCTTAGGTGCTGGGGAAAAAGTCATGGATGAAAAAGAGCTTTTGCTCTTCTTGCATTGCAGGCTAGTATGGACAGATCAAAAACCAATAGGTCCTGTGAGTCAGGAGGGTGAGTACTCTGAGTTGGTAACATTAATACAGAGAGAACATTCTCTGTTCTCTCTATGTCAAAAGGATGCCCAGGACTTTCCTATCCAAAGAACTTCTACTCTAGTCAGACACTGTTTTTACTTTTTCTACAGATCCGCCCCCTCACACACACACACCAGGATGTTGCCCGTTTCTCTCATTTTATTGGTTGTAAAAATCAGAATGTTTGTGTTCTCCCAGTTTCATATGTTGAAATCACAACCCCCAACTGTTAAGGCCTTTCTGATATTACTACAGCCGTTCTGTTTTATTCCTGTAGCCAGCCATCTTACTTTGTTACAGAGGACCTTTCTCATGCCTGAGTTAACAATCATATACCCTATTAGGTTCTATGCTTTGGTGTTCTTGGAAATTCCCCAGACCCTTGCCCTCCTTTAGAGCCAATTACAACAACATAAGTTAGAACTGCTTTGTATAGTTAGCTACAATAAGCTTGGACCTGAACCAACCTCCAATATCACCCGGCAGCGCTTCCTGAACCTACGTTTGAGCTTTTATGATTGCTATGACCTTTTGTGGTTTTTGCCTTTATAAGCTTCCCCTGGGAAACAGTCAGGGTCACAGTCTCAGCTCCCAAGTCTGACCTGTATCCCTGTTCAATCAATCTTGGAGTGTGTGTTCAATAAGCAATCCCTGCTTGACTGAGATCAGTGACCAAGTGATCTGTTGGGTGATTCCTGGACCCCCAACACCAACATAATGTGATTAGGTCATGAAGCCTTAGAGGAGGAGCCCATGTGATTAGAAATAGTGTCTTTATAAAAGAGAATCCAGAGAGACAACTGTCTTTCTCTACCATATGAGGGCAACATGAGCAGATGCCATCTGTGGACTAGAAAGCAGTTCCTTACACTGAACCTGTAAGCACTTTGATCATGTAACTTATACTCTTCAGGTGTGTAGGAAGTATCTGTTGTTTATAAACATCACATTTATGATATTTTATTACAACATCCCAAGCAGACCAATATAGTGCCCTACTTATTGTCTCTACCATCTATGTTTATTCCAATTCTAATTATGACTAAACTGTATCGTGGAAGAATGCCATATAAAGACCAAATATAGAATTTTCCCTCGGTGTTTCTTTTCTGCGTTTGTGGGACACTCGGTATTGCTGATTATCCCTAGTTCACTGGTCAGATCTTTGAGCAGCAGTTTAATGTGCTTCACACTTGGCTTTATCTCTGTTCATTCTCAAGACGTTACTCACCCCCAGCCTCAACTCTTCTATGAGTCTCATCTCTCACGTTAAACTGAGCATATCTTTCTACATATTCTGCAAAACTTTCAACCAAGGTAAAAACATAAATTCATTTTATTTTGTCTGTTAAAATTTCAAAAAGTATATCTTTCATATGACAGGATATCTTCAAAAAATATTTATTGGCTCACCATTGCCCACTAAATTACACACAAGGTGTCTAGAGTATGCTCAAGGCTCTACATGATATATTTCAAGCTATATTTCAAGTCCTTTCTCTTTCATTGCTTCTCATCACATAATCTGTTCTAAAGACCAAGTAAAAGGACTGTGAAATTTTACATGTGTCCACATTTTCCTGCTTCCACTCTTTTGATCATACTTGTTTGTTTATATTGGAGCCTACCTAATTCTCCATCCTTCTGTCATAATGATTCCCTCTTACAGAATTTTCTCAATAGGCTCCATGAAATTGTACCCCCCCTTCTCTCCTCTCCAAAGAGAAATATTGCCTTTTCTTTCAAAATGCTGCATTATATTATTTTCTCTATCTCTTTATGTAATGCACACATGCTGGAATATATGTATGTATATATTGCAAATGTACATAATACAAATATAGGCATGCACATGTGCATGCACACACATAAAACAAACATAAAAATTTTTATAATATTTTGGGGACTATACCTACATAGCTTGCATATATTTCTTCAAAAATATTTGTGGAGCTTCATTTGCCTCTTTAAATCCTCCTAATTTGTTTTACCCTTTATTTATTTATACACTTTACATCCTAATATCTCCCCTCTTCCTTGAGCCCCCTCTCACAGCTCCTCCTCAATTCCTTTCTTTTTCTACTCTGAGAAGGGGGAGTCACCCCTAGCTATCACCCCTCCCTGGCACACCAAGTCTCTGCAGGATTAGATGTATCCTCTACCACTAAGGCCAGACAAGGCAGTCCACTTAGAGGAATGGATCCACAGACAGGTAACAGATTCAGGGATATTCCTACTCCAGTTGTTGGAGGACCTGCATGAAGACCAAACTGCACATCTGCTATATATGTATGGGGAATCTTGTCCCAGCTCATGCTAGCTGGTAGATGGTTCAGTCTCTGAGAGCCCCCAAGGGTCCAGGTTAGTTGACTCTGTTGGTCTTCCTGTGGAGTCCCTATCCTTTTTAGGAGAAATTTATGAAGTTTTCGATAACATTTTGAGGGCTCTATTTAGATGGTTTGCATATACATATTCAAAAATATTTGTGGAGTTGCATTCACCTCTTGAAATCCTCCTAGTTTCTTATATACGTTCTCAATTCCGTTTTGATTCAGAGATATTTTAATCTACATAACTTGAATTTAGAAATAAATATCATAAGACAAATTTGAGGGTCAAATCTGCGGCTCATGATCACATGTTTAGTGACAAAACGAATGTCCAAAAAAATCAGGTTGAATTTTAATGAAAATCATAGTTAGAATATTGATCTCCAACACACCACTGATCAAAAATTGAGCAAAGAGACATGGATGTGTAATACCTATATGGAGAGTGCTTGAGGATTTGACTTATGAAATCTAAGTTAATAGAATCAGTTGTTCAGTTTTTCTCTTTATTAGAAGTCTCTAGCTGCATATATAGAAGAGGATGGCCTAGTTGGCCATCAGTGGGAAGAGAGGCCCCTTGGTTATGCAGACTTTATATGCCCCAATACAGGGGAATGCCAGGGCCAGGGGGTGGGAGCGGGTGGGTAGGGTAGCAGGGCCGGGAGGGGGGAGGATATAGGGAACTTTCTGGATAAAACTTGAAATGTAAATGAAGAAAATATCTAATAAAAGTTGAAAAAAAAAAAAGAAGTCAAACTTGGGGAAATCACTGGATTTCTTAACATTTTTACTTCCATGAATTACATTCTGTTGAACACATGCTTCTGGAAGTTTCTGTGATAAAATATTTTTCAACAAAGGAGATTTTTGTGTTAACATCTCTGCTCCTTAACCTTGCTCACTACATCAGGCATCATTATCTAGATCAAAATTTTATACTGACCTGGACAGAAACACTGAGGGGATCAGCCACTGAACCTGAGGTGAGGTTGTTTGAACTCAGGAAATCCTGTTCTCTGCTCTTGCTTTTATAGTTCTGCTGCTTTTTATACAATTAGACCCTCTTCAAGGATAAGGAGTGTGAGTTTTAATACCCCAGAATTAGTACCTGGCATTCCCCTACACTGGGGCATTCACAGGACCAAGGGCCTCTCCTCCAATTAATGCCCAACAAGGCCATCCTCTGCTGCAAATGCGGCTGGAACCAAGGGTAGCTTCACGCGTACTCTTCAGTTGGTGGTTTAGTCCCTGAGAAATATGGAATGCTTCATGAATTTGCATGTCATTCTTGTGCAATGGTCATGCTAATCTCTGTATCGTTCCAATTTTAGTATATGTGCTGTCAAAGTGAGCACCTCAGCCCTATTCTTAACATTGAATCTGATTTTCTGGTACTACCTCAGTAAACATGTGTTTATTCTTGTCAGTAGCCAAATAGCAAGCTAGTTGGTGCCAGTGTTGGAACCTAGAGGAAAAGTTGCTTATGTGATACTCATTCCTTCCTGGTCACAGACATATTAAATGTCTCTGTGAACATTTCTGCCTTTGTATTTAAGTAAAAATTTTCTCATTTACTCAATGTGCATGTTATTTTTTCTCAGAATGCTTAAATTAACTAGAAATAAATAAAAAACCAAATGACCAGCTGTACTGGGTATGGTCCAATAGAAAATTGCTATGTACCTGTAAAATGTTCAGGAGCCTGATGTTCATATAAACATTTCTTTCTTTGTAACCTTTGAGAAGTGGCTAGGCCATCAGTCTCCCCCCTCCCCCTCTGACTTCTTTTGTAACCTTCTCTTCAAATTTTTATGGACTCTTTTCTATAAATAGATATAATTCTGTGAAAGCATTGGAGGGAAGAATAGGAACCCGAGCTGATCTAGTTCTCATCTGTATCACAATACACTAAACATTGGTTGAATAGAACTTTTTAAAAGGTTGGGTACTTTCATTTACTGGCTGGAAAAAATGCAGCACATGCACTTTAGGTCTCTCAGCACTTCCTCAGGCTGTCATGATAGATGAAGGGTGCAAGGTGGTGGGAATAGTCACAACTCCCCTATTAGAAAGAATCATACTATGGTACTACACAGGTTTATATGTTCAACACAGTAACCAAAACAAACTATTGTTTCAAAGTGTCACGTATTGTGGGCTTAATTATAGAATTATCATTTATTTTTGTATTACTATTTCCCTATCTTTTGCTATAGTACTAACCTAGTACTTTATAGCTATTTTCTGTACAAATTCAATTACTTTGAACTGGTGGACCTGCCTCCAAGCTGCCTAAAAGGCTCTTAACATTTATGGGTCTAAGACCTTTCTGAGAATCCATTGAGATGGCAGAACTTCTTTGAAATTGTACTTAGACCCATCTTTATAGAAATAAGTGAATTTTCTGTAGGAACTTCAGGAGGGCTCAGGAGTCCCTGTAGTATGTGGGCTCCTAAAAGCACATACACTTGATTTTTTCATGTCTATTTCATCTATCAATACATTTCCTCTCTCATGCCTTTGAATATGGATGAAGCCTAGTGCACTTGGGATATAACCTAGAACTTTCACCTCACACCAGTCAGAATGGCTAAGATCAAAAATTCAGGTGACAGCAGATGCTGGCAAGGATGTGGAGAAAGAGGAACACTCCTCCATTACTGGTGGGATTGCAAGCTGGTATAAGTACTCTAGAAATCAGTCTGATGGTTCCTCAGAAAATTGGACATGGTACCTGAGGACCCAGCTATACCACTCCTGGGCGTATACCCAAAAGATGCTCCAACACATAACAAGGTCACACATGCTCCACTATGTTCATAGAAGCCTTATTTATAATAGCCAGAAGCTGGAAAGAACCCAGATGTCCTTCAACAGAGGAATGGATACAGAAAATGTGGTATATTTACAAAATGGAGTATTACTCAGCTATTAAAAACAATTAATTCATGAAATTCTTAGGTAAATGGTTGGAACTAGAACATATCATCCTGAGTGGGGTAACCTAGTCAGAAAAGAACACACTCACTGATATTAGCCCAAAGCTTGGAATACCCAAAATACACTTCACAGACCACATGAAACTCAAGAAGAAGAAAGACCAAAGTGTGGATGCTTCAGTCCTTCTTAGAAGGGGGAAAAAATATGGGAGGAAATACAGAGACAAAGTGTGGAGCAGAGCCTGAAGGAAAAACCATCCAGAGACTGCCCCACCTGGGGATCCATTCCCATATACAGACACCAAACCCAGACACTATTGTGGATGCTGAGAAGTGCTTGCTGACAGAAGCCTGATATAGCAGTCTCCAGATCATGTTTGGAAGTTATTTACATATTGTAGATCATATCTACATATGGATTCAGCTGTGACCCAATGCAAACAAACTTGTCAACAAAACTCTAAAAGCAAATCAAACTAACCAGATAAAACATACTGAAAAAAATAAAGTTGAAGGAAGAAAGATTGACGTGGGTTCACACTTTCAGAGATTCCAACCAGTGCATAGCTGCAGGACCCTGCTGCTTTTAGGCCTGTGGCAAGAGAGAAAATTTGATGAGATCAGGATCTCTTTCAACTCCTATCACCAGGGACTTCATTTCTTCAAATTGGCCCACTCTCTCATTTCCACCACCTCCAAACAATGGTAACAAGTTATGACTATATCAATGGATCAACCGACTGGTTTGGTTAAAATCTTACAATACAACAACCATGTTTCAATAACTTCACAAGCTCAGGAACAACCCTTCAACATGAATCTTTCAGGGGATACTTCCTGTCCATACCACAGAAGTACTGTGTAGCCTCTAGACTCTATAGCACTCAGCCTGTATTATATTGTCATCTTCTACACTCATACATTTTATTACCTCCTTTCTCAGAAACCACACCTCCTTGTAAGGCACAGTCAGGTCAGTGCTCAGTATATGTGCTCTGCTGTCTGATATACACATGTGCTCTTCTCTCCTTCTCTCCCTTATTGTGTCACTGAGGACCAAACACATGAATGTGTGCATGCTATACTGGCACTCCACTGCTGAGACACAACCAGATGACAAATCTGGTTTGTTTTAAAAGGTAACTTTAAAAGATATCTTTCTTTCTTTTTTACTTTTTACTCTGAAATTGTAATTCTGCCTGTATAAAGGGATTCTTTAAAACACAGCTAATGTAATGAATATATTTTTATTGTCATAACTACAAGATGAATGAAAAGATGGGTTTAGAGAAAAAACATGGCATCAGAGAAAATATGACAGAAATTCTAGTTTGTTTTTAATTGGTCCTTTTCTGTTTATTATCTTATGAAAAATAAGTTATTACAGAATTTTGTGCCTTTCCTTATAGACATGGTGACAGTAGTAACATTTATAATAGTGTATTATTTATTTTCCATATTCATAAGACAGTGGGTAAAGCTCTTGATGCAGAGTTGTATGTCATTCCATATACATTAAACACTATGCTCTGTGATGGGGAGGGGAGGTCTTTAAAGGTAAGAACTAAAGACTATACTTTAATTAAGATCCTTTTTGATCTTGGGACATTACTTTTACAATTTGTGTTTGCTGACTTAGCTACCAGCTACCATCCTCTTCTTACACTGAGATGGTTTTCTGTAGATAAGGACGTCTTGGGGAGAAGAGGACTACAAACAGATGCTTTTGTAGCCTGGGGTCTGATATTAGCAATCAGGTTGCATCTTGCCTTGTAGGAGGTGCCTTCATTGAGGTAACCAAGCATAGGGCTTCTACGGTCATGCCATGTTGATTTTGGGAATCAAACAAGATAGCAATTTTCTCCAAATTGGATAGAAAATAAATTTCCTTAATAGTTTTGTTCTTAACCTTAAATGGAAAAAGATGAGACCAGAAAACTTAAATTTATATGCTTGCTATGTCATGGTTAGACACTGTCTCACAGGGAAGTGTGGCATCAGCATCTTGATATAATGAAATTTCTCTGTTCATTTGATTTTCAATGGCTAGTTTGCATCTGTCATCTTATTTGACTTCTTAGAGCCTATGGCACCCATTTCTTCTAGGAACTCATGCTTCTGTGGACTTCATCCTCCTTTCAGCCTTGGCCTCTATAACTCAGCACACTGACTCCCTTCTCGATGGTATCCAATTTTATGCTTAAGTACTAAGGGCATGCCAACCAACATCAAATTTATATCTCTATTCCAAAGCTCTGGCTTAAACTATGGTCATTAACTGTTGATCTTGACTTGGCATCACTTAGATTCCTCAAGAGGAATTACCTTCCACATTTATTCCATCTAAGGCTTTCCTGATCCTTTTGGTAGTACTTCTGGGATTCTGACTGAGGAACAGAAAATGAAGGATCATCATTGTCCTTCTCTTTTGTTTAAGTCTCATCTCTAATCTGTTATGTAATTCTCTTAATTATATGTGGGTATGTTCAACTGTGTGTTGACTTGATCAGGTTTTACTCTTTCCATTCTCCTATTGTGATCTGAGTCATCACCAGCTCTTGTTTGGATACACAAAATCATATCCCAATCTAACCCCAAATTCTGTGGTCTTCTGCTGCACTTTCACCTATGGCCTCTCTCTTTTAGGTGCCAAGTCTCAACTTCTCTACATGACCCCTTCAATCCTTGGTCTTCAATGGCCATGGATGCCATATGTTTACTAACAGCCTTTCCTGGCCTCTGACAGTGCCAAGCTGCTCTCCATAACATCTTCATGCCTTCAAAACCAGTACCTCTAGGGAGAGTTACACAGAACTAAGTTTGGCCACCAGCACATGATACAACCTAGGCTACTTCTAGAATACAAATTCTGTGTGATAACTCACAGGAACAACTTCCTAGAAGGATTTACCTTAGTGACACTGATCTCTTCTTAGTCACTGATGATTTCTTGGCTCCAGCTGACTGTCATCAATTGTCCCAATAAAGCAAAAGTTTTACTTTAGTGGGTCTGGTCTCTTGTAAATCATGGCAGACTCTTCAGCACCAGCTGATCAGATATCACAGACTCTTCATGCAATAGGCCTGGTAGAATCTCTGTTTTTCTTTGAAACTTCATAATTCAGGCCCTGACTGTCTGCATTGCCCTCAACATTCTCATCCTCCAAGTACCTACAGAAGAGCTCACCAAGCTCTCAATATTAATGTCTTTTCTAGACAAAAGTTCCAAAAGTCCTTCCACAATTCTCTGGGAAATACATGGCTAGGACTGTCATAGTAATACCACCCTATTCTGGTACCTATATGGCTCAGTATCAACCATACTATACAGCAGGCTTCCCACTCAAGAGCAATTGACTACCACAAGCTAGACTCCATGTTTTCCTTTTTTTTAAATGTAATTTTTAAATTTAAGAGTGAGATAAAACATTAAGAGAGGAAAGGGAGAATCTGGAAGGAGGTGGAGAGGTACATTATTGTCACCAAAGTATATTACATAATTCTCAAGAAATAAATCTAAAAAATGAACTACCAAATTCAAAATGGATTATCCTTGATGATTTTCCTCTGTCCTTAAAATATTATGACAAAAATGAACACTAATACCAATAAAAACATTTGTGACTGTATTATGGAAAGAGTTCTATTTATTTTGCTTGTATTTAAAGTGTAGAAGACAGTTTCTGAATATGGCTGATTGGTTCCCCCATGCCCAAGTGTACAGTCCATTTCTCCAGTCCTCTGCACACACTTGGCTTTAATTTGAACTAGCCTTGTGATTTCCTTTCCTTTCCTTTCCTTTCCTTTCCTTTCCTTTCCTTTCCTTTCCTTTCCTTTCATTTATTTATTTATTTATTTATTTTTATTTTATTATATGCAAGTACACTGTAGCTGTCCTCAGACACTCCAGAAGAGGGAGCCAGATCTCGTTACGGATGGTTTTGAGCCCTTTCCTTCCCTTCCCTTCCCTTCCCTTCCCTTCCCTTCCCTTCCCTTCCCCTTCCCCTTCCCCTTCCCCTTCCCCTTCCCCTTCCTTCCTTCCTTCCTTCCTTCCTTCCTTCCTTCCTTCCTTCCTTCCTTTCTTTTTTTCTTTCTCTCTTCTTTTTTCTTTTTCTAATAATAGTAATAATAATAATAATAATAATAATAATAATAATAATATAGGCTACATTGAAGCTATTGATTTGTTTCCTTAGAACCTGCCTACCATCATGTGGGTGGAGACACACTAGCAGATATAGTACCATATAGAGAGAGGTGACAGCTGGACAAAAATCAAGATTCCCAGTTGAACACAGTTCTATCCCTGAGTGAATTTTTTCACATCTTAGAGCCCAACTCAGTTATCATCTGGCACTTAACAGCTGCATGAGTGACTCCCAGCAACAAGACACAACGAACCACTCCTTCATGTGTTGCTTTGAGAAATAATAATCATGGCTGTTGTTAGAGCAACTAAGAAAATGTTGAGTTTTGTTGGATTACAACTGAGAAGCAGCTCTGTAGGCTCTGGAGGGGGCAGAGAATTTTGCTTTTACTTCTGAGTTTGGACTCTGCTTGAAGTTATTTGATGGGTTTTCACAAAGTTGAAGAGTTTTATTCTACTTGGAAAATGCTCATACTGGGTCACTGGAATGTAGCCAGGCAGTATGGATGGCTACAACATAAGCTCTTAGGTGTTGGCTTATAGGATCACCTGACCCCATGAACACAATATAGGCAGGGATTAGGGGGTGGGTAATAATTTGTGAAAAGAGAAAGAGTGACCAGAAATACCACTCTTCTCTTAGGGGCAGTAAGTGACTGCTATATCAGTACATTAAAACTACAGGGACTCTGGTCAAGTGAAATCTAGAGATAGCAACACCTTTTAAACCTTATTTATCTCACTCACTGTGAACCAGTGAGAACTGTGTAGAAGGCCAGGTGTTTGCTTGATGGGTTTGGATATGAATAGTGAAGTCCCCCTCATCCAAAGAAATGGTGACATATTAGGAATCCTGGATGTATATTGTTGAGCCATTTTGAAACATTTTCCCCATTTTTTCTAGATTACTTCCAACTTTGTATTTGAAACAGGATGGTTGCTATTATTATTGACCTATAAGATGACATGTGCTAACCTTTAGTGTAAGTGTACTTATACACCAGACAATTGGCCATTTCTACCCATTTCTGCATGACCTTCATGCTAACTAGTTTCTTATTCCTTTTTCTTTGATGTTTACTAGTATTTTTATTGATATTTACCAAGCCATCTGGACTGGATACATTAGGATGTAAACACCAGAAGTAAATTGGCATTGCTGGCGTCCTCTGGACTCAGGGAGTGCACCACTCTATAATCTTAAATTGTAAAGAAACAATCTGAGTTATCTGCTGTGTGGCTTGACAAGCGAGGGTTTTTGTGGGTTACAGTTGGTAAAACAAAGACTATTCAAGCTGTGAAATGCACTCAAGAGTAAACAACAATAAATGACAAGAGGCCTGTTTTGTCAGATACATTTTTGACGGTTGTGCAGGCTTCTGATTATGAGGAGGGAAAATCTTGTTTAAAATTTCAGAATGACAGGTCTCTCTGCTGGAGTAGATTGGTTTGGTTGCAAACGAGAACAGATGGGAACCAGAGCTAATACATTTTTCTAAGATTTTTTAAAAGGATGAATTTTATTTTTAATTTTCTGTATGTGTGTTTGTCTGTGTGTGTGTGTGTGTGTGGGGGGCTTGTGCACATGAGCACAGGAACCTATGGGGATCAGGGCATCTCCATGGACCTGGAGTGAGAGGTGGTTGGGAGCCAGTGGCATCAGGGCTGATAATTGAACTCAGCTCCTCTGCGGGGCAGTAGATGTT
Source organism: Mus minutoides (assembly GCA_902729485.2). NCBI lineage: Eukaryota > Metazoa > Chordata > Mammalia > Rodentia > Muridae > Mus > Mus minutoides. The sequence continues at coordinate 1,882,251 of LR749579.1, forward strand.
CTTATTCACTTCTCCAGCTCTGCTGCTCTTCTCCTCTTCTCCCTTCTCTCCCCACCTCCTTCTATTTCAAACCTATGTTCTACATCTTAAAAGTTTGGTTTATTTTCTTTTAACTTTATAGGATTTTTTTTTTACTTTAAAATAACAACTCTTTTAAAGGAGTATCTGATTTATTTATTTATTAAAACAACAACAACAACAACAAACAACTCTATATACTCTACCATACCTGGTAGTACCAAGTACCAGAAGTTGCAAGAATTCGTTTTAAATGGCAGTAAACTGGTTATCCCTCCATAAAGAGTAAGCTGAAGAGATTTCTGTGAATTTCAATAAATTTGTGGCCCACCTCGACAAATGTTAAAGCTTTATCTATTGATATCCCCATAAATATCCTCAGGTGAAAAAACGTGAGGGGGAATTATTCTGTCTTTGCAGGTAATTACAACAGAGGAAAATAGATGAAGATGTTGGGATTGCATTCTCTGTAGTGAGGTGGAATCAAATGCCTTGGGGTTGGCTGTTGAATATAAAAGTGCCAGGTGCATATGGAATCAGGCAAAGGGTAAAGTCTTTATGATTGGACTTTTCTGTGTGAATAAAATGAACTGAAATTCTATGTAAATTCAGTGAGTTCTTCCTCATTACCATATCTAAACCCTGTTTACATAAAGATCTCAACTACATTAACTTCAACTAAAACCTTTTCTTTTAGCTCACATTAAAATATCATATTCTATAGTGCTATATTTTTTAACCTCTGGAGTTTTTCATAGCATAGTTTTCACATTATAGGGATAGAACTGACAAGATTCTGTGACAACTTAATTGATTTGTATTTAGTGTTCTTCAGCTTATGTGTTGGGACTTAAAATAACTTTGAGGCGATTTCATTTTAACTATGCAAGACTGCAAGTACATCACACATGTGGGTCTGTGGGTTCATTTAAGCTTCAGAGAGTTATTGTCGGTGATTACAGAGTTTGATTCTGATATTATTTGTGATCATTTCATTTCCTGTCAGAAAGTAGATTTAGTAGCTAAAGGGGAAAAACATCAATAAATGTTGCCTGCTTTCATGATTTGATTTCATATATCAGAAAGAAATATTAATGCTTGTGGACAGAATCTACTTAGATTTTTCTTTCTGACCAAATGAGTACGAGGTGGCATTCATTACTCTAATGGATAAATGGCCCAGTGCCGGCCAGTATTACCCATTTGTTTGCTGTGCACTGGGTAGTGCTTCTACTTTATTTCTCTCAATATGATTTCTGATATAGTAGTCATCTGGGCATTCCATTATCTAAAGGACGTAAAGTTTTATTTTGTTGTTTGGTTTAAAAAAAATATTGTTCACTTTGAGTTTCATTTGAGTTTCAGTGAAAACTGATCCAAGATGTATATTACACCTTATGTGCATCGTTTATAATTCAGTTAAGCCATTTCACAGTGCACTTTATTCATTATATTCCCTTCCTCCTTAAAGCTAGCAGTAATGAGTGTGGTAACCAGGATTTTTTTTAAAAGAATTAGAAACTTTAGAATTCAGATAGGTTGTAAGTGTTGGGTGAACTTAAGATCTTTCAAATTCCCATTGGCAGAGATTATAGGCACACCTATAATCTATTATATGACTAGTATGTAGTCATATAATAAATTTTATTATAATAAGATTTGCAAGTAAGATGCAAAAATCAAGAGTAGATGTGTTATTTTGTTGGAGTATTGGATAGAGAAAATATCATAAAGGCAGGACAAAATAAGAAGTGGGAGTAAGTAGTACTAAGAATTAGGAAAGAAATTAATGGGAACACCTTTGCAATTTGAAGAAATAAAATGGCATTCCTTGGATAAGACATTACCACATTACAGGGCGACTGTTCTGACTGTTTTAGTAATGCAATTCAACATGAAGTAAGTGGCAAGGATATTAGGTCTCTTGTCTTTCTGGAGCTAGACAAATTGATGATAAAACTATATGGAAAAATCAGGAAATAACAACTGAGAAATAATAAATTATCAAAGCCTCCATTATTAAGCAAACATAGAGTTAGTATAATCAGGTGGTCAAATGAAACAGTATGGGAATGGAACAATATGGAAGATTCCAGAGAGATTCAAATATGTATTAGTATTTAGTTTTTAATTATGATGCTATCCAAATTCTTTGGGGGAAAGATGGGCTTTTAAAAATTAAGTGGTGTTAATATTGGCTATTAAAAACATAAGACATAAAATTAGATCTGTCGGGGCTGGTGAGATGGCTCAGCGGGTAAGAGCACCCGACTGCTCTTCTGAAGGTGATGAGTTCAGGTCCCAGCAACCACATGGTGGCTCACAACCATCCGATCTGGCTCCCTCTTCTGGAGTGTCTGAAGACAGCTACAGTGTACTTACGTATAATAAATAAAATAAAAAAAAAAAAAAATTAGATCTGTCACATGGTGGAATGAGCTGCCAGTCATATAAATGTAAAAAGCAGAATACAACTTCTAGAATTTTGGTTATGGAGAGCCTGTCTATTTAGGACTTAAAGTTTAGTAGTAAGAAATAAAAGATTGCTAAATTTGACTGTACATAGCTCCTTCCCTGTAAGTGCCCATGCTACCGCCTCGCTGGCAAGAACAGACGTGGACACCAGAATCCTTCTGCAAGCATACTTTTATTGCATCATGTGGAGAAAGAGGGAGAGCCCAAGATGGGTCCCACTTATATACACCTCAGTGAGACGTGTGTTGTCAGGATTGGCTGACTGCCCATTACCTCAAGTTACTCCCCGGGATGGGTGGTGACTTATGTGGCTTTGTAACAAGCACATGCGCACTGAACTTGTTTGCTTGTCCCAGGCTGGGGGTGGTGACAGGATGTTGGCGCCATCTTGGAATGGCAGCAGAACCAGCTCGGGCGTGGCTCTCTACACTTCCCAATCTCCCAAGAGGAAAATGATCAGAAAAGTCAAAAGACAAATGTCCACTTAAAGAGTTGTATTTGCAACATAGACAATAGACAAAAAGCCAATTTGCTCAACATACAAAGTGGTCCATAAGAGCCTGGAATTGCTCTGATGCAGAATGTTCTTTGAGCAGCATCCTACAAACAACACACATTGTGGCAAGATGTCAGCATAGTGAGAAGCTGGTTTATACCAGCAACCAAATAAGCTGGGAGAAGGGTTTGGCCTCAGTTGAATATTTAAATGATGGTGGTTAAAACTGACACCTTGACTGACGCTCCACAGGGGACCCTGATCTTGACTGAAGCTCCACAGGGGACCCTGACCTTGACTGAAGCTCCACAGGGGACCCTGCTCCATCACTCATTAATCTCCTGAGAATCCTTAAAATAGAAGCTCCTCCAAGCTCAGGTGTGCCTGATTTCCTCATCCAGAGAAATTGTTTGGTATCAAATGCATATTAAATTTGTACATTTTATGGTAACTGACTATCTTAGTTAGGGTTCTCATTGCTGGGACAGAACACCATGACCAAAATGCAAGTTGGGCAGAAAAGGATTTATTTGGCTTACACTTCCATATTGCTGTTAATTATTGAAGGAAGTCAGGTCAGGAATTCAAACACAGCAGGAGCTGATGGAGAAGTCATAGAGGAGTGCTGCTTACTGGCTTGCTTCCCATAACTTGCTTTTTTTTTTTTTTAGAACACTGGACCAAAGCCCAGGGATGGCACCACCCACAGTGGGCTGGGCCCTCCCCATTGATCACTAGTTGAGAAAGCACCTTACACTTGGATCTCATGGAGGCATTTCCTCAACTGAGGCTCCTTCTCTGATGACTTTAGCTTGTGTCAAGTTGGCACATAAAGCTAGCCAGTACACTGTCTATGTAGAAATAAATAACATTACAAATAATATATTTTTGTATGTTAAATAGGAAAAAATAAAAATAATCAACATTTATTTATTGAAAAGTAGTAGAGAAAAAAAACCAAAGCTTGGACATTTGAAAAATTTATGATAAAGTGGATTTAAACCATGTAACCTGACCATCTCATAAAATATCTTTGTATCTGGTATTCGAATATTCAAATGTGCTTTGCAGCATTAGTCCCAGCCTCATGGATGCACAGTATAACTCTGCATATTTGCCAGAACTCATCAGTTCTAGGTCACACTATAGCCTCAAATATACATGTTTCTGGTGAAATTTTTACTTTTAACTCTAAACAACTCCTAACTTTCAACTTTAAATTAGTGTAGCTTTAAAAAATCATGGAACTACCTTACAAAAAGTCATCACTTTCTTTGACTCTCCCAGTCAAGAACATAAACAGGTTATAAACATGACCTCAGGTGGTAAGCATCAATATTCCACCCAGTAGCTCTCAGAACTTGCTGGTTCTCTCAGTTGTTTGGAAAGGTTGCCTAGATGGCAAGATAAGAATAGCTCAATTTGGTGTCTGTGGAAGAATCAGAGAGATTTTCTTGTGTAACTCTCAGAGAGTTTATAGCATGTTACATGAAGGAGCACAGTGCCGGTGTCAAGTAGCACACCTTTAAAATTTCAGAACATACTCCACAATAGCTTTGGCTTCACAGTTTTAATAGCAGAGTCAGTCATTGCAAATCCAGGTAGGTCAATAGCTGTGCATCAGGGGGAGAGTTGTCTCTGTTTTGTTTTGTTTTGTTTTGTTTTGTTTTTCCCTTTTTCTCCCTTGCATTATTCAGTTCTTTCAAAAACAGAAACTATCACAAAGGCTAAATCCCTGTCACACATGATCTTCCAACTTATCTAAGGGCAACAACAACAGTAAGAGCTTCGTCATGGATTTTTACCAGTTTTACTTAAAGGTTGTCCCTTTACTAGTCCTGGAAAGAAGGGCCAGGTGAGCGTTGGCATGGGTACCAAGCACTCTTACTTATGAACACTTCTGGAAGGCAAAGCATGGCCTGCTGGTGATCCCTGGGCACTTGCTCAGTGCCCAAGAGAAACACACCATGGACCAAATCCAAGGCTTTGCCATAAAAGGAGGGGCATTATGGGATGTAAAGAACTGAGTTTGCAACATGAGTAATTTAGCTCATTGCTTCAGTTCTGGGAAATTGAAATGTCGATGAATTCAGATATTTTTCTATTGGTTATTCAGACATTCTTTTGGTGTTTTTTGTTTGTTTGTTTGTTTGTTTTGTTTTGTTGTTTTTGTTTTTGTTTTTTTGGAAGGTAATATGAAAAAATAGTGGCTCTTACTTCTGAAAAATTCAGGAGTCAGAGTGTTGTCCTCATGTGACATGAACACCTACAAAACCCTGCTGAATGACTCCTCACTTAGACTCAGTGGAAACAGAAGACTCACAGAGGGACAAGAATCCATTTAAAGTCACTCACGTGTTAGACTCTGGGCAGTTCAATGGCGGCGGGAGGCTCACGCTAATAGATGCGGACGATCCACCGAATGACTTTCTGTGATCATCAGTAGCTCAGGCTATATCTAAACACATCGGGCTGAAATAACTTGAGATATGTAGACGAGTAAACCAGAAGCAACGGAGAGATTTTTCAGGATGGAGGTTACAGTGACTGCCATGAAGCTGGAAGTCTGTGATCTGCTCTGGTTGTCGGGAAAGAGAGTAGGAAGTGAGAAGATCATCAAGGAGGAAGGAATGAAACACGTCTGACATTTCAATGAGTTAGACAAGTGAATTAAATCTGGGCAGGCAGCACAGATGTGAAATTGGAGCCCTAGAAAAAGAGGAAATAGAACATAAGGCTTTTGTTACACGTGTGATTAAATCTCATGAGTCCATGGAGAGGAAAATTGAGATGCCGGAGAAACAAATGATGCTGTAAAAACTGAAGTGTGCCAACTGAGGCAGAGGCTGAAGATCCCCGAGGGAGATAAAGCAGCCTTAATGATGTCACCTCCGAGCTAACTACGAAGATAAGCTGAAACTTTCCATTGCTGAAGAATGTAAGCATCAGCCTTGCTTAGAGCCACATGCGGCCAATATTCCTGCTAATATGAGCTACCGACTCTGGGTTAAGAGATGCTTAATCAGCCCAGCGAATCCCTATCTTTTAGGGCCCCCCTTTATTTAGAAACTTGCTGGGAACAAAGGCAGATACCAGTTTTAACATACAACATCTTTTCTTTTGTTTTCCTAGATCTCAATTGTTTGCTTTTGGCCTATATCTTTATCTTATTGCTCATTTACAAGTATCTCTTACTTGAATTTTATGTCCAAAGTTATTGGAGCAATTGAGTAGTGAGGGTTTGTGCAATTGTGTTTATAAATATTTACTTATAGGTATATTAAAGGTAACTCTTAGTCAAATAATATCCTGTACTTGAAAGTTCAAAATTTCAAAAGATAGTGGACTCGGGTGTAAAAGCTTCATATCGTCATTTGGTATTTTAAAAGCTGAACACAGGTTTAGAACTTTATACAGTTTATTAATTATTCACAAGCCAACTGGCATTTCTCTTTGTGTCCCATGTGTAAGTCTGTAAGGAAATAGTAGGAAGTATTGGTTGATGTAGAGAGCAAATCCTTGGGAAAGACAGGCAGCTCCTGATTGACATTTTTAAGTCAATTTCTTGTCTGTGCAGTGCCTATTGATGAACACTTACATCCCAAGCTCCTTCCTTGATTAGATAATGCTGGTTGAGAGGTCCTGGTGTAGGTTCATCCATAATCCATAAAACAAAGTTGCAAATGAGTGTGGTGCCCTCCATGTTTCTATTGAATGTACTTGGATATCTTTCTGGGTCTTTCTTGGTCTCCTGTCCTTTCCTGTCCTCTCCTGTCTTCTCTCAACTCCCTCCCTTCTACTCACCCCACCTAACTATCTCTCACTTTCTGTCTCATTATAGGACAGAATTTGAGAACAGTCACTCTATGGAACTTTCTCCAATTTTGAAAGGTTTTTTTCCATGTTGTTCATTATGACAGTCACTAGCCACACACAGCTTTGAAGTGCTTGAAACATGGTTGGTGGGCCTGAAAAACTGTATTCAATCTTGTTTCATCTTAATTAAAATGTAAACGGCCCTGTGTAGTGGTGTCCAGCTTGTTCAGTAGTGCAGCCTTGAGAATGAGAGGTGGTTTTGGTTAGGTTTATAGAAAGGTACTCCTTTACTGGAGAATTTTCTTCATGTGGGTGTCAATATTACAGTAGATAGAAATTTCCTGTGGAATGAATTCTGCTATTCTACAGCTCCTTTTCTTGTATTGTGCTTCCAAATCTAGCCTAGCACAGGAACTAACACTCAAAATGAGTTCAGAAGTCAGTGTAAACACAGCATATGCTGTTGGGTTTTGCTAAAGAGCACAATTGAACTGATATTTCCAGTAGGTTACTATTCCTGATTTAGAACATAGGTTCCGTTTCCAGAAATGGCTTTGGGATTCACTCTTTTCTCTGTGAGTGTGTTTAAAAAAGATACTCACTAATGGGCAATCTTGAAACATGATAATAATCTTCTGTGGGGGCTTAGGAGCATATGGAGAACTTGCATTCACAGAGAGGAAGGCGTTAATGGAAAGGAAGATCAGATTCTGTTACATGGCAGTGCTGCAGCTTCTCAACACAGTATCTGAGACGGATTTAAAAAATCAGTATTTCTGAGAGACTGTATAGGATCAGAGCTTTTGGAGTTCCAGTTATTTGAGTAAAACAATAGTAAAAAATGTTTGGTGGTCTGACCAATGGAATGATGCGATTCCTTCTACCAAGAATTAGGTTGAATAAATTGTACATATATTTAGCCAATACACAAAAATCTCAGCAGTTTACTGTGGGCACATGTTCTTACCATGATTAATGATTTTCCCCTCTAAATAGGCAGTGATGAACCTCCTCATTTTTTTCTTTCTTTTTTTCCATGGCACTCTTCTGCAATAGGCTCAGCATAAGAGAGATGATGTGGGGTTTCTCTTAATTAGCGTTTATAAGAAGAAATAGAATCCTGTTAGATCCTTTGTGTGGTTATTTTCAAATCTCAAGAGACAGAGATTTAGTAACATTTTGGTTTTTCAACATGGTATTTTCTAGCTTTTTTTTTAAATTATAATTGTGATCAATAAGCATACATTAAAATGTCAGAGTAATGACATTCGTTCTTCATCAGAAAAGATTCAGAACTATATGCCTGTGCTTGTGAATTATTTAAAATCACCACCATTAACATTTCTCTATACCCCTGGGCCAGCCACCAGGAAAGCCCCAACTCTTCAAGTCAGATGTAACACTGTAGTGATCTGTCTAAATAATCATTGGATATATCAAGGGAAAAATTCTGTAGAAAGAATTCTGAAAGCAGGTGGGAGGAATAAGGACGAACTTATCCTGATTGGGAGGCGGTATCCGCATGGAGACAGGGGGTGGGGAGGAGGTATCAGATGTGGAACATTCCAAGGGTGCAGGGGGGAGATAAAACATAGGGTGTAAAAAATAAGTTAATTAAAAAAATATAACTCTTACCTTAAAGACTTTTTTCCCCTGGTGCCAAGTATGAATGTATGTGCATCTGAAACATAGATTTAGGTTATGCCAAATTTCACATTCCAATGTGGGACCTGAAGGTGTTGGGATAAAGAAAGTCATAAATCAAGGCAGTGTTCAAATTCATCATTAGGTGTGTGAGCTTTAGCAAGGCAGGGAAAACTCTCCAATACTCTTCAAATACTCTCAGATAATAGTTTTAGCCCTTTGGTTGGTTGAAAACTATAGGTCTGCTTGTACATTCTGAAACAGTGACATAATGATCACAAAGATGTTAGCTGTATATATGGGGAGCAGGGGTAAGAAATGTCTCTTAAAGGGTGAAAGATGACATCGCAACCTTCTAAGCTCTCTACATCTATGGCCTTCTGATCAGCTCATCAGTCATGCTGAAAGCTCAGCTTTCCTCAGGAACTTTACAGTGTGCTTCCTAAAATTTATTTATTTATTTTTTCGAGACAGGGTTTCTCTGTGTAGCCTTGGCTGTCCTGGAACTCACTTTGTAGAACAGGCTGGCCTCGAACACCTGCCTCTGCCTCCTGAGTGCTGGGATTAAATGCGTGCGCCACCAAGCCCTTGCTCCTGACTTCCAACCATGAAGGTCACCTGGTAGTCACCGATTTCAAAACCACCGGCTTCTGGTTATTCACCCTGATTGCCAATCTGCCCGCTTCTTGGGCTCGGAAGGCACTGCCAGTGGGCAGTTCCTGAGACCACAGAGTGTGGCCGTGGATCAGGAAGGGCAAATCATTGTAGCCGATTCCAGAAATCACCGTATGCAGATGTTTGAAGCCAATGGCAGCTTCCTGTGCAAGTTCGGTGCTCAAAGCACTGGCTTCGGGAAGATGGACTGACCCTCTGGTATTGCGGTCACCCCAGATGGATTGATATAGTGGTGGATTTTGGCAACAATCGAATTCTCATCTTCTAATAGTGTCTTCTGGTTTTTGTGTGTGTGTGTGTGTGTGTGTGTGTGTGTGTGTGTGTGTGTATGTATGTGTGTGTATATGTATGTGTATGCGTGTGTGTGTATGTGTATGTGTGTGTATGTGTGTGTGTGTATGTGTGTGTGTGTATGTATGTGTGTGTGTTAAGGTGTGCATCTAGTGTGTTTCTCATTTTTGAATTTCAAAGAAGAAATCGTCTCAGGGATATTTCTTTTTCTTTCTGTTCCCTTTATTTTTATTATTATTTTTTAAAGAACAAAAGTACAACATTGCCTAAGTCCTACCTCAGCTTAATTTTTTTAAAAAATCTTTTATTTTTTACAAATGAATGTAATTCTCTTTTGGGCAGGGACTGAGCCTGTGAAGTGATAATTTCTATCTACCTCAAATCTTTGCATTTCTTTCTCTAACCTCTCTCGGCTCCTCGGTGGAGCTCATATCCTCTTCTCTCTCAAAGGCATAGGACTCACAGGCCAGCAGTTCTGCAACCTTGAGGGCACTGGAGCCATATGGTGGAGTGCATGCATTTTGTAGTCTGAGCCAAGGAAACCCAAAACAACTAAAAGTAAAAAAGAGAAGTATAAGATGTTGGAAAGATAGAATTTAAGATAATAATAATAATAATAATAATAATAATAATAAAGTCCCTGCTACCCAGCCTCTCCTCTCAGTGTAAGCTTCCTTGTGATCTTAGGTACTTACAGAGAAAAGGGCCTTTTCTAGTTATTATGTAATTGTATTCTGTGTTCTAAAGCGATATCTTCATTTTCTTTCTTTATACAATTTTACTTGATCTTGAATCATATTATATTTACGTGTGAGTATATAAATAGTTTCCAAGTTATGAGGTTAGTATTTAGCCTTTTATTCATTTCTCATTTTTTTATATTTTGAAGATTTTCTTTTCAAAGCAAAGATTTTTCTGCTCCAGTTTTAAGCTTCAGGCAAAGCTAATCCTTCAGTGAGTGAGATCATCCAACAATGTGGGAAGGCATCTGACGCGATAGCGCTATAGGGAGGGAACAGCCGCATGGAGAGCAGCGATGGAGACACATGGAGAGACAGGATAGCGAGGGAACAGAAGAGATGTCAGGTCCACAGCCTCACTCCCTTTGCTAATATGACTTTGAGTTTGGAAAGTCATTTTACAACCTCTAGCCTCAGCTCCGTTATGGCAATTGGAGATGAATTGTTTCATATTTCTCCAGTAGAAGCAAAAAAATGCTTTGCAATGAGAATGCATCAAAGAAATAGTAAGTGCTACTCTTATTTCATCCATGAAATTACTCCTGGAAGGAGGTATTTTTTATTGGATATTTTCTTTATTTACATTTCAAATGTTATCCCCTTTCCCGGTTTCCCCCATCCCGACCCTCCCCATTCCATCCTCCCTCCCCCTGATTCTATGAGGGTGCTCCCCCACCCACCCACCCACCCACTCCCACCTCCCCACCCTCGATTCCCCTACACTGGGGCATCTATTGAGTCTCTATAGAACCTCTCCTCCAATTGATGCATGACAAGTCCATGCTCTGCTACATATGCAGCTAGAACCATGTGTACTCCTTGGTTGATGGCTTAGTCCCTGGGAGTTCTAGGGGAGGGGGGGTCTGGTTGGTTGGTATTCTTGTTCTTCCTATGGGGTTGCAAGGGAGGAGGTATTTTAAAACAACATATTTCATGGGAAGTAACAACGTGGCAGCTTCTCACCAATATCGACAGACAATTCTTTTGTCACGTGAAGCGTGGGATGATGTGGAGATGGTAAAGAAGCATTTTGCTTTGCTTTACCTAATGATTGCATAATATCTCTAGGATGTAATGTCAACGGTGAACACCAATAAGCAGAACTGTAGCAGGAGAATTATAGGATGCCAGTGCTCAGTTATTCAGTAGTGATAGCAGAGAAAGGGTTTTCGAATCACAGTGAAAGCATGCCATAGGTTAAAGAATAGTTTTTTTGAAAATTGTTTTCAGACATTTCAAAAAAGTATTGCAGCACATTCCCCCAGAGCAAGAACAGAAGTTTTTCTTTCTTTCCCCAGCTTCCCAAAATATATAGTTAGTCTTCTTCTTATCTTTCTTTTCATATGAGCAGGATCCCAGTTCAGCAGACAAGGACCTTAAAATTCCCAATCTTGTCCTGTACTAATCCCTAAAAACAGACAGGCACTATCATTAATTCTAGTAGTATATAGGGCATGGGTTTTATTGGTTAAAGTGTATGATCTCTTATTTTTAGCAAACTGTAGGCTGTCCTGCACACTCCTTCCCTTCTTGCGTTCTGGACGCTTCAGAGTCCTCAGACATACTCATGCTTGCTTGCCTTAACCTTCCTCCCCATCCACCTGTATCCCCTTCAGACTAGCTGACATCTATGGCCAGAGTCAGGGTATCCCTAGTTTTGCTTCTGTTGAACTTCATGTAGCCAGGACCCATGTTTAGCTTAAGACAACTCAGAGGCAGACCTGTTCCTCACCCACTGTTCTAATCTGGGATTGTTTGGATTTTGAACCTAGAGATTCAATCAGAACTTCAGATGGTGGAATAGTTGGAATCAGAACCCCAAGACTCAGACTAGGTCCAATAATGAAAACCAAGCATCATTACTTTGTTCCAGAAACTGTCATATTTGGGCAAAAGCAACCAAAGAATGGAACTCTGGGAGCCTGTACAACTCCAACGTACCAGACGCTGCAGCATTTCCAAAGAGCAAAAACACATCGTAGTGCATGCACACGTACTCTGAGCAAAGAACATTCTGAATCAGCCAAAGATATGAGTGCTGTGATTTATCTTCTCTGCAATCTACAGTTTTACGATTCAATAAAACATGTACATCTACTTCTGGAAGTATTGACTTTTCCTGTGCTGTCCCAAATGAAGCTGCCTTCTACACAGCAAGGCTTAATAAATGACTGTTGAATTGAGTGAATGCATGGATAAACACAGTTGTCAGATATGGCCCTGAAGAGGTGAAATGTTTAATTTAGTATGTATATTCACTTTGCATTTTGTTAATAAGAAGCTACAGACTGGAGCTGCAAGATAACCTTTGCTAATGAGAGTGACATTGCATACACAAACAACTGAAGCCTCCTTACCAGGCTTGTAAAATGTTTTCATTTTACAACCAAATTTGATTTGTCCTGCCACATTTGTATTGCTCCGCTCATTATTGCTAATAGCAGACTTTTCTTTTCCTTTTCTTTCTTTTTTTAAAAACCCCATTTCCATTCAGATCATGAACTAAACTGAAACTTATTCAGCCAAAGATATTTTTATTTGTTTGTAATGTACTGATGTGATAATTCCTACAAGAGAAAAGAATTTGGGAGCCTGTAAGTTAGGCTCCAGAATGTAGGTCAGGGTAGTTTTAGTTAAGCCATGGCAGGCTTCTTGGAAAATATTATATGGTAGCTATCTGCAGGCCCACAGAGAGTGCAGTTGGAGGCTGTGTGTAGAAACTCATCTTCCAATGCATTTGCAGTGATACAGTGGTATAGCTAGTTATCTTAATGTCAAAACCATTTCACAGAGAAGCACTAGAGTGGTGAAGATATTTTGCATACTTGATGGCCAAATTGGGACAGAGTTTAATTCTGCTGACTCCCAGGCCAAAGAGTCTTTAAATTCAAGGGGCATAAATAACACTTTGCTACAAGCCTCATGCTTAGCCTGTGGGCTTATAACTCATGAGCAGTCAGGACAGATTTGCTCATGGTTAGAATCCATGATGTTGACCACCTGTGTTTTAATGAGGCCTGAGTCATGCCCTGCTCATTACAAAGGTATGGTCATTTCCTTCCACAGCTGCATCTGAACTTTAACTTAGATTTAACTCTGAAAGCAGGAAATAAGAAGAGGCATAAGAAGAGGCATAGAAAAAAAAAAAAAAAAGAAGAGGCGTAGAAAGACAGATGTAAATACTTCATAGTTGTTCTCAACATTCCTAATGCTTCGACCTTCAATACAGTTTTTCCATGTGTTAAACCCAACCATAAAGTTATTTCATTGCTACTTCATAACTATAATTTTGCTACTGTTGTGAGTCATAATGTAAATATCTGATAACCAACCCACAAAGGGGTCATGACCCACAGGTTGAGAACTACTGTTTTATAGGCTTCTTTAACTATGTTAGATGGCTTAAGAAAAACATGTACACACATTATATATCATGTTACAGAATCTGAAGCTTAGTGTTTACACTTAATATTTTAGTATAAAATGCACACAATGGATGACCTATTTATGTGACAACTAGTTAGCAGTTTCCTCTTTGTAACTTCCCACCTGGAAATTCATTCTTTCAGGGACATACATCAGGTAAGAGGTACACAACAGATAAGAAAACTCAAGCTTCAAAAATTTACTTTAACACAAGTTAAATGCCATTTCAAATTACCTATTCCATATTATAGACAACTAGAGGTGTTTCCAAAAAGGACAGAATTTAACTGACAGCCTCTAGAGATTGATTATACAAGCAGTGAAAATAGATGGTTAATAGGATCTGAGAGGCCAAATGAATTTGAATGTAATACACAACAACTTTAAATGATTATGATTTTTCATTGTTTCAAAAGAAAAAATGAGAAATGCAATTAATATGGCTGAACTCTGCAGGATAAATATTATTATTTAATGATGTATAAAACAACTCCATTCTAACAGCTTCATGCTGGGCATATAAATGAAAAAAATACAAATTTATGTTTATGTAAGTATGTATTTAGGACAGTTAGCTCTTAAGTTTGAGCACAAGGAATTGTTTAACTTCTTCACCTATCAAACTAATGTGTTGGGGAGACCTCACACATGTCACATATTCTTCAAAGCTCTAAATGTCACAAAGAATAAATGTAAGGCATGAGGATCGAAGTGAAAACGTATCCATTTACTGAGGACCGTTTCCCTTGCTCATCCCACTAATTCTACTAATGTTGAAGATATGTCATGATAAATAATGATGTGGTTGGCACTGCTGAGTGAGCACCTGCCATGGCCAAAAAAACTACCGGGAACTCAGCATATCTGCACCTGGATGGCATGATCTCAGCCTCCAGAATTACATCTGACTCAAGAGCCAGGCACCGAGTGCACTTGTGTGTCGAGTTACCAATGTCCTCTCTGCCCTTTACTGTGCTGCCAGAGAGGTGAGCCCAGGCCTGCTTTCATGTTTTATGCATATTCTCCAAGACCTTGGTTTCTTTTAGATTTTCCTTGATTTGATCTTGCTCCTTCCACCTAGAATGTTCTCTTGCTACAGTTTTGCATGACTGACTTGTACTTTTCTGAAACACTTTCTGTCTGTCTGTCTGTCTGTCTGTCTGTCTGTCTGCCTGCCTGCCTGTTTGTCTCTCATTCTACCTCTACTCCCCTCTCTTTAAAAAATAGTACTTTTTGGCAGTGCTCAGAGCTAAACCCTTCACCTCCTGCTTGCTAGGCAAGGGTTCTGCCACAGAGATTCTAGACCATTTTCTTTGCATTAATTCCCTAGACAAAATAGGTTTTTTTTTATATGCACTTATTAGTTAATCTAATTGCAATTATTTTAATTCTCATTCTATTTTTCCCATCAGACTAAATATCATGTGAATACACAAACCATGTATAACTATTTTCACGTGTTTCCCATAGTGCCTTTAGAGGCCTATTCTAAGAAAAATTTTCAAAGAAGACACATATCCAAGTGAAAACACGGGGTTCTTCCTGCCTTATATATTGGGTGGGTTTTGCTTTTAATGTCTTTAACATTAAGCTTTCACTTCCATATTTTTATTTAAAAAAATTTTTTATTAGATATTTTCTTTATTTACATTTCAAATGCTATCCTAAAAGTTCCCTATACCCTCCCCGCACCCTGCTCCCCTACAGGCCCACTCCCACTTCTTGGCCCTGGCATTCATCTGTACTGGGGAATATAAAGTATGCAATACCAAGGGGCCTCTCTTCCCAATGATGGCCAAGTAGGCCATCATCTGCTACATATGCATCTAGAGACACGAGCTCTGGGGGTACTGGTTAGTTCATATTATTGTTCCACCTCAAGGGTTGTAGACCCCTTCAGCTCCTGTGGTATTTTCTATAGCTTCTCCATTGGGGGCCCTGTGTTCCATCCTATAGATGACTATGAGCATCCCCCTCTGTATTTGCCAGGCATAGACATAGCCTCAATTGAGATAGTTATATCAGGGTCCTATCAGCAAAATCTTTCTGGCATCTGCAATAGTGTCTGGGTTTGGTGGCTGATTATCGGATGGATCCCTGGGTGGGTAGTCTCTGGATGGTCCATCCTTTCATCTTAGTTCCAAACTTTGTCTCTGTAACTCTTTTTTTTTTTTTTTTTTGAGAGAAAGAACACAGACCCTTTATTACTGCATTAAGTATGAGACATTTATTTTTTTATTAGATATTTTCTTAATTTACATTTCAAATGCTATCCCGAAAGTTCCCTATACACTCCCACCACCCTGTTCCCCTACCACCATCCCCCACTCCCACTTCTTGGCCCTGGCATTCTACTGTATTGGGGCATATAAAGTTTGTAAGACTAAGGGGCCTCTCTTCCCAGTGATGGCCGACTAGGCAATCTTCTGCTACATATGCAGCTAGAGACACCAGCTCTGGGGGTTCTGGTTAGTTCATATTATTGGTCCTCTTATAGGGTTGCAGACCCTTTCAGCTCCTGGGGTATTTTCTATAGCTTCTCCATTGGGGGCCCTGTGGTCCATCCTATAGATGACTGTGAGCATCCACTTCTGTATTTGCCAGGCACTGTCATAGCCTCATATGAGACAGCTATAACAGGGTCACTTCAGCAAACTCTTGCTGGCATATGCAATAGTGTCTGAGTTTGGTGGCTGATTATGGGATGGATCCCTGGGTGGGGTAGTCTCTGGATAGTCCATCCTTTCATCTTAGCTCCAAACTTTGTCTCTGTAACTCCTTTAATGGCTAATTTGTTCCCTATTCTAAGGAGGAGTGAAGTATCCACATGCTGGTCTTCCTTATTCTTGATTTTCTTGTGTTTTGCAAATTGTATCTTGGGTATTCTAAGTTTCTGAGCTAATATCCATTAATCGGTGAGTGCATATCTAGTGACTTCTTTTGTGATTGGGTTACTTCACTCAGGATGATATCCTTTAGATACATCTATTTGCCCAAGAATTTCATAAATTCATTGTTTTAACAGCAGAGTAATACTCCATTGTGTAAATGTACCACATTTTCTGTATCCATTACTCAATTGAGAGACATCTGGATCCTTTCCAGCTTCTGGCTATTATAAATAAGGCTGCTATGAACATAGAGGAGCTTATGTTCTTATTACCAGTGGGAACATCTTCTGGGTATATGTCCAGGAGAGGTATAACTAGTACCCCCAGAGCTCATGTCTCTAGCTGCATATATAGAAGAAGATGGCCTGGTTGGTACTACCAGAGGATCTTCTGGTAGTACTATGTCCAATTTTCTGAGGAAGCACCAGACTTGACTTTCAGAGTGGTTGTACAAGCTTGCAATCCCACCAGCAATAGAGGAGTGTTCCTCTTTCTCCACATACCACGCCAGCATTTACTGTCATCTGAGTTTTTGATTTGAGCCATTCTGACTGGTGTGAGGTGGAATCTCAATATTGTTTTGATTTGCATTTTCCTGATGATTAAGGATGTTGAACATTTTTTCAGGTGTTTCTCAGCCATTCGGTATTCCTCAGTTGAGAATTTGTTGTTTAGTTCTGTTCCCCATTTTTTAATGGGGTTATTTGATTTTCTGGAGTCCAGCTTCTTGAGCTCTTTGTATATATTGGAAATATTTCCCTA
This sequence comes from Mus minutoides, assembly GCA_902729485.2. Taxonomy (NCBI): domain Eukaryota; kingdom Metazoa; phylum Chordata; class Mammalia; order Rodentia; family Muridae; genus Mus; species Mus minutoides. The sequence goes on from LR749579.1 coordinate 1,899,485, forward strand.
TAAGATTTAGGATGAGTAAAAATCCTTTCCCAATCTGTTGGTGGTCTTTTTGTCTTCTTGACAGTGTCTTTTGCTTTACAGAAGCTTTGCAATTTTATAAGGACCCTTTTTCCAATTTTTTTCCAACTTTTATTAGATATTTTCTTCATTTACATTTCAAGTGTTATCCAGAAAGTTCCCTATACCCTCCCCCCTCCCGGCCCTGCTCCCCTACCCACCCAGTCCTACATCTTGGCCCTGGAGTTCCCCTGTACTGGGGCATATAAAGTCTGCATGACCAAGGTGCCTCTCTTCCCAATGATGGCCAACCAGGCCATCTTCTTCTATATATGCAGCTAGAGACATGAGCTCTGGGGGTACTAGTTAGTTCCTGTTATTTTGATCTTACAGCACAAGCCATTGCTTTTCTGATTAGGAATTTTTCCCCTGTGCACATATCTTCAAGGCATTTCCCACTTTTTCCTCTATAAATTTCAGTGTCTCCGGTTTTATGTGGAGGTCTTTGATCCACTTAGACTTGAGCTTTGTACAAGGACATAAGAATGGATCAATTCGAGTTCTTCTATATGATAACCACCAGTTGCGCCAGCACCATTTGTTGAAAATGCTATCTTTTTTCCACTGGATGGTTTTAGCTCCCTTGTCAAAGATCAAGTGACCATAGTAGTGTGGATTCATTTCTGGGTCTTCAATTCTATTCCAGTGATCTACCTGTCTGTTGCTGTACAAGTACCATGCAGTTTTTATCACAATTGCTCTGTAGTACAGCTTAATGTCAGGCATGGCGATTCCCCCAGAGGTTCTTTTATTGTTGAGAAAAGTTTTTGCTATCCTAGGTTTTTTATTATTCCAGATGAATTTGCAAATTGCCCTTTCTAACTCAGTGAAGAATTGAGTTGGAATTTTGATGAGGATTGCATTGAATCCATAGATTACTTTCGGCAGGATAGCCATTTTGACTGTATTAATCCTGCCAATCCATGAGCATGGGAGATCTTTCCATCTTCTGAGATATTCGTTTATTTCTTTCTTCAGGGACTTGAAGTTCTTGTCATACAGATCTCTCACTTCCTTAGTTAGAGTCTCACCAAGGTATTTTATATAATTTGATAATTTATAAAATGTGAAGGGTGTTGTTTCCCTAATTTCTTTCTCAGCCCGTTTATACTTTGTGTAGAGAAATGCCATTGATTTTTTTGAATTAATTTTACATCCAGCTACACTGAAGCTGTTTATCAGGTTTAGGAGTTCTCTGGTGGAATTTTTGGGGTCAGTTATATATGCCATCATATCATCTGCAAATAGTAATATTTTGACTTCTTCCTTTCCAATTTGTATCCCCTTGATCTCCTTTTGTTGTCGAATTGCTCTGGCTAGGATGTCAAGTACCATATTGAATAGGTGGGGAGAAAGTGGGCAGCCTTGTCTAGTCCCTGATTTAAGTGGGATTGCTTCCAGCTTCTCTCCATTTAGTTTGATGTTGGCTACTGGTTTGCTGTATATTGCTTTTATTATGTTTAGGTATGGGCCTTGAATTTCTGATCTTTCCTAACTTTTATCATGAAAGGGTGTTGGATTTTGTCAAATGCTTTCTCAGCATCTAACAAGATGATCATGTGGTTTTTGTCTTTGAGTTTGTTTATATAGTGGATTATGTTGATGGATTTCCATATATTAAACCATTCCTGCCTTCCTGAGATGAAGGCGACTTGGTCATGATGGATAATCATTTTGATGTTTTCTTGGATTCAGTTTAGGAGGATTTTATTGAGTATTTTTGCATCAATATTCATGAGAGAAATTGGTCTGAAGTTCTCTTTCTTTGTTGGATCTTTGTGTGGTTTAGTTATCAGAGCAACTGTGGCTTCATAGAATGAATTGGATAGAGTACCTTCTGTTTCTATTTTGTGGAATAGTTTGAGGAGAGTTGGAATTAGGTCTTCTTTGAAGATCTGATAGAACTGCACTAAACCCATCTGGTCCTGGGTTTTGTTTGGTTGGGAGAATATTGATGACTGCTTCTATTACTTACAGGGAAATAGGACTGTTTAGATTGTTAATCTGATCCTGCTTTAACTTTGGTACCTGTTATCTGTCTAGGAAGTTGTCCATTTCCTCTAGGTTTTCTAGTTTTGCTGAATATAGCCTTTTGTAGTAGGATCTGATGATGTTTTGGATTTCCTCAGGTTCTGTTGTTATGTCTCCTTTTTCATTTCTGATTTTGTTAATTAAGATACTGTCCCTGTGCCCTCTAGTTAGTCTGGCTAAGGGTTTATCTATCTTGTTGATTTTCTCAAAGAACAAGCTCCTGGTTTGATTCATGCTTTGAATAGTTCTTTTTTGTTTCTACTTGGTTGATTTCAGTCCTGAGTTTGATTATTTCCTACTGTCTACTCCTCTTGGGTAAATTTGCTTCCATTAGTTCTAGAGCTTCTAGTTGTACTGTCAGGCTGCTAGCTTATGCTTTCTCTAGTTTCTTTTTGGAGGCACTCAGGGCTATGAATTTTCCTCTTAGGACTGTCTTCATTGTCCCATAAGTTTGGGGATATTGTGGCTTCATATTCATTAAACTCTAGAAAATCTTTAATTTCTTTCTTTTATTGCATCCCTGACCAAGGTATCATTGTGTAGTGTTGTTCAATTTCCACATGAATGTTGGCTTTCTATTATTTATGTTGTTATTGAAGATCAGCCCTAGTCCATGGTAGTCAGATAGGATGCATGGAATAATTTCAATGTTTTTGTATCTGTGCAGGCCTATTTTGTGACCAATTATATGGTCAATTTTGGAAGAGGTACCATATGGTGCTGAGAAGAAGGTATATCCTTTTGTTTTAGGATAAAATGTTCTGTAGATATCTATTAAATCCATTTGTTTCATGACTTCTGTTAGTGTCCATGTGTCTCTGTTTAGTTTCTGTTTCCAGGATCTGTCCATTCGTGAGAGTGGGGTGTTGAAGTCTCCCAATATTATTGTGTTAGGTGCAATGTGTGCTTTGAGCTTTACTAAAGTTTCTTTAGTGAATGTGGCTGCTCTTGAATTTGGAGCATAGATATTCAGAATTGAGAGTTCATCTTGGTAGATTTTACCTTTGATGAGTATGAAGTGCCCCTCTTTGTCTTTTTTGTTAACTTTGGGTTGAAAGTCTATTTTATTCAATATTAGAATGGCTACTCCAGCTTGTTTCTTAGGACCATTTGCTTGGAAAATTGTTTTCCAGCCTTTCACTCTGAGGTATGTCTGTCTTTTTCCCTGAGGTGGGTTTCCTCTAAGCAGCAAAATGTTCACCCTGTTTGTGTAGCCAGTCTATTAGTCTATGTCTTTTTTTTTTTTTTTTTTTTTTTTTGGTATTTCGAGACAAGGTTTCTCTGTATAGCCCTGGCTGTCCTGGAACTCACTTTGTAGACCAGGCTGTCCTTGAACTCAGCAATTCACCTGCCTCTGCCTCCCGAGTGCTGTGATTAAAGGCGTGTGCCACCATGCCTGGCTTAGTCTATGTCTTTTTATTGGGGAATTGAGTCCATTGATGTTAAGAGAAATTAAAGAACATTGTTGCTTCCTGTTATTTTTGTTGTCAAAGTTGGGATTCTGTTCTTGTGGCTGTCTTCTTTCAGGTTTGTTGAAGGATTACTTTCATGCTTTTTCTAAGGTGTAGTTTTTGTCCTTGTGTTGGTGTTTTCCTGTTATTATCCTTTGAAGGGCTGGATTCATGGAAAGGTATTGTGTGAACTTGGTTTTATCATGGAATATTTGGTTTCTCTATCTATGGTAATTGAGTGTTTTGCTGGATATAGCAGCCTGCGCTGGCATTTGTGTCATCTTAGGGTCTGCATAACATCTGTCTAGGATCTTCTGGCTTTCATAATATCTGGTGAGAAATCTGATGTAATTCTAATAGGCCTGTCTTTATATGTTACTTGACCGAATCTTGCTTTTCAGGTGTGTTGTGGTATCCAAGAGTGGTTGAGGTGGGAGTGCTGGGTTTTGTTGATGGAGAGTAGTCTTGGTTTATGTTGGTAAGATTCTTATATTTGCCTTTTGCCATTTGGTAATTTCTGGAGTTAGTTGTGGTAGTTGTCTCTGGTTGGAGCCTGTTCCTCCTGTGATTGTGTTAGCCTTGGTTAGCTGTCCAGGGAGTCCAGCTCTCTTCTGAGTCTCAGTGGTCAGAGTACTCTCTTCAGGCAAGCTATCCTCTTGCAGGGAAGGTGCACAGAGGTCTGATGTTCAGAACTTGCCTCCTGGTTGAAGATGAAGGCCAGAAACAAGGCCTGTACCAGAAGATGGGCTGTCTCCGCAGTGTGTGCGCTCTCCTGCACAGCCTGCTCTGGAGGTCACAGCCCTCCAGGGTGGCCACCTCTCCCCTGGCAGGGAAGGTGCCTGGATGTCTGCAGCCTGAAATGGGGGTCTGTCCCAGAAGCTGTGTGGCTTCTGCCTGCCCCAGAAGCTTTGTTGCTTCTGCAGTCCGCTGCTCACCCTCCACAGTCCGCAAGCTGATCTGCACAGACTCCACTTCCATATTTTTAAAGAAGCAATTTACAAGTGAATAGGGGCAGTACTTTCTTTTTAAAATTATTCTTTTCTATTTATTCTTTTCTACATTACATCCTAACTGCGGTTCCCCCGATGTCTTCCAGTACCTCCCTTCTCCCCCCATCCACTCCTCCATTTTTGTCAGAAAGCAGCAGGCCTCCCAGGGATATCAACATGCATTGCATTTCAGATTGCAGAAAGACTAGGCACTTCCCTTCATATTAAGGCTGGATGAGGCAACCTGGTAAGAAAAAAAGGGTCCCCAAAACAGGCAGAAAATGTCAGAGACAGACCCTATTCCAGTTGTTAGGAGTTCCACAGAAGACCAAGCTATACAACCATAGCATATATGTAGAGGGCCTAGGCCATACCCATGCAGGCTCTCTGTTTATCAATTCAGTTCTGTGAGTCTCAGTGATCCCTGGTTGGTTGATTCTGTGGGTTTGCTTGTGGTTCCCTCTGCCTTCTACCATTTTCCTCCCCCAACTTCCTCTGGATTCCCTCAACTCTCCCTAATGTTTGGCTGCGGGTCTCTGCATCTGTGTCCATCAGTTGCTGGATGAAGCCTCTGTGATGATGATTTTCAGGCTCTTATCTACAAGTATAGCAGAATATAATTAGGAATCATTTTATTGGCCTTTTTGGAGTGGGGGGAGGTTGAGTTTGGTTCTATCCTAGGTCTCTGGACTATCCATCCTCTGGTTCCTGGCCCTCTAGGCAGAATTAGGGTGTTCTCTTCAAAATGTGTGCCTCAAGATGTACCAGTCAGTCATTGGTTGGCCATTCCAACAATTTCTGTGCCTTCTTAACCCCAGCACATCTTGCAGGCAGAATGAACTGGTGGAATTATAAATTATAGGTGGAAGGTATTGTGGCTAGATTGATGTCCTAACCCTCTACTGGAAGTCTTGCCTGGTTACAGTAGATGTCTGGTTCAGGCTCCATATCCCCCATTATTAGGAGTCTTAACTAGGGTAACCCTTGTAAATTCCTGGGAGTTTCCATTGCATTAGGTTTCTAACTCAAGCCCTGAAATGTCCCATAATTCCACTGGTCTCTACCAGTAGGATTTTCCTCCATTGTTACCTGACACAATTTCTCCTGTTCTTGTTCCCACCATGTGTCACCCCCTTGAACCATCCTTGTTACTTAGCCTCTCTGGGTCTATGGTCTGTAGCATGATTATTGTTTATTGCTAATATTCACTTATAAGCGAGTACATATCATGTTTGTCTTTCTAGGTCTGGGTTACCTCCCTGGGATGAATCCTATTTGATCATGGTGGATGATGTTTTTGATGTGTTCTTAGATTTGATTTGTTCTTAGATTTGATTTGTTCTTAGATTTGATTTGTGAGTATTTTATTGAGTATTTTTATATTAATGTTCATGAAGGAAACTGGTCCACAATTCTCTTTCTTTGTGGTTTGGATATCAGAGTGACTGTGGCATCACAAAATGAATTTGGCAATGTTCACTCTGTTTCTATTTTGTGGAATAATTTGAATATCATTGGCAGTAGCTCTTCTTTGAAAGTCTGGTAGAATTTGGAGACGAGGGGTGTTGTTGTTGGGGGAAATCTGGGCTGGCTCTGAGAAAGGGTTGAATGTCTATGGGCAGGGTTTGACCTGAGGTTCTGGATACAGGTGTGGCCTCAGGTAGTGCAGAGAGCTTCTGCACTACCTGAGAAAAGCAGTTCTTGTAGAATAAGAACTTGGGAAAGAAATGCCTTATGGGAAATATAGTACTTGTAAAAGAAAGTTACTAACGACTAACTTCTAATCTCAACTGGGGTTTTTGGGCAAGGAATATTATTTTACTGTTATGAAGCTAATATGCATGTAAGTTGTATAATTTTGTTTCTCAGTGCATCTAATATGCCTCTGTATACATCTAGGTAATCCAGTAAGTAAAAACATTACAATGTTGTAGGATGTGGTTCTGATGTTTGATAGGGAATCTGCATGTGAATGCTGAAGGTCCTGTTCCCCAATTAGTTCTTGATCAATCAATAAAGATGCCAGTGGCCAATGGTGGGATTTCCAGGTTCTCACAGGCAGGCTAGGAGATGCAGGAGGAAGAAAGGAATTTACCATGTTTCAGAGGGAGAGGGAGTCACCAGCCATGTGAGATGCAGGGTGTAGTAGCCATTGGTCTCTTCCCTAGGCAGGAGATTAGAAACACAACGAAGCTTAGGGCAGCTTTAGAGAGAGAAAGAAACCATGCAACTAAGCTGAGGGCAGATTTAGAGAGAGAAAGAAACCATGCAACTAAGCTGAGGGCTGATTTAGAGGTGCCAGCCAGGATTACTGGAGGAAAAGGAACACTAGTTGGGGAAGACTAAGAAAAGCCTCAGCCACTAAACCATGCTAGTTGTGGGAGGTTTAGAAGAGCCCAGCCACTGAGATATATGGCAGGTTAAAAATGAGCTCTCCCCACCCCACCCCCCTGTGTGTGTGTATGTGTGTGTGTGTGTGTGTGTGTCTTTTATCTGCAGATTCAAGGGAACTAGGGTGATGGCAGGTAGTACAGTCAAGCTAGAGCTTAAAGCAGGATAGTAGAAACTACATGCTACACATTGTTTATTTATAAACCTAGAGCTTAAAGCAGGGTAGTAAAAACTACATGCTGCACAGAGTTCATTTATAAACTATTTCATGAGTAGGCATGTAAACATGCATATTACTCTGTGTTTTATGGTTTGTTTTTAACTTCAGAGAGCTTATATCACTTAGCCATTAAAAGGAAAAACAAGGCCCTAATTGATTCAAAATTAGTTATTGTCATTTATTGGTAAGATGACTCAGTGGGTAAAGGTGCTTGCCCCCAAACCTGACACCTGAGTTCAATCTCTGGTACTCACACAGTGGAAGGAAAGGGCTGACTTCCAAAGGATGTCCTTTGACATCCATGCACACACAATTGCACATGGATGCCCTCTCCACATACACACACAATTGCACATGGATGCCCTCTCCACATACACACAAATATAATACAAATTATTAAAACTAATTATATCTTAAATTAATTCACTATTCTACTTTTTCCTCATATGTATGATGAATCTTTACAGTGGTGTGATGTAGTTTGATATGATTCTTATATGTAAAGCACTTAGGGTTTGAGTGATAATTGTCATTATCACTGTAGCTTTTTTCTCATTTCAGTTCAAAAGTAGAGCTTTTCATCATGCCAACAACTAGATTGCATAAACAGATATTCTTTGTCATTTATTATACAAATTTATTATGTATTTTCCCTAGTACTTATGGAAAAGAACTCCCTAGAACTCCTCACCAATAGCAGAGAGAAACAAAACAATTGTGTTGGAGTCTGTTACTGTTATTAGAATATTTAGCATATGTATTGTTTGGATTTTGTTAAATATTTTGCCTTCTGTGCACACACAATTGATAGAAGCAACAATCAACAGAATCTAGTCTGTTTAAGAAGAAAAGTTTTTTAAGAGCAGAGTATTGATGTACAGAGTCATTAAAAGAGCCACTCGGGGGATTGAGCATTTATGTGCAGAATGAAGCTTGCTCATTTCTCACTGGCTAGGAACCTAAACTGCAATTGGACTGAAGATACAAACACAGTATCTGAAAGTATAAGAACACTATAAAAATTTAGGAGGGATTTCTTTGGACACTGGAAGAGATAGGTTGTTTCTGAACATGACTTGACAAGCTCAGAGAAGTCAATGAAAGGCAAACTAATGGGAGTCTATCACAAAAGAAAGCTCTTACTCAGTGAAGGAATTAGTTAGCAGAGGGAAGACAGAACCTGACAGAACAAGAGAATAGATTTGCAAGCTACACATCTGATAAGGAGAAGGTCATCAAAATGTATAAGGACCTCCAGGAAGTCAGTGGCAGCATAACCTGATTACAACTGGGGGGAATCATAGAAAATGAAAATCACAGGCCTGTGAAAGTCAGGATGGTTGTCTTGAACATAACAATTGGTGATTACTGATGTGGATAGGGAGAAAACTGGATAATTGCATACTTTTGTTATGGTACTAATTAGTATTGCCATTATGGAAAATACATGGATAGTCAACACTTGATCCATCAATCCTATTTCTGAATACATGTTCAAAAGAAAGGAAGTCGAGATGTCAGAATGGCCCTTCTTTCTATGTAAGTTGTATTCACAATAGTGAATGAATAGAGGCAACCAACCAAGGTGTTCATCTCCTAACATTATGAATACTGTGGAACAATTATATAGACATAAGCAAAGATTGAAACTTTTACTTATGACAACATGAATAAAAATGGTATATGTGTGTATGTGTGTGTGTGTGTGTGTGTGTCCAATCATTGGTGGTTGATAACTTTTCAACTGATGCCTAAAATTAGTCAAAGTTGAAAATGTGTGAGGTTCAAACATTAGCATCATCTAAGTCCTTGTTAGATACACAGAATGATACACCCTGGCTGAGAATCATAGCTGTAGATCAATAGGCCCTGGCTATCCATTTGCTCATTAACATTCTAGAAGCACCTTTGAGATTTTTCTTTTTCAACACTAGTGTACATATGAATTCTATGAAGGAATTATATTTACTGGGTTCTGACTCCAGGGTTTCACATTTAACAAGCTCCTGATGAATCTGGACCATTGACATTTACAGAAAGTTCACAAATATTGCCTACTTTGCTGGTACAGGATTCCACTTCTGGGCTGCAGATTCTGCAGTACTAATTACTAAGAATGGGCAGAGATGGTTTTTCATGGTTTAAATGCAAAAATGATGTTGAGGGGACACATGAGCAATTACTCTTTTCCCATTTGTACAATTTGATGGCAGCAAGCCTTCTGTTGAGGGAACAATACATTGAGTGGAACAAAGGTTTGAAGACCTCTCTGATACCCATGAAAAGGAAGGAAGTATCTTTTTTGTTTGTTTGTTTTCTGTTTTTGTTTGTTTGTTTGTTTGTCAAGACAGGGTTTCTCTGTGTAACCCTGGCTGTCCTGGAACTCACTCTGTAGACCAGGCTGGCCTTGAACTCAGAAACTTGCCTGCCTCTGCCTCCCAAGTGCTGGGATTCTTTTAAAGCAGGAAGATGGATTCCCCAAAGTAGGAGCAAATCCAGCCTGTCAGAGGTGAGAGTCTCAGGCCCATCTTATTACTGTGCATGCAGAACAATGTTTGAGTAAAATAAAGATAACTGTCAGTGGAGAGATGATTTAGAGAAAATGTATTATAAACGAATTCCTCAGTTGTTTTTAAGTACCCATGTGTTCTCTTGTTTCGGGAATTCTGTTCAATCCATGATAGTATAGCCCTTGTGTCTTATGGATTTTTAATATAAGAACTCTTCTTTGAAGTAGAATGGATGGGAAGAATTAAAGGATAAGATTTACGTTCCCATAAGTGTTAGATGCATAGTCAGCACTGATCAAAATGACTCCCATATGAAAAAGGACTATTGGAGAATTGAATAGATTGTACAGGAACTTTGATTGCTATAACTCCCTGGAAGACTTTACTAATTTAGAGAAAGCAGAACATTAAGGCATCTTCTCTGTTTGACTCTTCTTCTTCCCCTCCCCCACATTGTGAGGCTCATTATGTTTTACCATTAACATTAATGGGATTTAATGTACAGTGGGATGAAAAAAAAGCCCCTGACTTTGGAAGCTGATAGTGATAATAAAGCCAATGTTTATAAATTATAAAATACATACTTGTCATGAAACATTTGACAAATTTTCTTAAATTCCCCTCAGATATTCATTTTATGTGCTTTATTATTTCAAATCAGTGATCCTTAGAACTCATTGGCACAACAAAATAATGTTTAATAGTCATGTTTGTTTCATTTTCTAACTGAATGTAGAACATGGTCTCCTCTTTTTTTCTTATGAGTCCCAAGTGTTAAAATAGGTGTTTTCTCTGATACACATTTATCTGATGTTTTTTAGATAAGAGTTTGTTCAACATGAAACATATAGATATAACTAGAGCCTGGTTATAAGTCAAATAAAATAAATATATTAATTTGGCACAAAATTCCACCAACTTAATAATTGTTCAGTTCAAGAAAAATCAGAATCTCAAGGAAGCTGATGAATAAAGCCAGCAAGAGGGGAAACTGAAGGCAGGTGAGGGAATTAAAAACGTCAAGAAATGGAGATGGAAGTTTGAGATGAAGGGCTCCAGGCAACTGGTGGAGAAAGGCATGACAAGTGTGAATCAAGAAGTGGTGTCAGAAAGGACGTGGGTATAACAATATGAAAGGATTGTAAGAGATGGTGAACACACTGCATGCAGAATGGGATGGTGTAGTGACACCTATACCCAGGAATACAAAGGAAGTCAGGATGAGCCTAAATTTCAATGATACTGCTCTTGCTAAAGGAGTAAATAAGTCCCAGGAGGTATAGAAAGCTACTGTTCTTGTAATGGGGTTTTGAAAACAAATGTCCTTACCAAAGAGAAATAATATTGAAGGCTAGGTTGGCAAACATAATTGTGCCTTTATGTACATTTGGTAAAAGCAGCCACAAAGAAGCATTTGGGGTACTCAGTGTGGACATTTTGTCACAGAGTATTGAGGTAGATTCCTTCATAGTAAAAACGTTTTCTGACTCAAACATTTTCAGAGCAGGTCTTCAGGAGAAAAATTTCACTTTGCTATTTAGCTATTTGCCATTGGGTTAGTTTGATGTATTTGACATGTGAGTCTTGATTTATGCAGTAGGCCAATGGCCTTCTTATAGAACTGCTGGGTGACTTGAATGCAGAATATATGTGATGAATCTGGCAGAAAATTGCTCAAAAATATTTGTATTTTTTATGAATTCCTCAAATAAAACTCACCAAGGACCATTTTCATTTAGTTGTATTGCTTTTCACCTCCCATGTCTTCCCACATTTAATAATCAGACTATTGTGTAGGCTTATATTTTTTCAAAACCTACGTTGGTAAGTGTACATAAATGCATCAAGCCGATCACTCACCAAAGGAAAGATTATTAGGGAAAAAGAGGATGTGGACCTGTTTAGAAATAGTTCTTTGGGTGAGAATCCAATCTGCATTGTGAGGATATCAGCAGTTCAGTTCAGAAGAATCAGCAGTGGTAGCTTGATCCACTTGCAAACATCATTCACAAATCAGCAATGGCAGTTCGATCCAGAAGAAACTGCAAGGCTCTGCCAATCTGCTCCAGTCTGCAGAAGCATCAAGAAGCTGCTGCAATGCCACCAGAAGTTCTTTGGTGCATTTCTCTCTATGAAGTTACAACAAATGATCAGCAGAGTGGCAAGGTAAACCAATACCACACACACAATGTCATCCACCATCTGTTGAGTTATATTTATACCCTTTCCAAACACCACGTTTTCTTAAGCTTCAGCTGTAGCAAAACATCACATGCCCCACTTCCAAGCAGCTTCCAGAACAAACAAACAAACAAACAAACAAAACAAAACAAAAACCAAAGCATACCATACCAAACAGAACATCCTCTCATGTGTCTGCTTCAGCAAAAATACCCTCTCATAAGAAAGTTTCCAGAAAAACATAACATGACACAGCTGAGTCTCCAAAGAAAACAGAAATTTCCACTTTCGTCTTCTGTTTTATTATAACAGCCAAACAATAGGAATGATGGTTTTGTTATGTGCTGGTAGCTTGCAAACTACAGAAAAAAAAGGGACAATGTGAGTCATGGTGATATTGTGACATTGTTAAGGTATAGCATATGACCTTGTGCTGAAATATACCATAAATTTTGGGAAGTAAGACAATCATTGAATCCTTGCCTCCCAAAGCTTTCCTAATAAAATTTTCTCTTTTTGCCTCATGGGTGTGCCTGGACATTCTTAGGCTCTTTTCAAGTAATTTCATATTCCTCCAGTACTTTTAATTCTGATTTAGATCATGGTTAAGTGGGTTTAACATTTATTTGCCTTCAGAGTTTAAAATTTCATCTTGTCATGTTCATGCCTTCATTCTGGCCTAAGTAGACCTTCCCTATTTTCTGTGGCAATGCTGGGGCAGTTAGTAACCTGTTTTCTCTCTAGCTTCATTTATCAGCTTCCACTTATGACATGCACAGCTACTAATTACTAATGAAAGTTTCTTCAAGTGCAGATTTGTTCACAGAATTTTGTTATGACATAAAGATGCACCAGATTCTCTAGTTCTAAGTGAACACTTGTCCTCTGGGCATGTGTAGATATTTCATGGGCAGAGAACATGTCATGTGTTCATGAGACCCGGGGTTTGTTCTCTGACACCACCATTTGGAAAGAGATGTTTCACATGATGAGTAGAAACAGAATAGATTAATTCAATGGGTCCAATGAAGACAGTTGGTTTAATTGTCAGATCATTTATATTGCTGCCATTACAGAAGTTAGGCGTATCTAGAACTAAAAGCTGCATTGATTTGTCTCAGAGAAAGGGTTCTGCTGAGAATGGCTTGTTGATGCTATGTCCAGACTCTTTGGATGGAGACCCTTCTTTATGGCAAGCATAGAGAAAATAAACCAAGTGTGAACTAAAATTGAACTTGGGGGCTGAGAAATATGTGTTCTAGCTGGCACTTTCTAGTGAGCTCTGAGGGAAAATTTGGGAGCCACCATATCATGAAGTCAGAGATGATGAAGGTAGCAATATGCAGTATGGGTTCCTATTGTGTAATTTCTGCTAAGGTGATATTAGTGCCAGGGAGCCCTGGGGAGATCATTATAGCTACCTCACTTTTTGCCTCCCTGAATGGAGGAGACTCTGAACCCCTCAATAATTTGTTCCTCAGTCCTCAACACCTCACCTCCTTTTTCACTGTACAGCCCTTATTTCTAATGACTCCTGGTTCATGGTTAAGTCTAGGAAATTGTTGATTCACTACTCCTGACACTTGTTGGCTTTCTTGCCACTTGGCATCTTGTAGTCTGTGCTTATGAATTTATCTTTCAGTTACTTGCATTTTGTACCTAATTGCCTTGCAACCTTATGTTGGCTCTTCTCAAAGACAAGGTTATTTATTCTCTCTTACAGCATCCAGTGCAGTTGTATGCTTCTTGTGTGTTGACTTCTTTGGATGATACTTGTAACAAAAGCTACCTTTTATCTTCATGGAGAGTGGAACTTCAGTGAGTAGATCATATCTGACATTTGGAAAACTTTACTTGTAATACTAGACTGTGTCACTGGAAGAAATCCTGTATTTTGTAAATCAAGGTCTTTGTTTTCTAGGTAAGGAAAGTCAGAACCAGACGACTGAAGCACTTGTTCAAGGTCATTCAGAGTGGAAACTTGACCAGGTATCCAGATACAGAGGCTGTGCTCTATCATCTGTGAAGTGTTCTTTTCCCTGATAAGGGTCAGGTGCAGCTACCCTGGTTGGCAATTAACTTTCCTGGGTCGAATCTGAGCAAATTCCTTAGCAAGTCCTGCATCACAAAAGAGGAGACAGTGCACTACCAACACAGACTGAAATTAAACTGAAAGGAATATGACACAACTGTTTAAAAATGTTTAATTCCATAAAACTCAGTGGATCAAAGTAATTATGGAGTAATAAAAGGTGAGTTGAAGCCTCAGATGGGCCTTGGGAAGAGATAAGCTTAGACCTCTTAGACTGCACACTGTTCTTCCTACAAAACATTTTTAGGTTTTGTTTTCTATTGTGTAAGTTTTATTAAACTGGCTGGGTTGCACACAAAGCCATGGTAATACAACGTGGATGCAATTTATTCATGAAAACATCCTTCCTTATATGAGGAAAAGCGTTTATTTAAATAACAAAATTGTTACCCTAAAACTTTTAGAGGTTATGTTTATGTAATTATCCTCACCTTTTAGAGAGTAGAATTTTATTTACATTGACATTTTTTGTAAGTTTATGCTTAAATAACTTTTCTCCTTTTACATAACCAATGCAAAATGTATAAAGAAAAATTCAGTTGTTAAAAGATTTTGCTTCTAACACTAAATGGGATTTTTATAGTTTTGCTGGAAGAATTGGTTAAAAAAAATCTGTGGATTTGAGGGCACAGTAGGATGTGGCATTCCATCCACACGCAGCAGGACTGGGGAATGGTGGAAAGACTGTTCTTTATAACAAGTTAGCTAAGGCATGCAAAAGAAATCGATGTTTTCTAGAAAATTATAAAACTTTCCAATCTTCTACTTTTAGAGACTAAAACTATTCAATAAATGCAATAAGAAGCATTAATTTCTATTTCCATAGGATAGCTAATTAATAAACTGAGATGAAGTAGGTAGGGAAAAAGTAAAAACGTCATTGTCACTGGGAAAGAGGAACTCTGACAACAGTAATGGGGAGATACTGAGCACACTGTTAGGAAACGTGTGTGTGAGTGTGTGTGTGTGTGTGTGTGTGTGTGTGTGTGTGTGTGTGTGCGTGTGTATGTATTTTGAGTTTTACATATCATGCTTTGATAATATTCATTCATGTCCCTGTGTCCAAATAAATAAATAAATAAATAAAAAAGAAAGAAAGAAAAAAGAAAAAAAATGCTAACAAGAACAATTTTTTTTTTTCTGTCCCAAATTTTTTTGGCTTAGTGATCTTGCAATGGAACATGGTAGATTCATTTTTAAGTGTAACCATACTTTTTTGCTACTTTACTGGGTTCTTTTATCTACTGCCCTTCCCCACACCAATCCCTTCAAACCCTCCAATACTAGGTAAGTGAGAAAGATGGTTGGAGTGAAAGGTACTTCCTGCTCATTAGGGACAATCTTTATTATGAGGATCTCTCCAACCAGTAATTCAGCAAACAACAATCCAGCAATCCAGCAAAAGCAGCCAAACAGCAAACAGAATGGCAGGAATCAGCAGCAGTGGGGGCAGACCCAGGGAGCATGGAGTGGAATCTTAAGGGTTCTTTGGAAAATTGGTGGGATGATGTTTTGCTGGGGTAAACACGTGGAGGAACATTTCATTAAAGTGGACACAGGTATCATAGGTTAAGGCACACTGGTGACGGAACATTTAGCTGACGCATGCACAGGAGAAAGGATGTTCTGCTAAAGCAAGCATGTGAAAGGACATGTGATGAAGGATTCTTTGCTAACAACACGCATATATTGGTGCACCTTACATGACGTAGTTGAGCTGCATTTACGGGATGTCATAGAGAGAAACAAAC
The DNA here is from genome assembly GCA_902729485.2 of Mus minutoides. Taxonomy (NCBI): domain Eukaryota; kingdom Metazoa; phylum Chordata; class Mammalia; order Rodentia; family Muridae; genus Mus; species Mus minutoides. The sequence continues at coordinate 1,915,158 of LR749579.1, forward strand.
CAAAAAAATTTTGGTGGTGTGTTGCAGTTTCTTGTTGATTCTGAACTCAGGCTGTTTGGGTGCACATGCTGAGGCAGACAGGTGCTGAGGCAAGACATGTGAAGGTCACATGACATTGGTGGGTATAAATAGAACTTGAAGGACAGTGACAAAGGCTGAGCTTGGCTTGATTATAGAGCTAGCTGTCCAATACTTGTGGGCTTCCTGTCTTTGTTGATCTTCCCTTTCTTGAGAGAGGTACAGCCAAGATCTCCTGGCATCCTTCCTGGTCCCTCCTACTGACTAGTACCTGGCTGTCTCTGCTAGGTAGTGCCACCACTGCTGATTCGTTTTTGTTATCCTGACTTGACTGAACTGGACCACTGGTGTATCTGTGAAATAGTTGCTGGTGGTGGATCAAGCTGCCACTGTTAACCTGCCGATTTTCAGACAATTCATGTCCATATGGTTGAAGAACCGCAATATAAAACCAGATACACTACATCTCATAGAAGACAAAGTTCATACTTTTGAGTGCATTTATACAGGAGAAAAGTTCCTGAACAGAACACTAATGACTCAGGATCCAAGAACAACAGTTGATGAGTAGGACCTCATGAAACTGCAAAGTTTCTGTAAGGTAATGGACACTATCTTTTTTTTTTTTTTAAGATATTTTATTTACATTTCAAAAGTTATCCCCATTCCTAGTTTCCCCTCCAAAAATCCCCTAAACTCTCCCCCCTCCCCCTGCTCCCCAACCCACCCACTCCTTCTTCCTGGCTCTGGCAGTCCCCTATACTGGAGTATAGAACCTTCACAGGACCAAGGGCCTGTCCTCCCATTGATGACCTACCAGGCCATCCTCTGTTATGTATGCAACTAGGGCCACGTGTCCCTATGTGTGTTTTCTTTGATTGGTGGTTTACTCCCAGAGAGCTCTGGGGGTACGGGTTAGTTCATATTGTTCCTCTTATGGGACTGCAGACCCCTTCAGCTCCTTGGGTACTTTCTCTAGCTCCTTCATTAGGGACCCTGTTCTCTGTGCAATGGACACTATCAATAGGACAAATCAGCAGTCTACAGATTGGAAAAGAATCTTCACCAACCCTACATCTGACAGGGTTATAATATCCAAAATTTGCAAAGAATTCAAGAAGTTAGACAAGAATAACCCAAATAACCCAATAAAAATGGGGACAGAGCTAAACAATTCTCAACAGAGGACTCTTGAATGGCTGAAAAGCACCTAAAGAAGTGTTCAACAGCCTTATTCATCAGGAAAATACAAATCAAAATAACTCTGAGGTTCCATCTTACACTGATCAGAATGGCTAAGATAAAAAACTCAACAGACAGCACACACTGGTAAGAATGTGGAACAAAGGAGACACTTCTTCATTGCTGGTAGGAGTAGAAATCAATTTAGCTGTTTCTCAGAAATCTAGGAATAGTTTTGTCTCAAGACATAGTTATACCACTCCTGGGCATGTATTCAAAAGATTCTTCAATGTCCCATAAAGGCACTTGCTTTATTTGTAATAGCCAGAAACTGGAAACAACCTAGATATTCCTCAAATGAATAAGAAATAAAGAAAATGTGGTACATCTACACAATGGAATAGTATTCAGCTATTAAAAATGAATTTCTGGAATTTTTATACCCTTTTAAGAGTCCCCAGAATTTCAAACATAAACTATTTTCAGTTGGCAGAATCATTCTCCTGCCAGAGCACAAGACAAATCATAGTCAGATGCTGTGGACAATTTTAGGCAGCTTCGTATCCCACACCTGGGATTAAAACAAAACCATCCTGCCAAGTTGCTAGTTCTTTACCTTTTTGCTGATGTTCACGTCTGATCACCTCTGTATGCCATTGGTGCATCCTGCTACTGATTTGAACTCCCAGAGTCCCTCTCTCAGCCTGGAAGTTCTGCCTTCCCCTTCCAGACTAGCTATTGTCTGTCAGATCTTTATTAAGCCAGTCAGCAAGTGAGGAATGTGAATATTTACAAAGTATGAGGCAGCTGATGATCCATAACAATAACAAAATCCTGTTGGTGCTTAGCTCTCTGCAGGTACAGCAATCAACAACTGAGTGGGCATAGACAACTTTCACACAGTGCACCCCAATAAGCTGCCAGTAATAAACTTCCTCCAAGAACGCAATACCTACTCAGACAAGGCCACACCTCCTAATCCTTCTCAAGTATTGTCCCTCATAGCAATGCACGATCACATACTCAAATATATGAGCCTCTGGGGGTTCATTATTCTTCTAGCCATCACCTGCTTTATGCCTTAAAATAAGTGTTAAAAGGGCAAAATGATGATAAAATTAGATGTATGTTAAACTTATAAATGTTAGTGATCCTTTTTTAAGTGAATGAAGTTGCAGATTTTAGATAAGTTTTCTAGTGGTGACTGTGGCAGAGTAGGCAGTCAAGTGAAGGTAAGCAGGTAGAGTAAGCTGTGGCTAGACTCATGTTGTGTGTGTGTTTAGGTACATTCTGGTAAGCAAAAGAGAAAAGGCATGTACTTCCCCATCCTAGAGTAAAGAAATGACACAGGCTCATAGATACCGTTATCATAGATGTGGTTTTTATCTATTTTTCTCTTCCTTTCTTAGGTACATATGGGAAGGAAAATCAGCAGGTGTATACATAATGAATGCATCGTAGATATGGGAAGGGATAAAGGAGGGACCAAGCACTTGAAATTCACAACGACATCACAGACACTCCTTAGAAATCTCTGACACATTACCTAGTGGGATGCTGGTCGTTCTACATCTGCGTGCTCCTAAGTTCTCCTGAGTATACTAAATATTTCTAAGTAAATATTTATTTAAGCTACCTATATCTCTTGTATTAAATTTTTCCCAAGAAGACAACAAAGAATATTTCCAGCCATCTAACAAAAGAGTACGATAGGAATCATATGCTAATATAAATTTTTCTTTCCTTGCTATCATTGAGTAAAATCTTCACTGTAGAAAGGCTACCATATGTAGCCTTTTCACTGTATAAAGGCTCCACTTTTTAACTTCTTTAATGGAGATAAAAAAATAATTTATCATCTCTCTGGCAGCTTCATGTTTGATTGACCAGTAATGCTGCCTCACTGTTCCTGCTATGGGAAACCCTGCCTAGGACTGGAATTGGGTTCAAAACAAAGGAGCCTTAAGTTTGAGATAAATACTAATAATATTGAAAGAAAGCAACACTGTGAGTGGCATGGAACAAAGACAGCTTTTCTCTAAAGCTCGAGGAGAGCCACTAATTAGAACACTTGTAAGAATTCTTTCAGGCTTGTTTTTGATGAGTGATGTTGTTTTCCTTTATGACTTTCAGCAAAGTTTATTTTGTAAGGGATAAACATGGTACAAGTAGATGAAAACTAGAAGCGTTTTCTTATTTTTTTTTCTTTAGTTCAAGGTTTCCTGTGTAGCTCAGGATGTTCCTGAATGTAAACATCTTCTGTCTCAGCCCCTTAGGTGCTTGTGTTCATAACTTCTCTCTGTTGACACCTGGCCATCATCTCCTTTGGCATTCAGGTATGAATCTAGGTATTTAGTGTTGGATTGTAAAAGTTGGTAAATGCCTTAAAGAATATGGCATTAACTCCTTGGTCTTCCTACAACCACCAAGATTAGACACTATTGTGGTGCCAACAAGAGCTTGCTGACAGGAGCCTGATATAGCTGTCTCCTGAGAGACTCTACTAGTGCCTGACAAATACAAAAGTGGATGCTCACAGCCATCCATTGGTCGGAGCACAGGGTCCCCAGTGAAGGAGCTAGGTAAATTACCCAAGGAGCTGAAGGGGTTTTCAGTCTCATAGGAGGAACAGCAATATGAACTAACCAGTATCTCCAGAGCTCCCTGGGACTAAACCATCAACCAAAGAAAATACATGGTGGGATTCATGGCTCCAGCTGTATATGTAGCAGAGGATGGCCTAGTCTGTCATCAATGGGAGGAGAGGCCCTTGGTTCTTTGAAGGTTCTGTGACCCAGTTTAGGGAAATGCCAGGGCCAGGAATCAAGAGTGGGTGGGTTGGGGAGCAGGGGGAGGGGGGAGAGGAAAGGTGATTTTTCAGAGGGGAAATTAGGAAAGGGGATAACATTTGAAATGTAAATAAAGAAAGAAAACATCTAATAAAAATTTCTTAAAGAGGAAGAAGAAGAAGAAGAAGAAGAAGAAGAAGGAGAAGAAGAAGAAGAAGAAGAAGAAGAAGAAGAAGAAGAAGAAGAAGAAGAAGAAGAAGGAGAAGGAGAAGGAGAAGGAGAAGGAGAAGGAGAAGGAGAAGGAGAAGGAGAAGGAGAAGGAGAAGAGGGAGAAGAAGGAGAAGAGGAAGAGGAGGAGGAAGAGGAAGAGGAAGAGGAAGAAAGAATATGGCATTAAAAGAAGAAAAGACTGTTTTAAGGATGACATTTTCAGGTTTTATCTGTAGTTTTAACCTCCCAAATACATTCTTTAGTTAATAGTAAACCAGTTTATTCTAGGGCATTGTGACTAATTTTATCTTCCTCAATTATATGCCTTTGCCATTGCTGTTCTGTCTTTCTGCATTCATTTACTGTAATGGAGATAAATGAGCAATCACTCTTAACTACTCAGTGAGGCTCCTTCTGAAACATTTACCCTATTAGGTGAGGCTAACACCAAGATCCCATTATTACACAGAGTGAATGTTTCGCTGTCTCATGCAAGTTGTGATTTTGTTTTCTTATAATAATTTACAATTGTGTTGGAAACAAGCCATAATGCAATTTTCTCCATTTGATGTGAGCAATTTTCAGCAATGCAAGAGATCTGATTGCAATGTTTTCCTTTGGTTGCTTAATATAAGATGGGCAACCTGCTTAATCAAATCCACAGCTTACCTCAATGAATACAAATGTGCTACATTATCTTTACATAAATGAATGTCAATATATTCCAAGGTAACAGCTGTAATTGCCTATTGATTACAGTCAGTTTTTTAATTCATGGTTTTAGAAGAAAATGTACTTATTTTTTAACAATCTACAACATTGTAGCTCTTTTAAGATGATAGCTTTCTACTTCTCATACAGACTATAATAACATTGAATGAAGCTGGCAGACCCTACCAATGGATAAAGACACAAAATGTAAACCACAGAGTAATAAGAATTTTTGCTCTTTTGAAACTGAAATGGATGTCAGGCACTCTTTAGGAAATTTAATATAAAGATGTCATTGTATGTGACAGACACTTAGAAGTTGCTTCCATTCTCCAACTAAAGAGAATGGAAACCAACCCATTGTCCTCGCTTTTATAGCACAATGGTTTCAGATTTCACATGGAGACTTATGATGGCAAATCAATCTGAAAAATGCTCCAGAAAAAGCACATTCCCTTTCTTCCCATCAGAAGAGCAAAGGTGGATGTGCAGCATACCTCACCCCTCCCACCACCCTTTGTGATCTGAGTTTGGACAAATGAGTGACTATTTTGTAAAAAGGATAATATTGGAATTATAGTCAGGTTATTGGGGTTCTGCTGCAGATATGTGGCCTTACATGGCAGGCTAGATGTCAGAATGCAATCTCAGAACCATTCTGAGATATTAACAAGGGTTGGGAAAGAACTCTTAGTTGAGCAGCTTTAATTTGCTACTTCTTTATAGTTTTCTGTTTTTTTTTTTTTTAAATTTAAGCAACTTTTTATTATTGAATTTAATTGTGAGATCAGAATTTTAGTGCCATGTTGGTATCATACAGTTAAATTAACATATTTTGGCCTTATTATTCTCCTCTGAAAAATATCGAATATGGACTTTGTTCAGGGCTTGCAAACCTTTTATTTCCACTACTGGAAACTCTAAGACTTAGCACATATCATTTTAAAAACAATTTAATTTTAAAATTCTGTTCCCTGTGCATAAATTCTAATATCTAAAAGGAAAATTTGTTCCTCATTCTCTTTAGTAACTATGGGTAATATTTAATTGTTGAACTACCAGAAATAATTCTTCCTCTTCCTCTTCCTCTTCCTCTTCCTCTTCCTCTTCCTCTTCCTCTTCCTCTTCCTCCTGCCCCCTCCTCCTTTTTCTTCTTCTCCCTCAGATTATATGAGGCACAGAAGCACCATACCTCTCTTTTGCTTATTTTTTTTCCAAAATATAAGTAGAAGCCATGCTTAATTTGGAAGAATACTAAAGTTACTGTTTCAGAGACATTTTTTGGAGTCAGATAGATCTGTTTTAATACAACTTGAGCCACTTGCTAGTTCTGAGTTCTTGGACAAATTAATTAATTTTCAATTTTCCTCATTTGTAAAATGGATAATATTATTTGGCTCCTAGGAAGTTTGGGAGAATTGAATTTAAAAAAATGTGGAGATAATATCTGCACAATGGTTAGGAGAAATTTCAACTGAGTAACACTATCAAAGTTATTACAGCCTTTGTTATATATAGACTTTGTTTATAGATAGTTTCCTTAACTCTTCTTCCAAGTAAAAGAGCAAATTATAAAGAAAAGGAACTACTTTGCCATTTGTCAGGAAAAGAGCTATATATATGCTTTGAAAGTCTTTTTCACCTTCTGTTTTCTTTGGCAACTGTGGAGACTGTTTTCTCAGTCAAAGAATGCAGAATGAAAGGATGGCTGTTCACTTAGACAAGAAGTAGCACAATGGAGTACTACTCAGCTATTAAAAACAATGAATTTATGAAATTCTTAGGCAAATGGATGGATCTGGAGGATAGCATCCTGAGTGAGGTAACCCAATCACAAAAGAAGTCACTTGATATGTACTCACTGATAAGTGGATATTAGCCCAGAAACATAAAGTAACCAAGATACAAGTTGCAAAACACATGAAACTCAAGAAAAAGGAAGACCAAAGTGTGGATACTTTGTTCCTTATTAGAATGGTGAACAAAATACCCAAGGAAGGAGTTACAGAGACAAAGTTCAGAGCAGAGCCTAAAGGAAGGACCATCCAGAGACTGCCCCAGCTGGGGATCCACCCCATAAACAACCACCAAACCCAGTCACTAGGCAGATGCCAACAAGAGCCTGCTGACAGGACCCTGATAGAGCAGTCTCCTTCGAGGCTCTGCCAGTGCTTGGCAATATAGAAGTGGATGCTCACAGTCATCCATTGGACAGAGCACAAGGTCCCCAATGAAGGAGCCAGGGAAATACCCAGGGAGCTGAAGGGGACTGAAGCCCCATAGAAGGAACATCAATATGAACTAACCAGTACCCACAGAGCTCCTTTGAACTATACCACCAATCAAAGAAAACACATGGTGGAACTTGTGGCTCTAGCTAAATTTGTAGCAGAGGATGGCCTATTTGATCATCGATGGGAGGAGAGGCCCTTGGTTCTGTGAAGGCTCTAGGCCCCAATATAGAGGAATTCTAGGACCAGGAATGGGATTGGGTGGGTTGGGGAGCAGGGGGATAGGGGAGGGGATAGGGGATTTTTGGAGGGGAAACTAGGAAAGGGGATAACATTTGAAATTTAAAAAACAAAATAGCTAATAAAAATAAAAAAGAAAGAAAAGAAGTAGCTAGAGAAATAAAGTGAAGGAAGTTGAAAACATTTAACCTGGCCCAAGTCTACTTATACTTTTTTCTCTCTGCATTAGGTGGCTAGCTTTATTATGCATTTTTTTTCTTTTTTTCTTGTAACATCATTTCATCAATTCCTCTTATCCCTGTGAGGTAGCTAGCTTTATCACCACTTTATAAAAGAGGAGATCAAGACACAGAGAAATTAAGTTAAGGTTTAAGAAATAGCTGGCTAATGACTAAAAACAGAAGCTTGTCCTTATGGCCCAGACTAGGGTTTGAACTATTTCTTCATCTTGGAGGAAAAATAAGAAAACAAAAATAGAGAAGAACTAGACAAGGAAAGAAAGGATCAAGATTCTTGATTAGGCTTTGTGATGACAAAAGAAACATTCACAGCTACAAACTATATTTCAGATTTGAATATTTCCAGTGCTAGGAAATTAAATTATCATGTTCAGTGTATTATTAGATACCTTATGTATAATCTTGTTATTAGAAGTCCCTACTCAGCTGAGCGTGGTGGCACATACCTTTAATCCCAGCACTTGGGAGGCAGAGGCAGGCAAATTTCAGAGTTCCAGGCCAGCTTGGTCTACAGAGTGAGTTCTAGGACAGCTAGGGGTATACAGAGAAACCCTGTCTTGAAAAACAAACAAACAAACAAACAAACAAACAAACAAAAAGAAACAAACAAAAAAACCAACCAAAAAACCAACCAAAGAAGTCCCTACTCTTTCTTGACTAAGGACTTGATTTTTACAATGGGATTTCAGTAGATGTGATACAGTTAATGCAAAAACTTGGAACATATTGTCCAGTTGGCATGTTCTGCGGTCTTTCTGTATTTCCTCTGAAAAAGATTTGCCTTGAGTAACCACTTGAGAAGCAGAATTGGACACCCCCAGCAACTGAGATCCACCCTCAGCAAACTGCATCTAAACCCAGTTAATAATGTGTGTGAAAATCACAGGTATTATGGTATGTCATCAAGGTTTTGTTTAGTTTCAAAACAGAGTAATAGTTGAGTACAATTATGATTTCATCAATATAAATAGAGTGACATTTAGTGACAATTATGATTTCATCAATATAAATAGAGTGACATTTATACATGTGTATAGACAATATCAGGATACTACAATTTCATCAAATAGCAATGTTCTCCTTCCAAATATAACTTAAAAAACTTATAACAGACTCTGTCCAAAACTGAATTAATAGAATATGCATTAAGTTTAAAAATTGTATGTGTAACAGTGAGTAATTGGGTAGTAATTAGAGAGTGAATAGAACATGAGACACACTAAGAATATGGTCAATTTACGAGGCTGAAGAGGGTGCAACACTTGTGCACACAACATTAAAACCACATATGGTAATTAAGAAGAGTAGAAAATACTGCAAAGATAATTAATAATTTCAATTTTAATTGTCTAAAAATAAGAAATTGGTAGAAACCTTCGAAGTATTTGGTATTTAATTGGTATTTTAATTCTCTCACTGACCATCTTTAAACTTTGGTGATATAGAAATTTACTACTCAGGGAATCAGAGTTTGGATATCCTTTGCCTCTAGAAAAAAGTGTTTGGAAAACTTTATTTAAGGTTTGTCTTGAAATTTACTCTGAGAATTCAATTGAGGATTATCTCATTACCTCATTCTGTAATTATCCATCCATGCAGCAGTTATTTATGTGCTTGTTTGGGAAAAAAAATGTCACTGAAAGTTCAAGTTGATTTTAGCATCTTTGCCTCCTTCAGGCTTGGTGTGCATATTACATAAGAAATAAGGATATTCATTCCATCCTTTGTGCTGTCTCCACTGTTTGTTTTTTGCTTTTGCACTGGTGGAGGAAAAAAAATCTTCACAGCTTCTTTTTGTGTTATGTTTCCAGTGTAGAGGAGAATAAATTTGCCTCACATAAAGATGTGACTGAAATGGATAGGTCAGGATGTTTAGTTAGGGAATAATTTTTTTCTTTTTTTTTTTATTAGATATTTTCTTTATTTACATTTCAAATGCTATCCCAAAAGTTTCCTTTACCCCCCCCCCCGACCCTGTTCCCCTACCTGCCCACTCCCACTTCTTGGCCCTGGTGTTCTCCTGTACTGGGGCATATAAAGTTTATAAGACCAAGGGGCCTCTCTTCCCAATGATGGCCAACTAGGCCACCTTCTGCTGCTACATATGCATCTACAGACACAAGCTCTGGGGGTACTGGTTAGTTCATATTGTTGTTCCACCTAAAGGGTTGTAGACCCCTTCAGCTCCTTGGGTAATTTCTCTAACTCCTCCATTGGGGGTCCTGTGTTCCACCCTATAGATGACTATGAGCATCCCCTTCTGCATTTATTTGCCAGGCACTGGCATAGCCTTATTCAAGATAGTTATATCAGGGTCCTTTCAGGAATATCTTGCTGGCATATGCAATAGTGTCTGGGTTTGGTGGCTGATTATGGGATGCATCCCCGTGTGGGGTAGTCTCTGGATGCTCCATCCTTTCATCGTAGCTCCAATCTTTGTCTCTGTAACTCCTTTCATGGGTGTTTTGTTCTCTATTCTAAGAAGGAATGAAGTATCCATACTTTGGTCTTTGTTCTTCTTGATTATCTTGTGTTTTGCAAGTTGTATCTTTGGTATTCTAAGTTTCTGAGCTAATATCTACTTATCAGTGAGTGCATATTAAGTGACGTTTTTTGTGATTGGGTTACCTCACTAATGATGATATCCTCCAGATATATTCATTTGCCCAAGAATTTCATAAATTCATTGTTTTTAATAGCTGAGTAGTACTCCATTGTGTAAATGCACCACAGTTTCTGTATCCATTCCTTTGTTGAGGGACATCTGGGTTCTTTCCAGCTTCTGGCTATTATATATAAGGCTGATATGAACATTGTGGAGCATGTGTTTTTATTACCAGTTGGAACATCTTCTGGGTATATGTCCAGGAGAGGTATTGCTGGATCTTCCGGTAGTACTATGTCCAATTTTCTGAGGAACCTCCAGACTGATTTCCAGAGTGGTTGTACCAGCTTGCAATCCCACCAGCAATGGAGGAGTGTTCCTCTTTCTCCACATCCTCGCCAGCATCTGCTGTCACCTGAGTGTTTGATCTTAGCCATTCTGACTGGTGTGAGACAGAATCTCAAGGTTGTTTTGATTTGCATTTCCCTGATGACTAAGGATGTTGAACATTTTTTCAGGTGCTTCTCTGCCATTCAATATTCCTCACTTGAGAATTCTTTGTTTAGCTCTGTACCCCATTTTTAATGGGGTTATTTGAGTTCTTTGTATATATTGGATATTAGTCCCCTATCAGATTTAGGATTGGTAAAAAATTCTTTCCCAATTTCTTGGTGGCCTTTTTGTCTTATTGACAGTGTCTTTTGCCTTACAGAAGCTTTGCAATTTTATAAGGTCCCATTTATCAATTCTTGATCTTACAGCACAAGACATTGCTGTTCTGTTTAGGAATTTAGACTGATGATGGGGTTGACTGTCTCCTTGGAGAGCCAATACATCTCATAGCCAAACTGAATATTTTTCTTCTCAGATGTGGAATTCTTGCTTTGCCCCAAAGCTTCAGTGGTCTAAAATCCACAGTATAAAAATGCATACAAAATTCTGCTGTTAATGACTCTGAGCTGGAAGGGTGGAGATGAAATGCAACAATATCCATGTATAAGTCAGGAGTAGAAAGAATATTGTAGCTGATACTGTAAGAAAGATATTTAGTGGTCATGGAGATCACTGTCTGTCTCCAGGCCATTATCTCTCCTCTGTGCCTGAGTTCACCTAGAAGTGCTGGTTTCTCACTCTCTGCTATGCAGATGAACTTAGCCTGGGCTATGGGAATTTTTCAGAATTCCATAGGTGATTTTAATTTGCATCTACAATTAACTAGATGTTCCTGACATCTGTATAAAAGTTTTTTATTCTCAACGTGTATGTGAATCATCATATGGCTAACCAATGAAATGATTGTGCCTTACCCCTCGACATTTCCATTGAAATGCTCTGAGATGGCCCCACATGTTTCTGAAGCATCTCAGGTACTTCCCATGTCAAAATAGGCATTCCAGAATATTGGCAAGGCTCAGTCTGAATGTCCCAGAGTACAGGGTGCTGAATGTGGCAGAAAAAGAGAGACAGACATGGTGTCTTTTCTGACACCGTGCTCAGTTCACAGAGATACAGCATTGAATGCACAAGAATCAAGGACATGGAATCTCAGTACTGGTGTCTTATCTGGATTCATAGGTTCCTTGAGCTTAGTACTATAGGAAAGAATGTAGAATTACAGACAACCTTCTGTATTGCATCCATTTCCAGAAAAGATGATGATGTGGAAATTTGCCTTTGGAAATTTTGTTTTATTACAAATAAAAATACAAGATAACAAGGGATGTTCAAATTGTAGATAAAGAACAAGTACTTTTTATGAGTAATGCATCCCGTGTGACTTGAATATATTTGTATTAAATAATATGTAATTTGGTAGAAATGGAAACTCAATTGGGACTCTACATTTTATTTGTTAAATCCTAGAAAGCTAGAATTTATTGAATGCTCAAAGGACAGTGTGATCTTGGTGCTGTATTTTAACTGTATAGAGCATCCACCATCAATCCTGAGGGACGACCTAATTTTCTAAGACTGATTTTCTTCTCTTTTATGACTCTAGACTCTACTACTTATACAATAAGAGGGAGAAATTTGTTTGTAAGCATAAGCATTTTCAAATGTCTCTAAACATTTGTAAAATCAAATTAATTTGTCAGTTGGCATCTAACATGTCCCAGTAGAAACCCAGGTGAAAACTAAAGGGAAAATGTTGAAAATAAAGTTTTGATTCATTTAAAATTTCATTTTTGAATTCTAATTATATTTTCCCTCAGAAGATGTCACTTTAATTTGCAGAAAAGGCCTATGGTATTCTTTAAGTGCTTAATCTGACAATTCCAACTTTTTAGCTCAACTCAATTGAGTTAAACTTGGAGTCTCTTATTTTATAGGCTCATCACTTTATAGCTTAAATAGAGGGATAAAACTAGTGAACATAAGCATGTGTGAGTATGAGAGTATCAGGCTGATGATTTTATTTTGGAGATCTTTAAGATGGCTGAGCAGGTGAAGATGTCTGCCTCTAAGCCTGACTACCTAGTTTGATCCCTGGTATACACATGGATGGAGAGAAACAACTCTGGTAAGTTGTCTTCTGATCTTCACTATTAGGTTTTTAGGTTTATTCCTGGACACACACACACACACACACACACACACACACACACACACACACACCACCATCACCACCACCACCACCCCTATATATAATATATATGTATAAATGTTTAGTTTTCGATCTAAAAAGCCTTTAAATCACTGCAAAATTAGCTGTATTTTAACTAAGAATGTAAAAATGAAAATATTTTTCAGAGAAATTCTTTGATTCAAACATTGAGAACCATTCATTTTTAGTAGTGGGATAAAACTGATTCTCTTTTAAAAAAGTAGACAAAGGAATTAATATATCAAAACTCACTGATGAATCTGAAGAATATATGACCATTTGATATTAGTTAATCCATGAATGTACCTAACATTTCAAATGTTTTCAAAAGACATATTTAGTTAGTTTCTCAGTTCAAAACTTCTGAAAGTATGAACAAAAAATGACCTTGAAAAAGTGCGAAGAGAATAGAACTTTTGTAAGAAGCTGAAGGTCTATGGACCACAGGTGTTGGTTTAATTTCTTCTAAGTGAAGGTCATGACTTTGGAAGATGCAGAAGGAACTGCGAAGTGAACAGCTGGCTCTGTAGATGGTATCAAGGAACAGAATTTAGTCTTCTGCATCCTGATTCGTGATTCTAAACTATTGCTCCTGGCAGAAGAAAGAGCACTCTAATGAAGAGTGGGAAAGAACATTCTTGGCAGAAGATTTGCTGACCAGAACAAGAAGGCATTGATATATGAGTGGGGTAGAAAAAAGGACCAAACAAGCTGTTAAATTATACCCCGTGGAGGAAAACAAGCTGACTTAGAAAAAGTAAAAAGAGTGTGAGAGTCATTAGTAAATTAAGGTGGATAACAGGAGGGAGGGCGAAAGGACAACATTTGTGGCTTTATGGATGCATATACACTCACCTGGCACAGATACAATACCATTTAAAGTAAGTGATATCTGAAGGGTGCCATTGTGACTTGGTGGAGTGCGAACTGTGCTGAGAGGGACTGAAATCCCAGTTTGTTGCTGTCATTAGCAAAAATGCTATACAACAGAGGTCCACAGGAGTGGGAATTTACTGGTAAGAGAATGACACTGGGAGGGAGAGGTGTAATTTTTATCAAATATTAGAAATACTCTTGTTGTAAAGGGATGTTTCTCAAGGAAAGTGTGCTTTGATTTTGCCTTTTCTCTCTATTTATGCTGTGATTTAACCACAAATAAAGAAGAATAAAAATAGAAAAAGATAGAAATAAATAAATACAGGGTGAGATGAGGAGAGAGAAGAGCAAAGAGGAGCCCAGCTGAAGAAGCCTGGATCCCTGAGGTAGAGCGTACATAGAGGGCGGAGAGATGATAATGATCCAAGCTAATGTCCGCTAGGAGCATTGTGAAAGTGGACAGATTTGTAATTGGGCAGCATCTGGCCTTTCAGTGTCCACATGATTCCAAATGTTCGCTGTGGGCCTGATCTCTACGTGGAAAGCTCACATGGTGGAACTGTAACTTTCTTATTTTCCCTTAGCTGAAGTTCATGTTTATTCTGCATCCCTTTGCCTTTTCTAGCAGAAGAAAAGGTAGTCTGGTTTCTTCCTGAAAGGGGCTGTCATGTCACCGTGATGATTTCTGAATCCTTTTGGGTAGAAATGGAATTCAAATTAGTGAGTGCCAGTCATTTGGAGCAAGTCAGTGGTCTCCAGGATATTACAACCTCCCTCACATTAGGGCTTTGCTACAGCAGGCATCTCTTTCCTCTTTCACCTTTCCTCTTCCTCTTTCTCTTTCTCTTTCTCTTTCTCTTTCTCTTTCTCTTTCTCTTTCTCTTTCTCTTTCTCTTTCTCTTTCTCTTCCTCTTCCTCCTCCTCTTCCTCCTCCTCCTCTTCCTCCTCCTCTTCCTCCTCCTCCTCTTCCTCCTCCTCTTTCTCCTCCTCCTCCTGCTTCTTTCTGATGTGCACAACCCTCCAGTCAGGACCTGTACTTGCTTTTGTTGCCTCTTCATTTGATGCTATAATTGTGGTTTGATTATAGTCCTTGTGTGAATGACTCGTATCCCTGCAACCATCACCCTATTCTTTCTGCCTTCCAGATTTCTATCTGTCTGTATAACAAGTAGGGTTACTTTTAACATTTCTATTCAGCTCTGGGTAGTTTGTTAGGTTTCTGGTACTATGGTTTTCCTCTTGTTGAGCAGACCTGGAGTCTAATTAGTGAGCTGTTGGCTGCTTCGAAGGTATGTATACCATCATGCCTACACAAATCTTAGATCTTGAAGGAGAACCTACAATTGGCACTTTACTATAACTGCACAACTCCTAAGTGCATTGTAAATGTTTGTCATTATAACCATTGATAAGTGTAGTGATCATCACTCACAAAGAAACTTCTTTTTGCATTAGATGGAAACTATTACAGAAAATTAGAACCAATCAAAAGACAGAATTATAAAACATAGTCCAACGGATACACCTAAAATACAACTCCTGCACCATAAGCAGACCATGGTACCTTTGAAGGATTTCTTTTTTTTTTTTTTTTCAAATGCTATCCTGAAAGTCCCCTATGCCCTTTTCCTGCCTGCCCTGCTTCCCAACTCACACACTCCCACTTCCTAGTCCTGGCATTCTGCTGTACTGCAGCATATAATTTTCTCAAGACCAAGGGCCTCTCCTCCCATTGATGGTCAACTAGGGCATGCTCTGCTACATATGCAACTAGAGACACAAGCTATGGAGGGGTGTTACTGGTTAGTTCATATTGTTGTTCCTCCTATAGGTTTGCAGACCCCTTTAGCTCCTTGGGTACTTTCTCTAGCTCCTTCATTAGGGGCCCTGTGTTCCATCCAATAGATGACTATGAGCATCCACTTTTGTATTTGCCAGGCACTGGCATAGCCTCATAAGAGACAGCTATATCAGGGTCCAGTCAGCAAACTCTTGCTGACATATGCAATAGTGTCTGGGTTTGGTGGTTGTTTATGGGATGAATCCCCTGGTGGGGCAGTCTCTGGATGGCCCTTCCTTCCATCTCAGCTCTGAACTTTGTCTCTGTAACTCCTTCCATGGGTATTTTGTTTCTCATTCTAAGAAGGAACAAAGTATTCACACATTGATCTTCCTTCTTCTTGAGTTTCATGTGTTTTGCAAATTGTATCTGTTAAATCCATTTGTTTCATAACTTCTGTTAGTTTCAATGTGTCTCTGTTTAGTTTCTGTTTCCAGGACCTGTCCATTGGTGAGAGTGGGGTGTTGAAGTCTCTCCTTATTATTGTGTGTGGTACAATGTGTGCTTTGAGCTTTACTATAGTTTCTTTAATGAATGTGGATTCCCTTGCATTTGTAGCATACATATTCAGAATTGAGAATTCATCTTAGAAGATTTTTAACCTTTGATGAGTATGAAGTACTCCTCCTTGTCTTTTTGGATAACTTTGGGTTGGAAGTCAATTTTATTCGATATTAGAATGGCTGCTCCAGCTTGTTTCTTAGGATTTGGATCTTGAACCGATCTCCAAAGAAACCCACCTTGTATTGTATCACCTTGTGCGTTAGGTTTTCAACATATGAGTTTTACGCAGACCACAACTATTTACTTTCTCTCTTTTAAAATAGCCTATCACATTTGTCTCCCAAATATCACCTATATTATTAAGTTTCTTCTTTAGATATTAAAGCCATCAAATGGATTTTTAAAAAAACATCTTCCTCAACTGAGTCAAAACTGAATGGGAAGATGCAAGTATGTGATATATATATATATATATATATATATATATATATATATATATATATATATATATATATACCTTTGGTGCTTGAGAATATCCTTTGTGTTTGTGTTAGGAGTATAATCTGCAAGTTCAATAATTGGTAGTATTTAGAGATGACTTTTGGCAAATAATTAGGGTTAGATAAAATCATCACACTGGTTTCACTATGCTGGGATGGCTGGATTTATGAAACCATAAATAAGATATAGTATGTACCTGTTCTTTTGGATTGTAATATTTTCTTCCATATTTTGATAAAGAGATCCTTGGTAGCTATATCTCTGGTTTGGCCTTTCCAGCTTCTAGAACAGAAAATAGGCATTTTTCTTTGTCATTTGTCCAGTATGTAATATTTTAGTACAGCAATGGAAAACAGGGTAATGAATGGTTTTATATACCAGGATGTAGGAATTTTAAAAAAAGTTTATTGACAGAAATTATTTAGTTGTAAATTTCTAATTTACAACAGAAACATAATTCTTGGATGTTAGGCTACTTTTCTTTCTCCTGTTTGTTTACATCTCTGTTGAGCCCTGTTCTCTCCCGATATTCCTACTTCCCCCAAATACTTCCTCATTTACCTTCATGTTTTCTTTTTTTTCTGGAATTTTTTATTAATAATAATTTTTAATTAGAAAATCTTCTTTCTCATTTACTCCTATTATCTGTAGGTTTGGTCTTCTCATTGTGTCCTGGATTTCCTGGATTTTTTGAGTTAGGATCTTTTTGCATTTTGCATTTTCTTTGATTGTTGAGCCCATGTTCTCTATGGAATCTTCTGCACTTGAGATTCTTTCTTCCATCTCTTATATTCTGTTGCTGATGCTCGCATCTATGGTTCCTGATTTCTTTTCTAGGGTTTATAATCTCCAAAGTTGTCTCACTTTGGGTTTTCTTTATTGTTTCTACTTCCCTTTTTAGGTCTTGGATGGTTTTGTTCAATTCCATCACCTGTTTGATTGTGTTTTCCTATAGTTCTTTAAGGGATTTTTGTGTTTCCTCTTTAAGGACTTTTACCTTTTTAGCAGTGTTCTCCTGCATTTCTTTAAGTGAGTTATTAATGTCTTTCTTAATGTCCTCTACCAGCACCATGAGATATGATTTTAAATCTGAGTCTTGTTTTTCGGGTGTGTTGGGGTATCCAGGACTGGCTGAGGTGGGAGTGCTGGGTTCTGATGAAGGTGAGTGGTCTTGGTTTCTGTTATTAAGATTCTTACATTTGTCTTTTGCCATCTGGTAATCTCTGGAGTTGGTTGTTATAGTTGTCTCTGTTTGGAGCTTGTTCCTCCTATGATTCTGTTGGCCTCTGTCAGCAGTCCTGGGAGCCCAGCTCTCTCCTGAGTCTCAGTGGTCAGAGGAGTCTCTGCAGGCAAGCTGTCCACTTGCAGGGAAGATGCAGGGAGTTTTGGTGTCCAGACCTGCCTCTTGGGCAAAGTTGAAGGCCCTATATATGTCCTGTCCTAGAAGATGTGTTGCCTCTGAGGTCTGCACACTCACCTGCACAGACTGGTCTCGGTGGGACCCTTTGGAGTTCGTGAGCTGACCTGCTCAGATTGGTCTCTGAGGGACCCGGGACCCAAGATGGCTCTCTCAGAAGTTCTGGCAGGGAAAGCCCTTCCAGGCAGAGACCTCTCCTCAGGTGGGGAGGGTGCTCGGATGTCTAGAGCCCAAAGCTGGGTCTGTCTCAGCAGCTGTGTTGCTCAGCAGTTTGCTCACTCACCCTTTGCGGTCCACAAGCTGGCCTGCGCAGACTGGTCTCTGAGGGACCCAGGACCCAGGTTCACTCCCTCCTGAGCTCCGGCAGGCCTCATGTTTTCTTAAAACAAAACAAAATTGGATTGTGTTTATGAGCGAAAGCATGATAATTAGCTTTTAGCATAGTTTATATAACATAATAATCTCTAAATTCATATTTTTACATATAAAATTGTATTTCTTTTTGCCTGAATAAAAGTCCATTGTGTTGCCACATTTTTTTTTATCCAGTACATGTTTACTTTAATTCCAGTTTGATTTTCATTCTGGAATTTATATTCAGGGAAAAAGTCTTTATAAGTGTGCCTGTCTATCACTTACACATTTCCAGAAAGGCATATATAACTTATATATGAAATAAGCCCTATACAACTTTCTTCCTTGATTTTTCCTTAATAATATTAATCTTTGTTGTTTTTGTTCCCTTCAACTTCACAACAGAACTCGTAAATTTTACATATTTATTTAAAGGTTCTTATAAGTTCATAAATATTTAATTAAATCCTTAAAATTGGTAAATCCTCATTGCTCATCATCAGTAAGCTTCCATCTTAGAAACTGGAGTCAGAAACTTGGGGATGCACTTTAGAGGCTGCTGGGACAACGTACTTCATTTCCTCACTGATGTTCCTTCAGCACTGTGAAGGATCTTTGGGACATGCTACACATTCAATAGGTTCCCAAATGAGCAGGCATGATGGCACCTATTTCTAATCCTCGTACTTGTGAGGCAGAGGCAGGTATCTCTGAGTGAGTTGGGGCTAACATGGTCTCCACAGCAAATTCCAGGTCAGTCAGAGCTACATAGGAAGACTCTGTCTCAAAAAATAAATTACTTGACTAAAGGCATTTCTTTATCTGTTTTAATTTTCAAAAAGTTGTGTTATATTTTCTTTCCTAAAAAAAAAAAAAAAAAAAAAAAAAAAAAAAAAACTGCCAGAAAGAGATCCCCTGGAGGAACAACACCTTTATGGTAACAGGTAAAGGAAATGCTTAGATAACAGTGGGCTCTTTAATGTGATTTAGCAATCATTGACATAATTAAAAGAATGTTAATGGGATAAAGAATATTATAAACTCTGTTAATAAGGCTTATTTCTTGCCTTCATACAAAGTGCTTTGTGACTTTTCTGGCCCTAGTGATCTGAATTTTTTTTCTTAAGCAGAAAAATTTCTGTGTAGAAGTAGAGATAGGTTGACAGCAATACCTTTAAGTAAAGGCGTGTACCACACATAATTTCTTCTATCATCTGGGGATTCTAGCCATGCTAAGAAGGTAAAGATAGCAATGATATTGAGGTCTTTCCAGAAAAGCCTCTGGAGCATGTCATGAACCTCACTGTCAGTGATTTGGTGCTTTCTTATGGGATC
This sequence comes from Mus minutoides, assembly GCA_902729485.2. Classification (NCBI taxonomy): domain Eukaryota; kingdom Metazoa; phylum Chordata; class Mammalia; order Rodentia; family Muridae; genus Mus; species Mus minutoides. The sequence continues at coordinate 1,934,815 of LR749579.1, forward strand.
TATGGAGGAACATAAAGATAATGAGAATTTTGTTTTTCTAACCAAACTTTTGATAAAAAAGTATGACAGTTGGGTTTCTAGGTATGTACAACATAAATTGATTATGGCTAAAAATAGATGTAGTGTAGGGTGTTAGGGAGCTCCTGTAGACTTTATAGAGAAGAGAGAAAGATTTAAATAGGTTGGAACAATGGGAAGTACAAGATCACAGTCAAGAAATTACCACAGGAATTAGCCAACCCCATACTACAACAGGTGAGTAACAAAGGAATATATTTCTAAGATTTGGGAACTGAAACACAGAGCATAAAATGTATGAGGTTTTTTGTTGTTGTTGTTGTTGTTTTGTTTTGTTTTGTTTTTACTTTAAAGTAGTATAGGGGTATAATAACTTCAATAAATTGTATAAGTTTTTTTTATTTAAAAATAATTGACTGAAATAATAGCTTATCATAGAAATTAAAGCAATATGTACTGTGGTCACTAGTGTAATGCATAAATGTATGAACTGAAAAGAAAAAACTGCTCAGTGAAATTAAAGGTGGTAGCAGAGACAGATATTTTTGTCAAAAATTGGAGCCACACTTCTCAGGATGTGTGATGTCACATGCAATGGCCATAACACATGTGCTGCTTTGTAACACACTTTCCTTCAAGAATGGGCTATACACTGGTTCAATATGCATCATTCTAGAATATCTTACCAAGGTACCACAGCTTTGAAAAAAATCACAAATCCATCAACCAACAGTTGATGTTTAATCAGCCTGTTTTCAATTACAGTTTCATGAAATGATTCAGTAAAATATATATATATATATATATATATATATATATATATATATATATATATATATATTCTGGGACCTGTGGCTATTTCTATTGGCTAAATTCCTAGATGCAGAATGATTGAAGAGAAGAAGGAAGGCACATTTAAAACTTGACAGTTATTACCAGTGGCTCTTATTAGAAGGTTGGTCATTTTACAGTAACAGCAATAGAGCATGAGAATCAAAAACCTGAAGCTTGGAAGGGTAAGTGAGTGGACTGCAGAAGAGACACAGCTTATGGGACAGACCCAGTAGTGGGCTCTAGACATCCCGGAACCTTCCCTGCCAGAGGAGAGGTGTCTGCCTGGGAGGGCTCTGCCTACAGGAGCAGTGAGGGAGCCAACTTGGGTCCTGGATCCCTCAGAGACCAGTCTGCACAGGCAGGTCAGCTCGCAGACTGTGAAGGGTGAGTGGGCAGACTGCAGAAGCAGCACAGCTTCTGGGACAGACCCAGTTTTGGGCTCTAGATCTCTGAGCACCTTCTCTGCTAGAGGAGAGGTGTCCACCTGGGAGGGCTCTGACTGCAGGAGCAGGTGAGGGAGCCATCTTGGGTCCTGGTTCCCTCAGAGACCAGTCTGTGCAGGTGAGAATGCAGGCTGCAGAGGCAACACATCTTCTGGGAGAGACCCTATATAAGGCCTTCATCTATAGCCAAAAGACAGGTCTGAACACCAGACCTCTGTGCACCTTCCCTGTAAGAGGAGAGCTTGCTTGCAGAGACTACTCTGACCACTGAGAATCAGGAGAGAGCTGGACTCCCAGGAATGCTGACAGAGGCTAACAGAATCACAGGAGGAACAAGCTCCAACCAGAGACAACTATAACAACTAACTCCAGACATTACTAGATGGTGAAAGGCAAATGTAGGAATCTTAATAGAAACCAAGACCACTCGCCATCATCAGAGCCCAGCACTCCCACCTCAGCCAGTCCTGGATACCCCAACACACCCGAAAAGCAAGACTCAGATATAAAATCATATCTCATGATGCTGGTAGAGGACATTAATAGCTCACTTAAAGAAATACAGGAGGACACTGCTAAAGAGGTAAAAGTCCATAAAGAGGAAACACAAAAATCCCAGAAAGAACTATAGGAAAACACAATCAAACAGGTGATGGAATTGAACAAAACCATCCAAGACCTAAAAAGGGAAGTAGAAACAATAAAGAAACCCCAAAGTGAGACAACTTTGGAGATTATAAACCCTAGAAAAGAAATCAGGAACCATAGATGCGAGCATCAGCAACAGAATATAAGAGATGGAAGAGAGAATCTCAAGTGCAGAAGATTCCATAGAGAACATGGGCTCAACAATCAAAGAAAATGCAAAATGCAAAAAGATCCTAACTCAAAAAATCCAGGAAATCCAGGACACAATGAGAAGACCAAACCTACAGATAATAGAAGTAGATGAGAATGAAGATTTTCTTTTTGTTTAATAATAATTCTTTATTAGATATTTTATTTATTTACATTTCAAATGCTATCCCAAAAGTTCCCTATACCCTCTTCCCGCCCTGCTCCCCTACCCACCCACTCCCACTTCTTGGCCCTGGTGTTGCCCTGTACTGGAGCATATAAAGTTTGCAAGACCAAGGGGCCTCTCTTCCCAATGATGGCCAACTAGGCCATCTTCTGCTACATATGCAGCTAGAGACACAAGCTCTGGGGGTCCTGCTTAGTTCATGTTGTTGTTCCACCTATAGGGTTGCAGACCCCTTGAGCACCTTGGGTACTTTCTCTAGCTCCTACATTGGAGGCCCTGTGTTTCATCCTATAGATGACTTTGAGCATCCACTTCTGTATTTGCCAAGCACTGGCATAGACTCACTCGAGATAGCTATATCAGGGTCCTTTCAAAAAATCTTTCTGGCATATGCAATAGTGTCAGGGTTTGGTGGTTGATTATGAGATGGATACCCGGGTAGGGTAGTCTCTGGGTAGTCCATCCTTTCATCATAGCTCCAAACTTTGTCTTTGTAACTTCTTCCATGGGTGTTTTGTTACACTTAAGGGGCCAGCAAATATCTTCAACAAAATAATAGAAGAAAAGTTCCCATACCTAAAGAAAGAAGGGCCATGAACATACAAGAAGTCTACAGAACTCCAAATAGACTGGACCAGAAAAGAAATTCCTCCAGAAACATAATAATCAGAACAACAAATGTGCTAAATAAAGATAGAATATTAAAAGCAGTAAGGGAAAATGGTCAAGTAACATATAAAGGCAGGCCTATTAGAATTACACCAGATTTCTCGCCAGAGACTATGAAAGCCAGAATATCCTGGACAGATGTTATGCAGACCCTAAGAGAACACATATGCCAGCTCAGGCTACTATACCCAGCAAAACCCTCAATTACTATAGATGGAGAAATCAAAGTATTCCATGATAAAACCAAATTGACACAATATTTTCCACGAATCCAGCCCTTCAAAAGATAATAAAGGGAAAACACCAATACAAGGATGGAAACGACACCCTAGAAAAAGCAAGAAAGTTATCCTTCAACAAACCTAAAAGAAGACAGCCACAAGAACAAAATCCCAACTTTAACAATAAAAATAACAGGAAGCAACCATTACTTTTCTTTTTTTTCCAATTTTTTATTAGATATTTTCTTAATTTACATTTCAAATGCTATTCCGAAGGTCCCCTCCCTCCTCCCCCCTCCCTGCTCCCCTGTCCACCCACTCCCACTTCTTGGCCCTTGCATTCCCCTGTATTGGAGCATATAAAGATTGCAGTACCAAGGGCCTCTCTTCCCAATGATGACCGACTAGGCCATCTTCTGCTACATATGGAGCTAGAGACACGAGTTCTGGGGGTTCTGGTTAGTCTTTTCTTTAATTTCTCTTAATATCAATGGACTCAATTCCCCAATAAAAAGACATAGACTAACAGACTGGCTACACCAACAGGACCCAACATTTTGCTGCTTAAAGGAAACCCACCTCAGGGAAAAAGATATACACTATCTCAGAGTGAAAGGCTGGAAAACAATTTTCCAAGCAAATGGTCTGAAGAAACAAGAAGGATTCGCCATTCTAATATTGGATAAAATTGACTTCCAACCCAAAGTTATCAAAAAAGACAAGGAGGGGCACTTCATTCTCATCAAATGTAAAATCAACCAAGATGAACTCTCAATTCTGAATATCTATGCTCCAAATACAAGGGCAGCCACATTCAGTAAAGAAACTTTAGTAAAGCTCAACGCACACATTGTACCGCCTACAATAATAGTGGGAGACTTCAACACCACAGTCTCACCAGTGAATAGATCCTGGAAACAGAACTTAAACAGAGACACATGGACACTAAGAGAAGTTATGAAACAAATGGATTTAATAGATATCTACCGAACATTTTATCCTAAAACAAAAGGATATACCTTCTTCTCAGCGGCACATGGTACCTCCTCCAAAATTAACCATATAACTGGTCACAAAACAGGCCTCCACAGATACAAAAATATTGAAATTATCCCATGCATCCTATCTGACCACCATGGACTAAGGCTGATCTTCAATAACAACATATATAATAGAAATCCAACATTCACGTGGAAACTGAACAACACTCTCCTCAATGATTCCTTGGTCAAGGATGAAATAAAGAAATTAAAGACTTTCTAGAGTTTAATTAAAATGAAGCCACAACATACCCAAACTTATGGGACACAATGAAGGCAGTCTTAAGAGGAAAACTCAGTCCTGAGTGCCTCAAAAAAGAAACTAGAGAGAGCATACAGTAACAGACTGACAGCACACCTAGAAGGTCTACAACTAAAGGAAGCAAATTCACCCAAGCGGAGTAGACAGCAGGAAATAATCACACTTAGGCTGAAATCAACCAAGTGGAAATAAAAAAAAAAAAAAAAAAACTATTCAAAGAATCAATCAAATTAGGAGCTGTTTCTTTGAGAAAATCAACAAGATAGGTAAACCCTTAGCCAGATTAACTAGAAGGCACAGGGACAGTATCCTAATTAACAAAATCAGAAATGAAAAAGGAGACATAACAAGAGAGCCTGAGGACATCCAAAACATCATCAGATGCTACTACAAAAGGCTATATTCAACAAAACTAGTAAACCTCGAGAAAATGAACAACTTCCTAGACATACCAGGAGTCTTAGTCATGGTTTCTATTCCTGCACAAACATCATGACCAAGAAGCAAATTGGGGAGGAAAGGGTTTGTACTGCCTAGTTTTGTGTCAACTTGACACAGCCAGTTATCACAGAGAAAGGAGCTTCAGTTGAGGAAATGCCTCCATGAGAGCCAACGGTAAGGCATTTTCTCAATTTGTGATCAAGGGGGAAAGGCCCTTGTGGGTGGGACCATCTCTGGGCTGGTAGTCTTGGGTTCTATAAAAGAGCGGGCTGAGCAAGCCAGGGGAAGCAAGCCAGTATTGAAGATCCCTCCATGGCCTCTGCATCAGCTCCTGCTTCCTGACCTGCTTAAGTTCCAGTCCTGACTTCCTTGGTGATGAACAGCTGTATGGAAGTGTAAGCCAAATAAACCCTTTCCTTCCCAATTTGCTTCTTGGTCATGATGTTTGTGCAGGAATAGTAATCCTGACTAAAACAGGGTTTATTCAGCTTACACTTCCATACTGCTGTTCATCACCAAAGGAAGTCAGGACTGAAACTCAAGCATGTCATAAAGCCGGAGCTGATGCAGAGGCCATGAAGGGATGTTTTTTACTGGCTTGCTTCCCCTGGCTTGCTCAGCCTGCTCTCTTATAGATCCCAAGACTGCCAACCCAGAGATGGTCCCACTCACAAGGGGCCTTTCCCCCTTGATCACTAATTGAGGAAATACCCCACAGCTGGATCTCATGGAGGCACTTCCCCAACTGAAAATTTCCTAAACATAACAGCAATGGCTTGTGCTGTAACATCAAGAATTGACAAATGGGACCTCATAAAATTGCAAAGCTTCTCTAAGGCAAAAGACACTGTCAATAGACAAAAAGACCACCAAGAGATTGGGAAAGGATTTTTACCAACCCAAAATCTGATAGGGAAATAATATCCAATATATACAAAAAGCTTAAGAAGCTGGACTCCAGAAAATCAAATAATCCCATTAAATAATGGGCTGCATATCTAAACAGAGAGTTCTCAACTGAGGAATAATACAGAATGGCTGAGAAGGACATGAAAAAATTGTTCAACATCCTTAATCATCAGGGAAATGCAAGTCCAAACAACCTTGAGATTCCACCTCACACCAGCCAGAATGGCTAAGATAAAAAATTTAGGTGACAGCAGATGCTGGCAAGGATGTGGAGAAAGAGGAACACTCCTTCATTGCTGGTGGGATTGTAAGCTTGTACAACCACTCTGGAAGTCAGTCTGGTGGTTCCTCAGAAAATTGGATATAGTACTGCCGGAGGATCTAGCAATACTTCTCCTGGGCATATACCCAGAAGATGTTCCAACTGGTAATAAGAACACATGCTCCACTATGTTCATAGCAGCCTTATTTATAATAGCCAGAACCTGGAAAGAACCTAGATGTCCCTCAACAGAGGAATGGATACAGAAAATGTGGTACATTTACACAATGGAGTATTATTCAACTATTAAAAACAATGAATTTATCAAATTCTTTGGGAAGTGGATATATCTGAAAGATATCATCCTTAGTGAAATAACGCAATCACAAAAGAAGTCACTAAATATGCACTCACTGATAAGCAGATATTAGCACAGAATCTTTTAATACCCAAGATACAATTTGCAAAACATAAGAAAATCAAGAAGAAGGTAGACCAGTGTGTGGATACTTCATTCCTCCTTAGAATAGGAAACAAAATACCCATGAAAGAGTTACAGAGACAAAGTTTGGAGCTAAGATGAAAAGATGGATTATCCAGAGACTACCCCACCCGGGAATCCATTCCATAATCAGTCACCAAACCCAGACACCATTGCATATGCCAGCAAGAGTTTGCTGAAGGGACCCTGATATAGCTGTCTCATATGAGGCTATGCCAGTGCCTGGCAAATATAGAGGTGGATGCTCACAGTCATCTTTAGGATGGAACACAGGGTCCCTAATATAGAAGCTAGAGAAAGAAGCTGAAGGGGTCTGCAACCTTATAAGAGGAAAAACATTATGAACTAACCAGAACCCCCAGAGCTTGTTTCTCCAGCTGCATATGTACCAGAAGATGGCCTAGTCAGCCATCATTGGAAAGAGAGGCCCCTTGGTATTGCAAAGTTCATATGCTCTAATACAGGGAAATGCCAGGGCCAAGAAGTTGGCATGGGTGGGTAGGGGAGCAGGGCAGTGGGAATGTATAGGGAACTTTCAGGATAGCATTTGAAATGTAAATTAAGAAAATATCTAATATAAAATAAAAAAACCAAAAAACCAAAAACCAAAAAAGAAAAACAAAACAAACAAAAACCAACAAAACAAAACAAAACCAAACAGCCCCCTGAGGCTTGGAACTTTAGTTTTCTGAGATGCCAGAGTAGACTGGTCAAGCTGGGACAAATGTCCCCTTATAGATTTCTGAAAGCAGAGGATAAGGTCTAATGTTTTGTATTCTAGATTTTCTATATTCTAGATGTTTTCTAAAGCTTCTGTTAATGTCCTATATTAAAAATCATTGCAAATGTGGCACTGAAGTGTAGTTAGGAGGACAAATTATAGAAGTCAAATAATTGGATAACCACTGCTATCAAGTCAGGTTAGCATTTTCAGTCTCAAAATAGCTTCGTGGTTTCAGGACATTGTTCTTCTCACAGTGAACTTAAAAGGATGCTTTAATAATGTCCCATTTCCTAAAATGATAAAAAAGTGTTAAAAATTAAAAATAACCAGTAACGTTTTATTGGGTTTTTTTTTTTTTTTTGGTAAATAATATGTGAGCTGCAACTTTCATGTGCAGTAACTAAGTGAAATATAAAAACATTGTTTAACAAATTATCAGAAATTAAACCTTTTCCCATTCGTTTGTTTATTCACTTTACATCCTGATAGTAATTTCCCACCCTCCTTTCCTCCCGGTTCCATCCTCCTATCTTCTTCCCTCATTACCCCTTCTTCTCTTTAGAGAAAGGGAGCCCCTCCCTCCTGACGCCCTATGCCAAGCAGCCCTGGCACATCAAGTCGCCGCAGGACTAAGTGCGCCTTCTCCCATTGGGTCCAGACAAGGCAGACCCGCTAGGGTAAAGGCAGCCAAAGGCAGCCAACAGAGTTACAGTCAGAGACAGGCTTGAATTTCTAGAGGACCCATATGAAGCGTAAGTTGCATATCTGCTACCTATGTGTAGGGGGCCTACGTATAGTCCATGCGTGCTCTTCGGTAGTGGTTCAGTCTCTGTGAGACCCCATGGGCCCAGGTTAGTTGGTCCGGTAGGTCTTTTTGGTTGTTGTCCTTGACCTATCTGGCTCCTCCAATTATTCCCTGACTCTTCCCTAAGAGTTACACCTAATGTTTGCCTGTGGGTCTCTGCATCTGTTTCCATCAGCTGCTGTATGAAGCTTCTCAAATGACAGGCTAGGCTCCTGTCTGTAGGCATAGCAGGGTATCATTAATAGTGTCAGGGGTTCACTGTTTCCCATAGGATGGGTCTCAAGTTGGGCCAGTCATTGATTGTCCATTCCCTCAATCTCTGCTTCATGTTTATCCCTGAAGAACTTGTAGGCAGGGAAAAAGTTGTGTTGAAGTTTTTGTGGATGGGTTGGTGTCCTGTTCCCTCCACTGGAAGTCCTGCCTGGCTATGGGAGGTGATCACTTTGGGCTCTCTAACCCTTGCTGCTAGGAGTCTCAGCTGGTGTAACCCCATATCCACCCAGCAGCCTCCCCTGTCCCAGGTCTCTGGATTTCCCCAGAGGTGGCCACCCTCACTGATTTCCATTCTCTTTTCTAGTTCTCTCACATCACCTTTGCTCTTCCCAATCTGATCCCTACCCCTGTTCCACTCCCCAACCCCTCCCACCCAGTTCCCTCTATCCACTTCTGATGTCTATTTTATTTCCCCTTCTGAGATTCACATATCCTCCCTTGGGTCTTCTTGTTACTTAGCCTCCTTGGGCCTGTGGATTATATCATGGCTATCTAGTATGTTATGGCTAATATCTAACTTATAAGTGACTACATACCATGTGCGTCTTTCTGGGTTTGGGTTAAGTCAATCAGGATGATATTTTCTAGTTCCATCCATTTGCCTACAAATTTCATGTTCTTGTTTTTAGTAGCTGCATAGCATTCCATTGTGTTTTCTTTATCCATTCTTTGGTTGAGGAGCATCTGGGTTGTTTCTAGTTTCTGGCTATTACAAAAACCGCTGCTATGAACATAGCTGAGCAAGTGTCTTTGCAGTGTGATGGAACATCTTTGGTGTATATGCCCAGAAGTGGTATATCTACTCTGGATGTAGAACTACTCTAAATTTTCTGAGAAACTGCCAGATTAATTTTAAAGTTGTAGAAGTTTGTACTCACACCAGCAATGGAGGAGTATTCCCCTTGCTCCACATCCTCAACAGCATGTGCTATCGATTGATTGAGTTTTTGATCTTAGCCAATTTGACAACTATGTGATGGAATCTCAGAGTCATTTTGATTTGCATTTCCCTGATGACTAAGGCAGTTGAACATTTCTATATGTGCTTCTAGGCCATTACAGATTCCTCTGTTTAGCTCGGTATTCCATTTCTTAATTGGCCTTTCTGGTTTGTTGGTGTCTAATTTCTTGAGTTCTTTATATATTTGTATGTTAGTCCTCTGTTGGATGTAGTGTTGGTGAAGATTTTTTCTAATTCCGTAGATTGCCATTTTATCCTATTGACAGTGTCCTTGGACTTACAGAAACTTTTTAGTTTAATGAGGTCCCATTTATTGATTGTTGATCTTAGTGCCTGGGCTGTTGCTGTTCAGTTCAGAAAGTTATTTCCTGTGCCAATGTATTCAAGGAAATTCCCTAGTTTCTCTGCTATTAGATTTAATCTATCCAGTTTTAATCCCCTGGACTTGAGTTTTGTGCCATGTGATGAATATGGATCTATTTGTACTCTTCTACATGCTAACATCCAGTTAGATCAGTATCATTTGTTGAAGATGTTCTTTCTTTTCCATTGTGTGGTTTTGGATTCTTTGTCAAATATCAAGTATTTATAGGAGTTTGAGTTTATTTCTGGGTATTCATTTCAATTCCATTTACCAACCTGTCTCTCTCTCTGTACCAATACCATTTTTTTTTTAATTACCCTTGGCCTGTAGTACACCTTAAAACCAGGCATGGTGATACCTCCAAAAGTTCTTTTAAACTTCTAAACTTTTAAACCTAAATTTAAAATATTAGGGATGTTTCAGATCTCCTGGGTTTTGTGTTTTTCCATATAAAGTTGAGAATTGCTCTTTTGAACTCTGTAAAGAATTGTGTTGGCATTTTGATGAAAATTAAATTTGGCAATATGGCCATTTTTACTATGTTAATTCTTACTGGTCCATGAGCATGGAGACCTTTTCATCTTCTGATATCTTCTTCAGAGACTTGAAGTTCTTTTAATACAGGTCTTTCACTTGCTTGGCTAGGGTTACACCAAGATATTTTATATTACTTGTGGCTATTGTAAAGGATATTGTTTCTCTAATTTCTTTCTCAGCCCATTTTCTGTTTGTATAAAGGAGGGCTACTGATTGTTTTTTGAGTTAATTTTGTATCCAGCCACTTTGTTGGAGGTGTTTATCAGTTGTAGAAATTCTCTAGTACAATTTTTTTCGGATAACTTATGTATACTATCATATCATCTCTTGGTAGAGATACTTTTGATTTCTTCCTTTTCAAATTGTATCCCCTTGATCTCCTTTAGTTATCTTATGATAGCTTTAGCTAGAACTTCAAATAATATATTAAATAGATACAAAGAGAGTGGATAGCCTTGTCTTGTCCCTGATTTTTGTGGAATCGCTTTAAGTTTCTCTATTTAATTTGATGTTGGCTATCAGCTTGCTGCATATTATCTTTATTGGGTTTAGGTATGTGCCTTGTATCCTTGACTCTTCAAGACTTTTATCATGAAGAAGTGCTATATTTTTTCAAAGATTTTTTTTCAGCAACTTTTGAGATGATCATGTGGATTTTTCTTTCAATTTGTTTATATGATATATTACATTGATATATTTGCAAATGTTGAACCATCCCTGCATCCCTGGGATGAAGCCTATTTGATCATGATGGATTATGTTTCTGTTTTGTTCTTGGTTCAGTTTTTAAATATTTTTTAGTATTTTTGCATCAATGTTCATGAGGGAAATTGGTCTGAAATTATCTTTCTTGGTTGATTCTTTGTGTGGTTTAGGTATCAAAGTAACTGTGGCCTCATGCGATGAGTTTGGTAGGTTCCTTCTGTTTGTATTTTGTGGAATAGTTTGAAGAGTATTGGTATTATCTTTTCTTTGAAACCCTGATAGAATTCTGAGCTAAAACCATCTGGCCCTGAACTTTTTTTTGGTTGGAGGACCTTTAATGGCTCCTTTTATTTCCTTAAGGGTTATAGGACTATTTAAATGGTTTGCCTGATCTTGATTTAACTTTGGTAAATGAAATCTATCAAGAAAATTGTCCATTTTGTTTAGCATTTCCAATTTTGTGGAGTACAGGCTTTTCAGGTAAGACCTAATAATTCTTAGGATTTCCTCAGTGTCTGTTGTAATGCTCCCCTTCATTTCTGATATTCTTAATTTGGATACTATCTCTGCCTTTCAGTTAACTTGGCTAAGGGTTTGTCTATGTCATTGATTTTCTCAAAGAACCAGCTTTTGGTTTTATTGATTCTTTATATTGTTCTTTTTGTTTCCAATTTATTTTTTTTCAGCCTTGAATTTCATTATTTTCTGTTGTCTACTCCTCTTGGGTATGTTTGTTTCCTTTTATTCCCCTAGAGCTTTTAGGTGTGCTTTTAAATGCTAGTATAAGATCTCTCCAATTTCTTTATGAAGGCACTTAGTGCTATTGTAAGATCAAACCAGAAATACCCCTACTCCAAACAGGGGCTGTTTGTACATCCCAAGAACCATGAGAGACCTGTCTTGATGCAAACTGCAAGAGGAATTTTAATTGGAGCTCCAATAAGTGCACTGATCAGCATGCTGGGTCAAGACTCATACACCACAGAGGGTATAGAGGAGTGTCGACCCCGACCAACGATTTTACAGAGCTTATATAGGCAGAAACCACAGTGAGGGAGGGCAGTGGAAAGCTTCCAAAGTACAGCTTGACCCATAGCTGAACCTGTTATGAAACTCTTATGTAAACATCTTGGAACATTCTGTGGTTGTTCTAGGAAATGTTTTTCCTAACAGGACATTCCAGGCATGTGGCCAAGAGTTTAAGCAAAGAGTATAAAAGTTCAAAAGTTCAGGTTCTCATAACTAACTAACAGTGGCATCTGTGACTCCATCTTTAAAAATTTAACTTCTTCACTATGAACTTTCCTCTTAGCACTGATTTCATCATGCCCCATAAATTTGGGTATTTTGTAGCGTCATTTTCATTGAATTCTAGTAAATCTTAAATTTCTTCCATGACCCAGTGGTAATTGAGTAGAGAGTTGTTTGGTTTCCATGAATTTGTAGATTTTGTTTGTTTCAGATGTTCTTAAAGTCCAGGTTTAATCCATAGTGATCTAGGATGAAATCCCTGATGGATAAATATTTTGCACATTTTTTCAGTGTTTCCCAGCTATTTTGTTTTCTTTAATGACAATTCTCTGTTTAGATTCACACTTCATTTTTAAATTGAATTATTTGGGTTTTTGATATCTAGTATCGTAAGTTCTTGATATATTTTGGATATTAGACCTTTGTTAAATGGAGTTGGTGAAATGTTTTATGCATTCTGTAGGGTATCCAAGTGACAGCACCCATTGCCTTACTGAAGGATTTCAGTTTTGTGAAGTCCCATTTATTCATTGTTTATCTTTTTTTTTTTTTTTGGTTTTTCTTTTTCTTAAATTTAATTTTATTTGTAATTTGATTTTTACATTCCATATTCTATTCCCTAGCCCTCCCCATCCACCCTCTGACTGCTGCCCATCCTATACCTCCTCCCTACCCCACCCCATCTCCACATGGATGCCCTCACCCCCCACCCCACCTGACCTCTAAACTCCCTGGGGCCTCCAGTCTCTTGAGGGTTAGGTGCTTCATCTCTGAATGAACACAGACATGGAAGTCCTCCCTCTACTGTATGTGTGTTGAGGGCCTCATATCAGCTGGTGTATGCTGTCTGTTTGGTGGTCCAGTGTTTGAAAGATCTCAGGGGTCCAGATTAATTAAGACTGCTGGTCCTCCTACAGAATTACCCTTATCCTCAGCTTCTTTCAGCCTTCCCTAATTCAACAACAGTGGTCAGCTGCTTCTGTCCCTTGGTTGGATGCAAGTAACTGCATCTGATACTTTTAGCTGCTTGCTGGGTCTTTCAGAGTGCAGACATGCTAGGTCTCTTTTTGTGAGTGCTCCATGGCCTCAGTAATAGTGTCAGACCTTGGGACCTCCCCTTGAGCTGGATCCCACTTTGGGCCTGTTGCTGGACCTTCTTTTCTTCAGGATCCTCTCCATTTCTATCCCTGTGATTCTTTCAGACAGAAACAATTCTGGGTCAGAGATGTGACTGTGGGATGGCAAACCCACCCCTCACTTGATGTCCTGTCTTCCTGCTGGAGGTAGGCTCTATAAGTTTCCTCTCACTACTGTGGGCATTTATTCAAAGGTCTGTCCCTATGAGTCCTGGGAGTGTCTCACCTCCCAGGTCTCTGGTGCATTCTGGGGGGTTTCCCCAACTTTTGTTTTACTGTGGTTGCCTGTTTACATTCTTTCTGCTAGCCCTCAGTGTTTCTGTCCTTTTCAATAACCCAATACAAGATCAGGTTCCCCTCTACCTCTCACACTCCCGCCTCTGCCCCCCCCATCAACTTTCCTTCCCAAGTCACTCCCTCCCCACTTGTGATTGCTTTCTCTCTCTCCCAAGTGGGGCTGAGGCATCCTCACTTGGACACTTCAGCTTTTTTAGCCTTTTGAAGTCAGTGGACTGTATCTTGTGTATTCTGCATGTTGTTTTTTCTTTTTTCTTTTTCTTATTGGATAATATCCTCTTATTAGTGAGTACATACCATGCATGTCCTTTTAGGTATGAGTTACCTCACTCGGGATGATATTGTCTAGTTCCACCCATTTGCCTGCAAAAGTCAGAATGTCCTCATTCTTAATGGCTGAGTAGTATTCCATTGTGTAATGAACCACATTTTCTGTATCCAATCTTCTGTTGTGGGACATCTAGGTTGTTTCCAGCTTCTGGCTATCAAAAGTAAGGCCCCTATGAACATGGTGGAACACGTGTCCCCGTGGCATGGTGGGGCATCTTTTGGGTATATTCCCAAGGCTGGTATAGCTGGGTCTTCAGGTAGATCTATTTCCAAATTTCTGAGGAACCTTCAGATTGATGTCCAGAGTGGTTGTACCAGTTTGCATTCCAGCAGAAATGGAGTAATGTTGGGAGTGACCCTGTTTGAATGTTAACTGCCTTGTCAGCCATAAGTGCTTACTTACAAAGTTTTGGCCTTAGTGGAAAAGTATTAGCTTAGTTGAGATTTCTGTGGGAAAAAGTTGAGGCCTCTATGGGAAAGTATTACCCCCAGTTAAAAACAAATAGCTGTAGGTGACAAATACGGGTCTATTTTTATTTTTCTGCATACAGACAACTAGTTAGACCAGCACCATTTATTGAAGATATTTTCTTTTTTCCATTGTATATTTTGGCATCTTTGTCAAAGATCAAGTGTGTGGTTTTATTTCTCGGTCTTCAATTCTATTCCATTGATCAACATGCCTGTTTCTGTATCAATACCATGCAGTTTTTTATCACTATTGCTTTGTAGTAAAGCTTGAGGTCAGGGATGGTGATTCCCCCAGCTGTTTTTTTTATTGTTAAGAATTGTTTTCGCTATTCTGTTTTTGTTTGTTTGTTTGTTTTTTGTTTGATTGATTGTTTTTTTTTCCTTTCCAGGTGAATTTGAGAATTGCTACTGATTTATTTGAGTTAATTTTTATATCTGGCCACTTTGCTGAAGTTGCTTATCAGCTGGAGAAGTTCTCTGGTAGAATTTTTGGGGTCGCTTATATACTATCATATCATCTGCAAATAGTGATACCTTTATTTCTTCTTTACCAATTTCTATCCCGTTGATCTCTTTTTGTTGTCTTATTGTTCTAGCTAACACCTGGAGTACTATATTGAATAGATATGGGGAGAGTGGACATCCTTGTCTTGTCCCCAATTTCAGTGGGATTGCTTCAAGTATGTCTCCATTTAATTTGACATTGGCTGTTGTTTTTTTTGTATATTGCTTTTATTATGTTTAGGTATAATAAGCCTTGGATTCCTGATTTCTCCAATACTTTTAACATGAAGGGATGTTGTATTTTGTCAAATGCTTTTTAGCACCTAATGAGATGATCTTATGATTTTTTTCTTGGAGTTTGTTTATGTAGTAGATTACATTAATGGATTTTTGTATATTGAACCCACCTTGAATCCCTGGGATGAAGCCTACTTGATTATGGTGAATGATGGTTTTGATGTGTTCTTAGATTTGGTTTGCACAAATTTTATTGAGTATTTTTGCATCAATATTCATAAGCGAGGACAATTGGTATCAGGTCTTTTTTGAAGGTCTGGTAGAATTCTGCACTAAATCCACCTGGGCCTGGTTTTTCTTTTCTTTTCTTTTCTTTTCTTTTCTTTTCTTTTCTTTTCTTTTCTTTTCTTTTCTTTTCCTTCCCTTCCTTCCTTTCTTTCTTTCTTTCTTTCTTTCTTTCTTTCTTTCTTTCTTTCTTTCTTTCTTTCTTTCCTTCTTTCTTTCTTTCTTTTCCAGGGGAGGTTTTTAATGACTTCTATTTCCTTGTGTGATATGGGCCTGTTTTGAGAGTTTACCTGCTCTTGATTTAACTTTGGTATATGGCATCTGTCTAGAATGCTATCAATTTCATATATTTTTTTTAGTTTTGCTGAGTATAGGCTTTTGTAGTAGGATCCTATGAGGTTTTGAATTTCTTCCATTTCTGTTATGTTGTGGAAAGCCTTTTGGGGTACGGCTTGGCAGGAGTCTGACTTTGGCTAAGGGCAAAGAAGTGGGCTTCTGACAGGAGTCTGACATTGGCTAAGGATCAAAGAAGTAAGCTCAGGCAGGAATCTGATTTTAGGGCAAGACTGTGATAGGGAAGTAGGATAAGGCAGGAATTTTAGTCTTAGGGTGGAACTAGGCCTCTGGCAAGATTTTTGGGCTTGGATGAGGAAGTGGGCTCAAGTGTTTCTGTCATTATGATAAGCCCTTTGTAACAACTGTCAGGAGTAATCCCAGGACTTCCCTTGCTGCTTTGTTAGTAGTTCCTTATCCTACTGCTGCTTTGTTCCTTATTGTACTGTTTGCCCAAAATACTTGCATGTAATTAAAATGGTATAAAAAAGTGGGTTGGAAAAAAAAATTTTGCCTTCAGTCTCAGAATTGACTGGGGTCACGCTACAATGTTGTCTAATGGTCTTTTTTCTTTTTAATCCTCACTCCTGTGCTGGAGAATCTGTAGACTGAGCTGGCTTGGTCATTATGTCTCCCTTTTCATTTCTGATTTTATTAATTTGGATACTACCTCTTGGCCCTTTAATTAGTTTGGCTAGGGGTTTGTCTATCTTGTTGATTTTCTCAAAGAACCAACTTTTGGTTTTGCTGATTCTTTGTATTGTTTCTTTGTTTCGATTTGGTAGATTTCAGCTCTGAGTTTGATTACTTCCTGCCTTCTACTCCTCTTGGATGAGTTTGCTTCTTTTTGTTCTAGGGCTCTCAGGTGTTCTGTTAAGTAAGATCTCTCCCATTTCTTTACCAGGGCACTTAGTGCTATGAACTTTCCTCTTAGCACTGCTTTCATTGTGTCCCATAGGTTTGGGTATGATGTGTCAATATTTTCATTAATTTCCGGGCAGTCTTTAACTTCTTTCTTTATTTCTTCCCTGACCAAGTTATCATTGAGTAAAGAGTTATTTAGGTTCCACATTTATGTGGGCTTTCTGTAGTTTTTGTTGCTATTGAAGACCAACCTTAGGCTATGGTGGTCTGACAGGATGCATGGTAATATGTCAATCTTCTTGTATTTGTTGAGGGTTGTTTTGTAACCAATTGTATGGTTGATTTTGGAGAAGGTACCATGAGGTTCTGAGAAGAATATGTATTCTTTTCGTTTAGGGTGAAATGATCTGTAGATATCTGTTAAATCCATTTGGTTCATAACCTCTCTTAGTTTCACTGTGTCTCTGTTTAGTTTCTGCTTCAGTAACCTGTTCATTGGTGAAAGTGGGGTGTTTAAATTTCCCACCTTTTTTTTTTTTTTTTGGTTTTTTGAGACAGGGTTTCTCTGTATAGCCCTGGCTGTCCTGGCACTCACTTTGTAGACCAGGCTGGCCTTGAACTCAGAAATCTGCCTGCCTCTGCCTCCCGAGTGCTGGGATTAAAGGTGTGCGCCACCATGCCCGGCTCCCACTATTATTGTATGGGGTTCAATATGAGTTTTGAGTTTTAGTAAAGTTTCTTTTATGAATTTCTGTGCTTTTGCATTTGGGGCATAGATGTTCAGCATTGTGACTTTCTCATGGTGGATTTTCCCCTTGATGAATATGAAGTGTCCTTCTTCATCATGCTTGATAACTTTTGGTTGACAGTCTATTTTATTGGTGTATTAGTAAAGGTTCTGTACCATCACAGAACTTATGGGTAGTCTCTTTATAGTAAAGGAATTTGTTGATGACTTACAGTCTGCAGTCCAATTCCCAATGATGGTCAGCAGCTATGAATAGAAGTCCAAGGATCTAGCAGTTGCTCAGTCACACAAGGCAAGCAGGCAAAGGAGAGAAAGAGTGTATGTTTTTATATAGGTCTCCAGCAGGAGGTGTATCTCAGATTAAAGGTGTGTGCCACCACTCCTTTAATCCTAGATGACCTTGAACTCAGAGGTCTCCTTGTCTTAATCTTCTGGAATTCATAGGCATTATGCCTCAAGATTTCCATGCCAAGATCCAGGTCAGAAACTTGTATCTCCCAGCCTCCAGATTAGGATTACTGGTGAACCTCCAATTCTGAATTGTAGTTCATTTTAGATATAGCTAAGTTGACAACCAGGAATATCCACTACAATTGGATATTAGGATGGCGACTCCTGCTTGTTTCCTTGGACCATTTGCTTGGAAGACCATTTTCTATCCTTTTACTCTGAAATAGTGCCTGTCTTTGTTGTTGCTGGATCTTGTTTGTGTATTCAGTCTGTTAGCTTATTTCTTTTTACAGGTGAGTTGAGTACATTAATATTGAGAGATATTAAAGAGAGATGACTGTTGGTTTCTGACATGTTTGGTTTTGTAGGTGGTTTTATGTGATTGTGGCTCTCTGCTTTGGACTTTGTTGTTAGATGCTTAATATCTTGTCCTTTTTTTGGTGCAGGTATTTTCCTTGTGATGGAGTTTTCCTTTCAGAATCTTCTGTAAGGCTGGGTTGGTAGATAGGTACTGTTTGAATTTGGTTTTACCCTGGAATATTTTGCTTTCTCCATCTATGTTGATTTAGAGTTTTGCTGGGTATAGTAGCTTGGGCTGGCATTTGTGTTCTCTTAGAGTCTGCATGACCTTTGACCTGGCTCTTCTGTCTTTCTGTCTTTCTGTTGAGAAGTCTGGTGTAAATCTGATAGGTCTACCTTTGTATGTTACTTGGTCTTTTTCCCTTGCAGCTTTTAATATTCTTTCTAGAAATTGTCCATTTCATCCTGATTTTCCAGTTTTGTTGAGTATAGGCTTCTGTAGTAGGATCTGATGATATTTTGAATTTCCTCAGTTTCTGGTTTTTTTTTTTTTTTTTTTTGGTTTTTCGAGACAGGGTTTCTCTGTATAGCCCTGGCTGTCCTGGAACTCACTTTGTAGACCAGGCTGGCCTCGAACTCAGAAATCTGCCTGCCTCTGCCTCCCGAGTGCTGGGATTAAAGGCATGCGCCACCACTACCAGCTTTTTAGTTTTTTTTTATCTCCCTTTTCATTTCTGTTTTTGTTAATTTGGTTACTGCCTCTGTGCCCTCAGGTTAGTCTGGCAAAAGGCTTATCTATCTTGCTGATTTTCTCAAAGAACTAGGTCCTGGTTTTGTTGATTTTTTTTTTTTTTTTTTTTTTTTTTTTTTTTTTTTTTTTTTTTTTTTTTTTTTTTTTTTTNGGAATGCTTGCTGGTTGGAGGTCTGGAGAAGAGGGAGCCAGCAGTGATTGTCTGTGAAATCCACAGGAGTAGCTGAGAAGCAGGAAGGGAGCTCCAGCTGTCTTGTTGAAGTGCTCTGAACAACTGTGAGGATTGGCTCTCTGGAACAGAGTATGGGAGGTTGCTGGCAGCCTCTATGGTCTTCTGGTAGGTGTAGATCGTGGTTGAGTTGGGAGTGTTTGCCTGAGTTGGGGGCTGGGACATAGCAATTTGGGTGGAGAGCAGGGGTATGGCCTGTGAGATTCACAGGTGGCATGGATGGGGGAGGGAGGAGAGGCTGGCGTTCTGTTGCAGTGCTAGAGACAACTCTGAGCATTGGGTCTTGGGGAACAGAGGGAAGAAGATCCGTGGGTAACCTACCTGGTCTAGAATTTAGACAATTTTAAAATGAAAAAACATAGTTGTAGAGAATATATAAATAAACATTTTCTCTATTATGTGTGTTTTAAATTCCATTGGGCCAGTTTGTTGCTCATGTTGACTTTTTAAATATAAATGCAAGAATTCTGCAAAGAAGAATTTTATTGACTATGTGCTGCTGAAACAGTTCTCACTGATATATGGAATCCTATATCCTACATTGACGAAGTATATGTGCTAACTGCATATGGTACTTCAATTGCCTGTGTATTTTAGAATATGAGTGAAATTAAAGAAAATTAATTAGCCAGGTCCTTGGTTTCTTTTTTGAATTTTGTTCTTCTTTTTATTTCAAAAATAAACATCATAAAGGTCGCATGTCACTGAGCTAGACATCTCTGAGAGCTTGTTTGTCACTGCACAGTTTGGTACATCTTCAGAGTGCAGTGTACAGAAGGATGAAAGGGGCACATGTTTGAAAAGAGAAGCTATTTTCGGTCATGTATCTGTTACAATTCTCTGTTGTAGGCAGGGAAAAAAATGTGTTAAGGATTTGTTTTAACCAGAGGTGTGTATTGAAAAGAACAGTTGTCCAAAGGACAACAGGACCATTCATATGGTGGGAGGAATCAAAGATATTTCTGTCATCGTTTTTCATAAAGTTGCAGAGATATTTGGTTGGGTATCCTGGTATGATGGAAAGGCCAAGGAATTTGGGTTCACATGTTCACAGCTCATTCTGATGTCCATTTTACTATTGAGTTCTGACCAGTCAATGTCTTTATTGCCCAGATTTCATCATATATCAAATGGTGTTATCAATACCTATTCACTAGAAGTACTTCAGATGTGTGTGCAACAGTTAGGTTGACTCTTATTAAAATTATGTATCTTTCCTTTTTCTCCTGAAAAATTAAACCTCAAGGTTCAATGTCCTCTCTCTCTCTCTCTCTCTCTCTGTATGTATGTACATATGCTGCACATATGTTCTGCTTTCTTTTGTAACCAAATAGGGATCCCACAGTAGTTACTCCACCTTTGAAGCTTTAGGAAAATTGTGCTGGGAAGGCTGATCTGTGTTAAAACATGGTCAAAAGAATGACGTATGGTGAACAATGCCTCGAGGAACTGTGAGGGAGGCTCCAGGGAAAAAGGCAGAGAGTCTTAACCTCATTTTTGTTCCCTGGATTGCTCTTCGATGTGATTTCATGGCTCTGCTGACAAACATCTACTTTCAATTCATAAGACATGTTTATTTTTGTTGAATGTCAGAACATAGCTATAGAATAAAATCTGGTCAATGTACTCTAAATCTGGATGTGGCCGTCTCCCTTGCTTTCATGCTTTCTGAGATATAATCTGTAGTACATGCCAGGCAATAGTGTTTAAATTAGACTGTCCTGAAAAGGTTCTGGAAAAGGCTGCTCTGTTAATATTTAGTATGTGCTTACTGACATTTATTTGCATATTTTTCTGATTGTGTTCTTCTGAACTCAGACAACGTCCTTGGATCAATGCTTTCTTTGTTACATTCTGTTATAAAAATATACTGGAACTGAAGTAAGGCTGTCTGCAGCACCAGCCCGTAGTTAGCCCCATTCTTCCAGGGTCTCAGGTCTGTGTAGGTTGGCTGAAAGCTGACAGGCAGTGTTTTATTTAATTGTCTAACTTTCTTAGTGCGGATGTCATTCTTTAATATTAAATTAACTATGTCACCTAAATCCACATATCACTTTTACGTTCTTCTTATACCAAAATGTTAGCTTAATAAAAAATATTGTTCCTTTAATCATTCACAGCAAACACCTCTGGAAACCGTTAAGGAAGTTTACAAATTTCTCTTAAAATTCCTACAGAACCTTCCTACCCTTGCCTTTCCCCCTTCTTCTCCTATTGGTAAATGCTATTGCCACAGTGATTTGCTGTGCGTCAGCTGGATGCTGCTTGCTTGAGTTACTTGTGTGCAAAGCAGACTTCATTCAAATAGAAGCTTTAACACAGGTTAACACTTTTCCATCACTATCTGATAGGATCACTACAGCCTCACAGCCCAGGGGTGTTCAACATCTTAACCCTCCTTAAAGAAAAAGACCCTTCTCTCACCCATTACTTCCTTTACTTCTTCATCCTAAGCTGAAACTCCTCCCTCCCTCCAATTCATTCTAAACAGTACCTGTGTTAAGTGGAAACTTCTGGGTGTTTTGGAGAGTCTGTTGTGTCAGATGGTGTTTTACTAAAGCAGACGCGTGAAGAAATGTTTTGCTGCAGGGGACACAGATGAAAGGATGTTGTGCTAAGTTGAGTGAGTGAAAAGATGTGTGACATGACTACCCAAGATACAATTTACTAAACACATGATACTCAAGAAGAAGGAAGATCAAAATGTGGACGCGTCACCCCTTCCTAGAATTAAGAACAAAGCACACATTGAAAGAGTTAAAGGGAGCATTTGTGCAGCTCAATCCAAANGGGAGGGGGAGGGAATAGGGAGCTTTCAGAGGAGAAACCAGGAAAGGGGATAACATTTGAAATGTAAATAAAAACCATATCTAATAAAAGAAAAATATTAAAAAAATAACTAAATTGTTGATTTATGTAAGAACTTTAATACATCACCAGCTTATAGGTATGTGACTAGAAGGACATTCCAGAAAGAACAAGCAGGGCATGATTGTTGCAGCTTCTTGATAGTGTTGCAATAGAAGAGGCAGCATCTAGGAGGGCTTTACTTCTGTTGATATCAACACTGATATAACTGGGATTTCCTTCAGCATCTGTGTTTACATTTCAGGAGTGGCTATATACTTTGTGGGGTCCCTTGTTCAAAATAAGGCTTTCAATGCAGCAATTGCAGAACATTAACCAAGTACAGGGTTATAGTGCCCATGAAATGGCCTGGCTAATAGAAGAAACAGATCAGCTATGCATGGATTTCCCACTTGCTTTTAAAGACCCTTTTATAGGTCACATAAATTACAGCCCTAAGTCTGCTAATGTACCTATAAAAACTGCTAAAACATATGCAGCCAGTTCACTTTAGAAGCACACAGGCCCAGTTTCTAAGTGTGTTCTTATTCTTACATATTTTAGGAGAAAATTATGGAACAGATCGGGCTATTGTTTTTGCTTTTCTTCATCATGAAATTTTTTTTTTTGGTATGTAAAATCAATAACACACTGAATGTTGAACATGCATATATCTTAGATATATAGGTTTCAAATTCAATCACAGCGTTTTCTGGTATATTCCTTGATTGTACTTCCCATTCTTAACTACATCAGAGGGTGCAGTGTTATAAATTTGGTATTTTGATATTCATATATGTTTTGACTGTGCTTATATGTGTTCCTAGAATAGGCAGTCTTATTTATTCCTGCAATAAATGTTGATACGTATTAAATACCCACTGCATGTCTATAGTGCTCTGTACTCAGGCAGTGCAGTAAGACTAAACGGTTATTAGTATCAACAGAAATAATAAAACCACTCAAGTTTTATACATTTATTTTTAGTTTGCTTTTGTGGTACATAGACAAGAATATCCTATAAATAGAGAAATGTGTCATGTTTTTGGATATGAAGTCTTATCACCAATATGTCAATTTTCCCTAAGTTTATTTATAACTTTAATGAGGTTTATAAGAAAAATCCCTCCTCCGTCCTGGAACCAGTATGATGGCTTTAAAAAGCATCAAAATTAGAAATAATGGTCACAAAAGTATGTGCGGGGCAGGGAGCACTGGAGAATAAAGGGAGTGGGAGAAAACCCACATCCCACCAGAGTTCCGGTGTTCTGGGCGGGCAGACATGGAAGACTGCCACATGCGGGTGTCTGGCTGTGTGAAGCCACTGGACCCTAGCTCCGAGGGTGGTGGACAAGGGGTAGTCCTAAGTAACAGGTTCTCAGTCTTGGGCATCTCACACTGGATACCTCTGAAGATCTGAGAGCAGAATGGGGGCCTGACCGAAGGGAGGAGAGAGCAGGGGGGAGAGGGGAGTGCTGGATGGTTCTCAAGTGGGCGAGAGTCCTTGGTCCAGTCTGTGGGTTGAACACAAGAAGGCCTTCTGGCTAGAAGTTAGATGAGGCTTGTTAGGGGAAAGCCTATCCCATTCTTCAAGCATGGCAAGCCTTGATGAGCAGAGACAGTCTATGGTTTTAGAGCTTTATTGTAGAAAGGCAGGGCAAAAGAGAGAAGATTCTTAAAGCTTATGAGCTGTTACCTTTCATGGTAATTAGGCCTTTTTAGATATGCCTAAGTAGGGGACTTATAAGAAGGTTATGGGTCTCCTCCTTAGAATAGGGAACAAAATACACATGGAAGGAGTTACAGAGACAAAGTTTGTAGCTAAGACAAAAGGATGGACCATCCAGAGACTGCCCCACCTGGAGATCCATCCCATAATCAACCCCCAAACGCAGACACTATTGCATATTCCAGAAAGATTTTGCTGAAAGGACCCTGATATAGCTGTCTCTGGTAAGGCTATGCCAGTGCCTGGCAAATACAGAAGTGGATGCTCATAGTCATTTATTAGATGGAACATAGGGCCCCCAATGGAGGAGCTAGAGGAAGTACGCAAGGAGCTGAAGGGGTCTGCAACACTATAGGAGGAACAACAATGTGAACTAACCAGTTCCCCAGGAGCTCATGTCTCTAGATGCATATGTAGCAGAAGATGGCCTAATTGTCCATCACTGGGAAGAGGGGCCCCTTGGTCTTGCAAACTTTATATGCCCCAGTACGGAGAAATGGACACCAGGGCCAAGAAGTGGGAGTGGGTGGGTAGGGGAGCAGGGTAGGGGCAGGGTAGAGGGGACTTTTGGGATAGCATTTGAAATGTAAATGAAGAAAATATCTAATAAATAATTGAAAAAAGAAGGTTATGGGTCATAGAGAGATTAATATCTTTGACAATAGAAGGCAAAGTCAGAGTCATGGAAGTTTGTGAGCCTCAGTAGTCCAGCTGCCTCTAGAAGCTGGAAAAAAGACGTGAAAATTTTCTGGAGCCTTAGCTCTGCAGATCAGTTTTAGACTTATGACTCTTAGAGTTACAGGATAATACATTTATCTGGTTCTAAATCACTAAATTTATGACAGTGTTTTATGGCCACAAAAGAATACTAATACCCCTCTACAGTTATACAAGTTAGCTCACTTCTTAAACATATTTTGATCTCTGTAGTCCTTGACCTCAGAGTTATTACCAGTTGATTTTCTTTCTTTTTTTTTTTTCTGGTTTTTTTAAATTAGATATTTTCTTAATTTACATTTCAAATGCTATCCCGAAAGTTCTCTCCCCCCTTTCCATGCCCTGCTTCCCTGTCCACCCACTCCCACTTCTTGGCCCTGGTGTTCCCCTGTATTGGGGCATATAGAGATTGTAATACCAAGGGGCCTCTCCTACCAATGATGGTGGACTAGGCCATCTTCTGCTACATATG
The DNA here is from genome assembly GCA_902729485.2 of Mus minutoides. NCBI lineage: Eukaryota > Metazoa > Chordata > Mammalia > Rodentia > Muridae > Mus > Mus minutoides. Next base: position 1,959,760 of record LR749579.1, read on the forward strand.
GAGCTAGAGCACGAGTTCTGGGGGTTCTGGTTAGTTCACATTGTTGTTCCTCTTCTAGGATTGCAGACCCCTTCAGCTCCTGGGGTTCTATCTCTAGCTTCTCCATTGTGGGCCCTGTGTTCCATCATATAGATGACTGTGAGCATACACTTCTGTACGAGACAGCTATATCAGGGTTCCAAAGGGATATTGGAAGCATGTAAGAGTCTGAGCTCCACTGATTTTGACACACCTTTAAATTATTTTATATTAATATTTAATAGAAGATGCACAGCAGAATCCAATAAATTAAAATATTTTGAATCTTTGGAATTTTACACATGTATTCAATATTTTCATATTTACCTAAACTCCTAATGTCCTCTTTTTAAAACATGCAATGAGTCCAATTAGTGCTGTATAAATACATATGGGTGTGCAACATCCATTGTGGCAGAGTCAATTTATGAGGTCACCCCCCCCCCCAAAAAAAAGAGCCCCAAGCTGACCCTCCCCTGCCCAGAAGCCAGCTCGCTGCTTAGCTGCTCAGTTACTCCTCAGCTAGGGGTCAAGGTTCTCTGTATCCATCCTCCATCTGTGCTGGCATATTTTCAGACTTGATCTTTTGTAGGCAGATCAGAAAGAGCTGTGCACATTGCTGGGAGACATCAATCTCACACAGATGTCTACTTGTGAGTCACAATAATGGCTAATCAGGTAAGATATAACCCCAGGTACAATGGTGTTTTGAGTGCTATTGGAGCAAAAAACATCCTTGGACTTAAGGTCTTCTCCATATGAGGCAATTTATGCCTGGTTCTATAATTCTGGCCAGGAACCTGTATTTGGGGAACTCATAGGCCCAAGTAATGAACTTAGTACTATTATTTGGGTAAATGGATGTACTGTCAAACTGCCTTCTAAATATCTGTGTCTGTACTCATAGGTGCCTCTCTCAGTTCTTATCAGAGAAGCTTCATTGTGCAGGAGTGGCTTTGAATAGAGTCTACCAATCAACGTGCTGAGAGTAAGTATCCATGAAATACTCAGCTATAAATGATATATCCATATCCTATAATCTCCTCTGCTTGCTCATGGAATATTGGAGAAGATGGGATAGATAAATTCTACGAGCCAGAGGTTGGGTAGGACTAAAACAAAATGGTGTCTTCTGAATATAAAAGGGTCATTGTACTCATACACGTAAAAGATGCTGAAATCCAATATATTTAATGCGTAATTTATTATGGATAGAGAGATGGAGCATTCTTTTTTTATTTGAGTGCCCTGCCATGTACTAACTGCTAATATATTTTACTTACATTACTATTCCTTTACCTCTTAAAACTGCCTTGTAGGTTGTATTTATGTATTCCAAAATAAATATACATAGCAAATACCTCTTCTTTATTCTAAATCATAGCTACTCATTGAATATTTTATGGAACGTACTGTGTGAATAGACTAAGATATCTGTGTCATTGAAAGTTCAATATTTTTTTTTATGTCTCAGTTCTGCATTTGTAAAACAGAGAAGATAATGACATCTTCCTGGTGATATTGTGGTGATTCAATGAAGTATTTATTGTAAACCACTTAGCACATAATGGCTAAATTTTGCTTCATAACTCAATTACTATTTGGTGTTACTATTGTATCTTATATTTTGCAAAGAGTTATTAAATAGCAGAAAAAGATTTTATATGTGGGTCACAAGAATTAAAAGACTGTACCAATATGCAATCATTACTATTATATGTGAGTCTTCAGATATCTCTAGAGCCATATCTGGACTTGGTGCTCAGCTCCATAGCTTCTCAGCTCAATCATTTATTGATACATGATATTATATACTTTTTTAGATGGTGAGGAAGTTTCACCTTAATCCCCCCTTCCCCCGCCTTCTCATTATAGAATAAGGAATTTCTATTCTTTTGCTTCCCTATACAAATTGTCAAATGAGAACTTGTCATACCAGTGGAAAGAAAAAGCTATGGCTTGTATGTCAAAGGTTCAGTTGTGCTGATAAAAATAAAAAGGAGGGTCCACCTGCAACTTAAATTACAGTTTCTGCAGAAATAATCGATGCTGGGGACAATCAAGTTGGGAGAAAACCTTTGAACCTTTCTCAAGTTGCCAGCTTAGATTTTTGCATATGACTGTTAGTGCAAACATAATTAGACAAACACTGAAGAGCAGGCACATAACTGTCAATCTACTAAAAAAAATTACAAAAGCGATGCTTGACTATGTGAGGCAAGTGATCTGTTCAGGCAAACTGATTTATATTTTCATAATGTTATATCATTTAAAATGTATTAAAGATGTTATTTTAGGGTAATAGAATCTAATTTTTTTATGAATAAAAACTATACTATTATGACCCTAAAATGAAGAATGCAGATTCAAGTCTCAACGGTGAATTTGATAATTCCAAATCCCTAGGGAGGAATTATGACTCATTCTTTTTGTGCATATAATTTAAAGGGTTAGAACATTATGTAGATCTTAGAAATATAATTAATATGAAAGATTATACCCTGTCAGCTACTGGGTGATCATTTTTACTTAATTTATTTTTGTGACACTTTATGGAGAATATTAAGTGTGTTAAACTTTCCAAAAATTTCTCTTACCTTGTTATAGAAGACAAATTGTCATTCAAGGAAAACCTAACTGTAATTTCTTATTCAATTTTAGATTTCTGAAATAATGGATAGTTTAGGATAATTTGGTTAGTAGGTTTTGTTTCTCTTTTCTTTTCTTTTCTTTTCTTTTTTTTTTTTTTTTAGATATTTTCTTTATTTACATTTCAAATGTTATCCCCTTTCCTAGTTTCCCCTCTGAAAATCCCCTATCCCCCATGACCACCAACCCACCCACTCCTGCTTCCTGGCCCTGGCATTCCCCTATACTGGGGCATAGAACCTCCTATTTTTTTCTTAAAAATTTACACTATTATCACTTATTACATAGACCTACATGGATTTTGAATATTGACCATGCAGACTTCAGAATTTCATTAGTAGTTATAATGTTTATCTTTCTGGCCAGTTCCTTAACATTTTCTGCTTAAATGATCATGCACATGGCAAATAAAGAACATTTTAATTTTTGCCTGACTATGACAGGTGTACTTTTGTATATTATGTTAGATATAAGTGGAGAGAAATGTAAACTTGGGGAGGATATCTTGCCTCAACTCAATTTCAGAGCTAAGTGTTCACTATTTCTCCAGATAGCATATGGTATAAGGTTTTTGTAAATACATTTTATTACATTGAGGAAATTTATTTCATTTTTATTCACTGAGAGGGACTTTTAATTATGTATTCACCCCACTCAGCATACATACACATCTCACAATATTAAACTCTTTTACATTGATGTATTGAAGATTTTGAAGTGTGGAAAAGACGTATAATTCCACAAGGCATGAAATGTATTTTCTATACTTTTTTACCCTTCTTCATAATTGAAGTGCATTTAGTAACAGAGTGATTATGTGTGATGTCTACTGGACACATTATAATGATTTTTCATTTTGACAGTGTCATTTAGATATCACTTAAAATGATTGCATCAAAATAGCTGTGTCAGTGTGGCTGAATTCAGATGTCATTTTTATCCTTGAGAGATGTTCTTAAGAAATTCTCTAACTACTTTTGTCTAGTTCAGAGTTTTTCTAAATCTACTTTGCTTTAATTCAGTGATTTTCCCCAATGATCTGTTGTTGAAAGTATTTTTCAACTAATTCCTACAAATTAATATTGTGTGGGGATTTGATAAGCCCTGGCTTTTATTCCACTCTTGATTTTCATCTATATCCCGTTACCATCATTAAGTTAGATTACTAAAGGCGCTTGAGGAGTTCTGACAAGGGTGGTTATCAGAATAAAGCGAAATGCCAGCAGAAGAGTCAGTGTAGTATTTACAGATCACCAGCAGTTTGGGAGCAATGTACTTCAGGCTAAGTGACTTCTACTTTATCCTAGGAATGATTTCTTCAGTTCTGGAGTGTATCATCTGTTATCCACATACATTAACAGTGCTGTTTCTTCTGAGGATTCTGAGTGAAAAAAAAAAAGTTTCATCTGTCATCCCAGCTCCTGGTGTTTTGTTTGTTTGTTTTTGTTTTTAGTGTGTGTGTGTGTGTGTGTGTGTGTGTGTGTCTGTGTGTTTGCTGGCAACTAGTGCCATTTCTTCTCTTTTAGAGGCATCACCCCCATCTCCGCTTGTGTCTTTACACAAAATTCTCCATATGCCCAAGTGTTTGTGTGCAAATTTCCCCTTTTTCTAAGGATAACCACATTAGGACCTAATGCAGTAACCTTACTTTAATTCAAGTGTTTACATCTAGGATTACCTTATTTTCAAATTAGTCACACTGTGTGGTCATTTTTGTAAATATGTAAATTATAGGAGAATGAAATTCAACCCATCTGAGTCCTTTTTTGCAGGAAAGATGTACCATCATTTGAATAGCTTTAGGTTGATTTTCTCTAAAATGTTTCATGTTCAGGAAAATAGCTGAAAGAAAGTAAAAGATAAAGGCAAAGAAGCCATCAAGTGCACAAGAAGATTGGATATTGTTCATGTCAGACGGTGCTCATCCAAAGATAGAAGGGACAGTATATACATTTATGTGTTCTATTGTTGAACTTCAATTTTTATTTAAAAGTACAACTCCTATAAGTTAATTTTTTTAAATGAAAAATCAGTAATGTTTCTGTCTATACATCACTTAACTGTATTGATTCCAGATTTGCTCAATCTGTAATCACCTCAGAGAGCATATGGCCCGAGCCTGTTCAGTAATGTGGAACACCTGGTATGAAATCTGTGCAGAAGGATGCTTTAATAAATATACTATGTGGGGCTTCTAAGCAAAACCTTTGTTTCCTGGTGAACAGGAAGCATCTGCCAGGCAACTGCCAGGCAATCTCAGTGCAAAAAGACTGCAAACACTTGTGAGGATTGCTCTCATTGGTTTTGATTTCCTTACTTTTTTCCCCCTGAAGATTTATAAATGGTTTTCAGTAAATGCTGTAAAGTTTTTGGATTGGGTAAAAATTTATGAAGTACAATGTTAGACAAACATGATTCTCTCTTGGATCTCTCTCTTTTAAGTCAATTCTCTTACAAACAACAGAGATTAAATTTTGTTATCAGGTTACTTTGGGATCCAAACACCAACCTTGAGAATAAATTGATAAATTATTTTGAGCCTCACTCTTATCTTCTCAATATGGTTATCCCTATATAAGAATGTAAGATTGAGAGGCAAAATTATTCCTACTTCAGTACCAATTTATTATAACAATGTTTTCCCAGGACAAAAAGTACAGCTTTGTAATTGGTCTATGCAAATCAATCATGCAGTCCTCCTGTACGTTCTGTAGCCAGAAGCCAGGGGAATCTCTATGGCCTAAAATTCTACCATGCACACCTTACTTAACACCTTCAAGTGTTTCCTCGTTGCACTGAGAGAAGCCAGGATTCTTTGGATATAGATGAGACTGTTCACTATCTTAATCTGTCTCTCTCTTCTTGATCAAGGAGGCATCTAGTCCTACTAAGAATTTCTCACTGCATGCACTGTGAGCTTTCTTTATTCTGCAGTAATGGCTGTGAAGCCAGCCTACTTTCCGATGCTTCACACAAACCTTTTCCTTTATCTATTGATCCATTCATTTAAATCTGAATTTTCTCTCAAGTTTGATATTCTATTTAAAAATATATTTGGGAAATGTGTTTGAATTTCTCCTGACTGAGTGACATGTTCTGTCTTCCCATAGGCCCTGCCAGCTTTGTTTGACTTAAGCTTTGATCATGTGCTACTCCACTCAGTTCACAGAACACTCCTATATGCTTGTATCCCTGAGATGGTCTTTGATACCTGCTCTATTAAGTGTGCTCTCCAGTCTAATAAACTATAGGAGAATACAATGATGCTGTTGTTGGTATGTAATCCGTGATAACAATCAACAAAATAATGCTTAAGTTTTAGATTTTTTTAAATAAAAGATTGAGAGTTGTTTTATAATAATAACCAATGGAGTAGCTAGAGAAAGGACCAGAGGAGCTGAAGAGGTTTGCATCCTTATAGGAGAAACTACAATAAGAACCAACCAGTTCTCCCAGAGCTCCCAGAAACCAAACCACCAATCAAAGTGTACACATGGAGGGACCCATGGCTCCTGCTGCATATGTAGCAGAGGATGGCCTTGTTGGACATTAATTAAGGGAGGAGAGGCCCTTGGTCCTGTGAAGGCTCAATGCCCCAGTGTAGGGTAATGCCAGGACAGGGAAGCTGGAGTGGGTGGGTTGATGATCAGGGGGAGGGGGGAATAGAATAGGAGGTTTTTGGAGGGGAAACCAGGAAAGGGAATAACATTTGAAATGTAAATAAAGAAAATATCTAATAAAAATAATAATAACAGCAGGAGAAAAATAACAAAGATGGGTTAAATGCTATGAAAAGTGAATGCATTTTTATCTTTTCTTTGATACATCTTACAATGTAACTCAGAATAAATCTAACCATCCTTCTGCCTTAGCTTTCAAATGCTGGAATTAAAGGTGTGAGTCAGTATTTTGGGCTCACGTTATGTATAAATAACATGATAAAGCATGAGCTAAATCTATAAATTAATTATATTATTTTGAACTTTAAATATTGTAATTGTTTTCACAACATATTTCACAAAGTAGCATATATGTACCAGTATTAAACTTTAGTTTCAGGTGGGTAGAAAAGAGTTCTCACTGAAGTCGGACAGTGAGGGAGTTGTAGCCAAACCTGACCCTGGGAAGTGGGAGGAGACTCCAGTCTGATCTCTGCACATCTGCCTTAGTTAAGTCAGAAAAGCTTTCTCACTCCTTTTCCCCTTTTTCTTGGTCTTGATCTTGTAACTTCTTTCCTTCCTTTCCTTCCTTCCTTCCTTCCTTCCTTCCTTCCTTCCTTCCTTCCTTCCTTCCTTCCTTCCTTCCCTGCTTCCCCTTCCCTTTTTCTTCCTTTCTTCCTTTTTCTTTGAGTTGAGCTTACCATGTGTGTTCAGTCTCACTAGCAGAGAAAAGAAAATAATAGTTGAGAATCCAAACAACTGACATTCCTAGAGATCAGAATTTACATTTTACTGATCCCTTTAATCACAGATGATCCCCTCCCAATGGAGACACTCCTGTTTCTGACATACTTTTATTTCTCAATGATGCGAGTACTAATTTCCAGTTCTTAACATATAATCAAAATTTACGTTTTTTTCCCTTTTGGTCTTGCAGGGCCTCCAAGATGCTAAATTTTCTGTCATCCTTATTACCAGCAACCTATTCTCTCTCTTTATCCAAAAGTGTCACGTTTCAGACAATTTTTAGCCCTTTTACAGATGTGTCATTTAGTTGCAGCCACATATTAGCATTACTGGGAAAGTACTCTGAGTGAATTTGGCTTGTTCTCCTTTATGCAAGCTTTGAAGGTTATTCTACACTGTGACACCTTAAGAGCTGTGGGGGATTTGGGAAATAGATTAGTGTTAGATAAGGTTAGCAGGCTGGAGCCATCTGACTGAATGCAGGTGGCTTTATGAAGAGAAGAGACTAGAGGGTGAACACGCAGCCTGACACCACCTCAGGGCCATGTTGTCAAGAAGACTAGCTCTATATGTTTTGACCTCTGACCTCCTGAATAGGATCCAGACTCACATTTCTTCAAACTTTAGCTACTTTGTGATTCTGTGTAATTAGCAAGACAAAGTGAGTAAGAGAAACTTCTGAAGAAATGATGAGTGTTTGGATATATCCCAGACCAACTGAATTGCAATCTCTAGAACTGTGTTTGAAGCATTATGATTTCCTTTCAGCTCCTCAAGGGATTATTAAGTACAGCCACAGATGAGCACCAGTGTCTTGCTCCTTGAATTGGTTTAAAATAAAAATCTCTTGTCAAGGTTTTCTTCCTAAGGTGCAACAGAACACTGGTGCTACTAACTCTTCCTGGCAGTTTTTCTTCCCTTTAATAAAAAAGTTATTTTGTCTCTTATTTCCAAAGGAAAGAAAGCAGTATTGGAAAGCTCAAGGAAGAAATTAAAGACACCTCTGAGTCTAGGGAAAGTAACTCAATGGAGGCCATTGCTAAAACTGTAAATTCATACACATCACTTAAAATCCTCACTGCTACATGATTCTATATTGCTGTACAAATGCAATTCTCAGATCAGGGCTGTTAATGATCAAATCATGCTGGGGAAGATACCAAAAGTTACCTTATTCCAACTTCTACCTTTATTATTGTGTTACATACAAATAAATCACAACACACATACACATATATTTGTATATTCTATCTATCTATCTATCTATCTATCTATCTATCTATCTATCCATCCATCCATCTAACTAAACTAAGAAATTGACAGGTAAAATAATTTTCTCCAAAACACACAGCTGGCATAGTGTGTTGATGCCTATTTATTTATTTCTTGCTTATATTCCATGGTACTTTGTCTTTGAAACTATCACCATCATTTCATTCTGATGACCTTAGCTTGAACTCATCCTTGCTTCTTAATAAAGTATAACAATTTGTATTTACTTAGTATAACAATTGGAAGTGCCAGCTCTCCATCTAAACCTTTGCTGGGGACAGTTTTGTTGTTGCTTCCTACTGAGAGCAGACCCCATTCTCTACAGGACTCCTTTATGAATTACACCCTTTAACTTTTGAATCAGATTTCAATCCACTGACCCTGAATTCTAGGACAGTCATGGGCTGTCAGATCAGTGACTGAACATCACAATGCATGCTGTCTCCTCTGGTACTATTGACAATCACATTTTTAGTGGTGATCTGGCCACCATGACAAGTAAGTGATGGCTGCTGTGAGTGACAAGGGATATTGGGAGTTGATCCTTATTCATTTTAATTATAGTTGTATAACAGGGACATATATTTATAAATAAACAGTCCTCTACTTCTGCTTGAATTTTATAGGATGAAATTTAAATAAGACTGGCTCCTAGTGTTATAGTGACCTAAATAATGTTTAATTAAGCCTAAGTTTTGAGTAAATTATTTCCAAACTGGCTTAGATGTTAATGAGATAATAATCACCCTGGAGAGAAGAGCATGGCGTCATGGTCCAGCAGTCACTGCCTGGATGACTTGTACGTCTTCTTCTTCTTTTACCCAGATCCCATGCTTAATTGACTAAAAACATTGTAGTTGAGATGGACTCAAGGTCACTAAATGTGCTCATAATGTGGAGTGAATTGAATTACATTTGAATTGTTTAAGTCACCAAGTTATGAACATAACTGAAATAATGTGAGGGAAAATGCTAATTTCTCATATTACAGAACTGGATGTGAATATTGGTCCAGTTACCCTAATAAAATGTCAGAAAACTTTGGAAGTTTATTTAGCCAAATTAATAGCATAATTTTTTTGAAAGTTAGTGTGTTGACAGAGCTTTGATTAGCCAATATACAATTAGCCAAATAAATCTGGGAAAATTGCTTTGGCCAAACAAACCTGGGAAAATTGCTTTGCTGTTTGAACCATTTTATGACAATAAAGTAATTAATAATGATGAGAAAGTATGAGAAATGACTAAATAAGATAAGAATCTCCTGTATGTCAGCAAAGCTATAACTATTAATGCTTAGCTCTTCAATATTATTTCCTATGTCCTTAAATCTGATTCCATATTGGTAGTAACTCTTTTTGTGATCTCCCTCAAAACAAACAAACAAACAAACAAACAGTTATAAATGTATTCTGTATTTTTTTTTAGATAAATGATACATCCTCATTTATTACTACTTTTATGAATGTTGAACCAAAATGTAGAAGAGGAATCAGACATAAAATAAGTTATGGTCAGTGATTTTATAAAAATTTTATACCTAATTTTCAAGTACTTATTTATCATTAAGGAATACTGTGTTTTAACAATAATTCTCAGTGTTACTCCTTGTAAATTATACAGTGGCCATATGGGCTAGTTTTCCTCAATTCAAATGAAGTAATCAGTTCTGAATCCTTTTCCCAGAGGTTGTAGAATATGTTATTGTTCTCTATTACAGCAAAATGATGATGAAGAAGAAGAAGAAGGAGGAGGAGGAGAAGGAGGAGGAGGAGGAGGAGAAACATGGTAGCCTACTTTGATATACAGAATTTTTTCAACAGAAAACCTCAGTGTCAAGATTCTGACAAGTATAAAAAGATTTCTCAGAAAAAAAAGTCACAGACTTAAAAAAAATGCTGTTTTTGTCACAATAATGTGCGATCACATAGCAGTTTCTTCAGAATTTAGATCTTCTCTTAGTTTAAAATATGAAAGAGATATTTTTAAAAAGGGTTTGTTTAGCAGGGCGTGGTGGCACGCGCCTTTAATCCCAGCACTCAGGAGGCAGAGGCAGGCAGATTTGTGAGTTCAAGGCCAGCCTGTTCTACAAAGTGAGTTCCAGGACAGCCAGGGCTATACAGAGAAACCCTGTCTAGAAAAACCAAAAAAAAAAAAAGGGTTTGTTTTTTCATTATGTATACATCATAATTGGCATACATGTATGCCTACAAACCCAAAGAGGGCATCAGATCCTACTATAGATGATTTTGAACCACCATGTGGTTGCTGGGAATTGAACTGAGGACTTCTGAAAGAGTAGTCAGTGAGTATTGGGAACTAAAAAGGGGACCCTGGGGAAGAGGGTGAAGGGAAGACCCACACCCCGCCAGAGTTCCACCTATTCTCTGGTCAGTCAGGCATGGGAGGGCTGCTATATACCTTCTACTCATCCCAAGGTGGACATCTAAACCTCTGACCCACTCTTGGGGGTGGAGGTGGCAAAGGGGCAGCCCTACCTGGAAACACTGGAGCTACTTTGCTAAAGCCCCAGGGTTATGGGAGAGAGGGATGAGGGAAGAGAGGTTCCCAACACTGGTGAGAGTGAGTGCAGTGGATCTTGACTGGAGCACAGGAAGGCCTTCTAAAGGGAGATTAGAAATAGCTCATTAGGAGAAAGCCTATCCCATCCTCCAAGTGCAGTGGGCCTTAATGAGCAGAGACATTCTATAGTTTTAGAGATTTATTGTAGAAAGGCAGGTGGAAAGAGAGAAGGTAGAAGAGAGAGAGAGAGAGAGAGAGAGAGAGAGAGGAAAGGCTAAAGAGAAAGAGAGGAGAGGAGAAGACAAAGAGAGGAGAAGACAGAGAGGAGAGAGAAGAGAAGTCAAAGAGAGAGGAGAGATGGGATGAGAGTGAGAGGTAAGAAGTAAGAGAGTGAGAAAAGAGTGAGGTGGGGGCCTAACAGCCCCTTTTATGGTCTTTACTGTTGCTAGGTAACTGGGGAGGAGTTTAGCCTGAAGGTCAGAAGCTTGGGACATCGTCTATGTGACTTCTAGCTGTGCTTCTTTTGTGGGGGCTGTGGGGGGTGGTAACTTAGGCAGGAGCCAGAGTTCCAGGAGTATAAGGGAACACCTACCATGTCATGTCGGTGAATTATCACCAATCTGGGGTTCAGACCTCAGCTCAACTGGAGACTAGCCTGTCTGTGCATAGCTCAATTCCCCACAACTGAGTGCCCTTAACTACTTAGCCATCTCTCCAGCCCCTGAAATAAATATTTTTATAATGCCTAAATGTATTTTCATGGATTATGTCATGTGTGGAATGGGTGTTAGAATAGAGAGAGGGTTAGAATTAAAAACAAAGTTGGTGACAAACTACCTTATGAACATTGTTTTCTAGGGAAGCCCTTCTGACCTATTTTGTTGAATACAAGAAACAGTCTTTTCAAAGAGAAGCAGAGTGAATACCCCAGTCATGGAGTTTGTGAAGGGAGTTAGAATGGATGTCATCTGATGTTGCAGTGAATATTTCTATGTGCTGAAAAATCACATCTACATTTTAAGCTTTGAAAAGTTAACTTTTTTGTTGATACTTAGAGATTGCGCACACACACACTCACACACACACACACACACACACACACACACACACACGAGCACAGTGAAATGCAGATAATGAGTAAAATGTGTAATGATCAAGTCATGATAATTAGCGTATCTGTCACCTGTAGCATCATTTAGAATATCATTTTCAAGTACCGTAAATAGTATATCATTACCTCAAACATTTATCATCTCCTTGCCCAGAGAACACTAAAATACTACAGTTTATTGATCTATTGTTAACTCTAACTACCTTGATCCACAGGACACAAGACCTAATATACCTAAATAGATAGTCCTTTCATTTTGTTTTGTTTTTGAACAAGATCTTACTGTGTAGTCCAGACTGGCCTTGAACTGACCGATATCCTCTTGCTTCTACTTCTTGAGTGATGAGAATAAAGATATATGGCATTCTGATTGCTGGGATTAAAGGTGCACATCATCACCTCCCAGCTTAGATCTTTATACCAAGTGCCAAACTTATTTAAATTTTATCTTATAAAATTCAACATGTATAGAGGACTGTTTATTTTATAAATATATAACTCTATTACACAACTATATTAAGATGAATAAGGATCAACTCCTGAAGTTCTTTGTAACTCACAGCCAGCCATCCCTTTCTTGACATTATGGCCAGACTACCACTAAAAATCTTACCACTGAAAAAGTAATTATTTGACTCTCTATAAAAGAAGCTGTGTTTCATAAAATAAACACAGAAATGCTTTATGGAACTGATGGCACTTCTTATTGGTCAAATTGATGGACTGGTGACTTGGAGAGGCTGACTTTTATTTGTTAAGATTTTATTCAAAGTTTATTTTTAGAATGAACCGGTAGTTTATCTATCATACTGGAGGCCAGGGGGTGTTTGTTCACAGTCCTGAAAAAGAAAGTGTTTTACACTCGAGCAAAGTTCTGCTGTAGTTTCCAATAAATAAAAAAGATCTTCCGGAGCATGGCAACAGGCAAGCTTGGCATCTACTAAAAAGTTTTATATTCTCTGAGTTCAAACTCCTTCTTTGTGGTGCTCACATTGTGGGCAACTGTCACCTGGTGGTTTTTGTACCAGTCTATAGGAGTTAGAGTTAAGAAAATGGCACCAGAAGGTTCTGATGTTCCAATCACTGCTGATGCTGTGAGTTTTAGTTATTTTTTTTGTTTCTGACCTTGGAGTTTCTGGTCTTCATCTGTTACTCCTGAAATTGAAATAGGCTGTCATTATGTCGGAAAACTAATAACTTTGAAAATTTTAGTGACAATGTTCAAATATTGACGAAATTAGCGATTTCTGGAAGAGTCAGAATGACGGTTACAGGTGTCTGAGGACACCTGTGGGTGTAATTAATAAGAACGTGGTCACATTTTGGCCAAATTAGTGCTGTTAACTTTATCTTATTGATTAATAATGAGAAATTGAGAATGCATTTTTTTTGTCTTGTGTTATTGATATCTTTCTATGATAAAATAGTGTTCATAACAGGACTTTGTAAATGGCACTGCCTGGCTCAGACCACAGCCTCTGAGGTGGATGATGAGTTTGTGTGGAAAGTCTTGTTTCTATTAGGTAACTGAACCAAGGCATAACCTCTTTATTTATTAGCTATTCCGTATTTGTTAGAACTTACAAACTTAGTGACCTTATGTGATTCTGTAGGCTCACACGGAATACTGGATGAAGGACTTTCTAAGTCTTCTGTTTAAAATACCAGATGGGTATTCTGTAGACATAATATCATTTCAAGAAGCTATCCTAAATTCGGTATGCCAGCACGTGCCTGTAATCTCAGTATGTGAGAGATTGAGGCAGGACAGTCAGAAGTTCAAAGTTATTCTTGACTTCAGAAGAAGTTCAAGATCAGCCTGGGCTAAATTATCAATGAATACATTACAAGCTTCTGGAGAAGCCTCCGTTAACTCCAGATTGTGTACTACCATCCTATTACTTGTCGCCTTCCCCTCTCTGTTAATGTCTGTGTTTGAATCTATATTTAACATTTTAAGGAAATAAACCCCTCTAGCTTAGTTTCAAAGAGAAAAAAAGAGATACATTACAGTAAGGGAGACACAATTATCTTATATAACATTTGCTAAAACAAGCAAATTCATTTCATTTTTTTTCTTTTACTACCATATTTTCCCAATGTAATTGTTACTGCTTTTAGAAATACCCTGGCTATTGCTAACTCTTCCCTACATGGAAGTCAGTTTTGAGTCTTTTCTATTCTACCAACTCATGCTAAGATGTGTTTTGGTTGGGCTAAAGTCATGTCTCATTAGACATCTATTAAAAAAAAAAGTTTCTGTATTAAATGTCAAGAGGGAAACTTGACCCCCTACAGGTAGAAAACATGCACATGATTAGAAGTTCAGTGGGGGTCAAGTCTAGCTCAATGCCTTGGGTTCACCAGCCATAGTTAGACTCAGAATTGATGGGTTGTCTGCCGGGGTGTGTTTATTTTTCACTGGGCACTAATTGCTTAAGGAAATGGTGGCATGGATAAGGGGTTAGTTGGCATTTACTTCTTATATTACGGGACTAGATTTATTACCTGGATGGAAATAACAACAAAACAAACAAATAAATAAACACAAGAAAATGAAAACTCAAAGAAATTCTAGATAAAAACTTGAAATTAACTTTATATCCCTAGCAAATTCCCCAGAGCTAAAGGTGTAGTTCAATGGTGGACTGTTTTCTGTAGTATGATGTGGCTCAAACAGGGCAGGGTAGGACAGTGGCATGACTGTTGCATTGATGTGGTTGGCCACTTAATACGATAACTCACATTCTGAGCTGCTCTTAAGCATTGAGTTGTAGAGGAGGTTCTCACATTTGCAGTGGTAACAAGGTGCTAGTGCTTTGAATCACCACGTGTCTCTTGTTGGGAGGAACTTTTAGGAATAGGTTTGAAACCAATTACCCAAAGCAAAGACGAGAGACTTATAGAAAAAAAAAGAGAATGTTATCAGAACATCTGTTTCCATAACTCCAATTTATGAGCTCATCTCTTTTTTGGTAAAAGTCCAGTTTTTTTAAGGAATGATATTCAACACACACACACACACACACACACACACACACACACACACACGCTCATATGTGTGCACACACAATACACACACATACACACAGAGATGTGCACGAACACACAGGGCTTAGGCAGAGGGGGAAGAATGATGGTATATATGGGGAAGGGGAGGGGAAAGAAAAATTCAGAGGCTGGCAGGGAGACTGAAGAGTGAGTAAACTGCCTATTTATTCAAGGTGACTGGAGTGATTGGAGATTATGTGTAAGGGCATCTAAAGCCACACAGAGTGCTGAGGCACCAGTAATGACAGTAACATGCAGAGGAAAGGACATAATCTCACTGGTGCTCAGGATTTCCCAGGAAGTAGACTGGGAAGAATGGAATACATCTGAGAAATGTTCTCTGGAAGCTCCCAAAATATAGGAGAAGGTGGGTGACTAGGTCAGATTCAGCTTCATTGCATGTATAAAGACACATTGGGGCTTAGAAAATTTGTGATTTCTGCATTATTTATAGCCGAAGAAAATGGTATTTACATCATCCTTATTGTATATCTATTCAGTTTATAACATCCAGAAAGATGTAAAGATGTAAATTCCAAATTCCCTTTTCCTAGTTAATTCCTGATATGTATCTAGTAAATACAGGATTTCATGTTCTGTTCTTGCCTTGCCAAGTGTCAGAGGGCCCGTGGAGCAATGCTGTCATCTCCCTGATGATTACAAGATGTGAAAAGGAAGCAGAAATCAACAAGGAACAGAGACCTGGCTCCCCGAGGTATTTCTGCAAATTAGATTTAGGACATATGCTCTGGTTGATGAGCTGCTAGTTAAATGCTGTCATTTTTACTGTTTTCTGTACTGATAATCAAGCTATAAATGCCACAATCAATTGCTCGGGTCTTATTTAAATGGCCATAAAAAGTGAAGAAGTGAAGAAAGTTTCCCACAAGATCTAGGGAAGGCTAGCGATCAATTCTGTACAAGAGTTTATTATTCCCAACTTCTGTTTTTTTAGCCTCCATTTCTCCTGGTGGGTTTAAGAATCAATGATGCTACCTTTTATGTCACTATAACTATTCTTGAGCCTGGAGTTGAAATGGAGAAAACAATATTTTTATTTAGATCTGTTTTAACACATAACTATGAATCTCCTCACTGCATTTGATGTTTCCTGTTGCTTTAGTCTATGTGAAAAATGGGAATACCATTTATCTCAAAGATAAGGGATTTTCTGTGAAGAAAGTCAAGTCTCCACCTGTATAGGAATAAAACAATGGTGAAGAGAACATGAACTTGGTCTGCAAAGCAATTGGGCTCCCTGTTTTGTTTTTCTAAGATGTTCTTCAAGTTTAGCTGTGGTGGCACATGCTTGTGATCTTGGTATTTGGGAGTAGAAACAGGAGATCATCAATGCAAGTTCCTGGTTAACCTGGTCCATATCGTGAGTTCCAGACTAGCTTTGTTATGAAGAACTGGGCCATCTGTCCTGGCGCCCCCTTGTCTCTTAGAGTTAGCTATTACCTCAGGCTGCTACCTGGGCCCTCTTGCTGATGTTTGAACTAGCCAATCATGTGAAACCGTGCCAACCCCTTACCCCATTTACTATATAAGCCTCTAGTTTTCAAGCCTCGTGGTCAACTCATCTACCTCTTGCATGGGGTGTGTGTCGGCCCGCGGAGCTCCATGAATAAACCTCCCTCATGTATATTACATCAAGATTGTCTCTCATGATTCCTTGGGTGTGCAAACTCCTGAGACTCGAGTGGGGTCTTCTTCGTGGACCTTACAGTTTATATAGCGAGTTTCATGCTTGCTTTTTCTATATAGCGAGTTCTAGTCCAGCCAGAGCTGCATACCAAGACCATGTCTTTTTTTTTTTTAACATTAGTAGAAGATTGACAGGTATCAATCTTTCACTTATAAGCCTGAAAGGAGACCTTTTCTTGTAGAAAGAAAATCTGTGTAATCCATTGAAGGCTCAACAGTTGATTAGAGGTAAGATTTATGTGAAAGCCATTGGGCATCTTCCATAAGCAAAGCACAGAGTGCAAATTTGAAAATGAAGAGAAGTATATTTGCAAAGCACATATAAATGGTCTCAGCATGTATCTTTTTGTACCAGTTCTTCCCCACTCACTCTCAAGTCTTCAGGTAAGAACAGAAAAATGAGTGAAGAGCTTACTTAGTACTAGACATCCAGTTTGGGGAACACTGAGGGTATACCTTTAAATAGAAACCACTGAGTTAAAGTTATGACCACTAGGATTAAGGACAAGACATAATGTTATAACATCATTATGCTGGTAAAAAACATGGGTGTAGCAAATTGTGCTGGCACGTGTTTATAATCCTTGTATGTGGGGAGCTGAGGCAGGATGATAGTGAATTCAAGATCAACCAGAGATATATTACTGAGTTTGAGGTCGGCTTAAGCAACATACTGAGATACTGTACCAAAGAAAAATAAATAAATTATGTACTTAGGACTCATACTTTGCGTACAATATTAGTTTCAGTATTTATTAGTTATATGTATACTCCCTAAAGTTACTTTCCTATCTCTGCAATAGAAATCACAATATTACTCTTAAAGACTGCCATAACTCTCTCTCTCTCTCTCTCTCTCTCTCTCTCTGTCTGTCTGTCTCCCTATCTATCTCTTTCTCTCTGTATTTCTCTGTTTCTGTCTCTCTCAGAGAAACACCCCCCTACACACACACAGAGAGAGAGAGAAAGAGAGAGAGAGAGAAAGAGAGAGAGAATATTTCTTTCTGTCTCCTGTGTATAGGCATTGCCTAGAATAAATCAACTATGAAAATATTGGCAATCTCTTTTATTGTAATTGTTTCTCATATAAATGTTTTCATAACAACAATGATTGTTATTGAGCATTAATAGTAATAAGAACAGTAACAGCAAATTCTAGCTTGAAGGCAGAGTAGCAGGGAGNAGAGAGAGAGAATATTTCTTTCTGTCTCCTGTGTATAGGCATTGCCTAGAATAAATCAACTATGAAAATATTGGCAATCTCTTTTATTGTAATTGTTTCTCATATAAATGTTTTCATAACAACAATGATTGTTATTGAGCATTAATAGTAATAAGAACAGTAACAGCAAATTCTAGCTTGAAGGCAGAGTAGCAGGGAGAAGCAGGGACTTATCCTTTTTTGTGTTTTCCCTCATGTAACCCTCTTTGTATAATGTGTTGTATTATTTAGATTATAACTGAAATAGAGAAACAAATGCTCATTTATAATTCATCTCTATACTTGAAATAAAACTAACATATTACATTATCACTTAAGTAAAAAAACATTTATCTGTAATTATCAAGTAAAAGATTGTTCCCTGTTCCAGGAATTTGTGACTAAGGGAGAAAAAAAAAAAAACAAAACCCAAATATCTTTTTATACTCGATGTTGTACTGCTCTTAGGATGATTCCGGAAGGAGTTGTCACAGTGTCTTTCCTGCAATAAACATGGCACAGGTGCATAAATCTGTTCCAATTATTTTGGGTTGATGGCAAGAAGAAAACTAGTAATAGGAGAACGTGGTATCTAGGCAGGCAATTTGCTTCATTTTCTTCACTCATTCACATTCTCATTGCTCTTTATAAAGCCCTTTGACTTTACTGTTCAGCACATTGGGGCGGGGTGGGGGGAGAAGATTCCCTCACATGGTGAGAGAATAAGGGAATAATATTGTCTAAATGTGTTGTCTCCACCAAAACTCGTGTTGAAATTTTATTACGCGTAAAGTATTATGGGCTGATCTTTGAGAGGTAATTGGATCATAAGGATCCAGCTTCATGATTGCCATTAGTTGCTATTTTAGAAAGTCCTGTAGGAGAGCTAATTCCATCTGCCTGTCACCTTCTATCATTGCAAGATAAAGTGTTTCTTCTCTCTGGAGAAACTGACATTCAGGGTGCCATCTTGAAAACTAAGAGTAGATTTCCACTAGACCACTACAGCTGGCAGCATCTGGACCTTGTACTTTCTGTCTTAAAAAACTGGTGTTCTATCTAAGTTACTTAGCCTCTGATAGTCTAGTCACACAGCGCAGATGAATAGAGATGTGGCACAAGAGTACATAAAGAGGCAAGAAGAAGTCCCTGTAGCCTTAAGGATTAGGCCAAAGGTAACTTAGAATGTCAGTCAACTTAGATAAAGAAAAAATTCAAGAGACACTGGATACAAGAGACAGTTCAAGCATTACTGTAGAATAAATTGCATAGCTGAGATATCTATTATCAGCACACCTATTATTATTCCCAGGAACAAGGAATATCTAGATTGCTTTTATGTCAAAGTATTGCAAATTTTAACATGAGTATTTGGATTTTCAAACCACCACAAGTCAAATACATCTTGCT
Organism: Mus minutoides; assembly: GCA_902729485.2. Classification (NCBI taxonomy): domain Eukaryota; kingdom Metazoa; phylum Chordata; class Mammalia; order Rodentia; family Muridae; genus Mus; species Mus minutoides. Next base: position 1,979,108 of record LR749579.1, read on the forward strand.
GCTGACTCAGCATTTTTGGAGTCTGTTTTTTTAACTTCTAGGTCCTGAATCTTAGGGCAAAGTTACCCAAATGACTTGCATTAGGTTTAATGTATAAATCACCACTCAATGGTGTGATGATGGGTGATAAAATCGTTCTATATACAAAGGAAGGCTACAAACTTGGTGTTAATTTTAGATGCAAAGACTTTCAACAAGTTAGAAGAGATAAAACAGAGACACCGTACCAGCCCCTTTTCATCCTATTGGAACATGGTAGCCTGAGGTTTTAGAGTCTTTCCTCACTGAAGGGAGATAAAAACCTTGTTTTTTAGCAGGTTGATATGATTTGTGAACTCATATAATTTTAGTGTTAAAAAGGCAGTTGTTATAAACATTTCTTTTTTTATTTCATTTTTTTATTAGATATTTTCTTGATTTACATTTTAAATACTATCCCCAAAGCACCCTATACCCTCCTCCCACCCTGCTCCCCAATCCACCCACTCCTGCTTCCTGGCCCTGGTATTTCCCTGTACTGGGGCATATGATCTTGGCAATACCAAGGGCCTCTCCTCCCATTGATGGCCGACTATGCCATCCTCTGCTACATACGCAACTATAGACACAGCTTGGGGGGCTACTGGTTAGTTCATGTCGTTGTTCTTCCTATAGGGTTGCAAACCCCTTTAGCTCCTTGAGTACTTTCTCTAGCTCCTTCACTGGGGGTCCTGTGTTCCATCCAATAGATGACTGTGAGTATCTCTTTTATTGTAATTGTTTCTCATATAAATGTTTTCACAACAACAATGATCGTTATTGAGCATTAATGGTAATAAGAACAGTAACTGCAAATTCTAGCTTGAAGGCAGAGTAGCAGGGAGAAGCCTTCCAAGAGATAGCTAGATCAGGGTCCTGTCAGCAAAATCTTTCTGGCATATGCAACAGTGTCTGGGTTTGTTGGTTGTATATGGGATGGATCCCTGGGTGGGGCAGTCTCTGGATGGTCTTTCCTTCCGTCTTAGCTCTGAACTTTGTCTCTGTAACTCCTTCCATGGGTATTTTGTTCCCCATTCTAAGAAGAAATGAACTATCCACATTTTGGTCTTTCTTCTTCTTGAGTTTCATGTGTTTTGCAAATTGTATCTTGGATATATCTCTTCCCACAATGCCTTGCCAGGCATTTATCTAAATCCTATATTCAACACTCTACTTTTGAAACTGATATTGAATTATATAATTCAGATGACTATATAATTTATAGAAACGAGGCTATTAGAGTATCTTTATTTGTTATAGCACTCATTGTTTAAATGACAAGAAATAAGCTTTCAGATTTCATGTGAGTAAACACAATCATTTGTCTAATTATAGTTATATTTAGTTAAACAAAGGTATCCAATTTTAAATGTATTAAATATTTAAATTAATTTTACAGTGGACATTATGGGTTTCTAGTGGTCAAAGAATTAAATATTAATTTACTCATTTGTCTGGATGAAATTGATTTTAATGGCAGAAATCTTTTCCAGTTTTTAAAAATAGAAGGTAATGTGATCAGATAATTTGCTTAACACTTTAAAGACAGCCATTGTTTGAACCAAGAAATAACCTCCACTTAGGGCTTTTTACATGTGACAACCCAACTACTACTGTTCTATGGTTCCAAGCAAAATAATTGTGCTTTATAAAATCTCACATAGTTATATGTATTTTTATTAAGCAATAAACTGTACACTTCTCTCAGGCTCCAGATCAGATTTTCCTCAACCCTCAGAAGTCACGGTTCTTTTTGCAATAGATGGTGATTAACACAGAGAATATCACACAGACAGTAAGAGACAGTGGGGGGGGGTCCATTCTAAATGGGACACATATGTCTCATTTTTCTCCCCCTCAGAGCTCAAGTATCATTATGAAAGGGGGGATGGATAGATCATAAGAGCCAATGGAAGTACCTGATTGCTATAAAATTTCTGCACTATTTTCCAGAAAGGAGAGCACTATTGCTCATATGAACTCACAGCAGCTGTGACAGCATGCATAACACCTGGAGGAGCTCAAGCAAGAAAAAATCCCAGCATGGATGGAAGAGGGCTCATGAAATCCCACCCCTAGCTGAAAAGCTAGTGGCAATTGATGGCTGTCTGGGGAAGGAAAATCAATGTTTCTCAGACATGGGGCCCCTAAGAGGCTTACCCATGCTTCAGTAGATGCGACTGTGCATCTCCTGTGTGCATGCACATTAGACATCACTTAGTGGATGCAGTGGTATTAAAAAGAAGACCACTTAAAATTAGAAAGACAAAAGTGGCAGGGGAATAGGGAGATCTCTCATGCTTATGGATTGGTAGGAATAATATAGTGAAAATGGCTAAATGCAATCTACAGATTCAATGCAATTTCCATTAAAATTCCAACCCAATCAATGGCTGAAAGAACAATTCTCAAGTACATATAGAAGAACAAAAAATCCAGGATAGCTAAAATGATAGTGAACATTTAAAAACTTCCAGAGGCATAACCTTTCTTGACCTCAAGCTGTAGTACAGAGGAATAGTAATAATAATAATAATAATAATAATAAACCTGCATGGTATTCACATAGGAACAGACCAGTTGATCAATGGAATCATATTGCAGTTTTTTTAAAATAAACCCACATACTTATGCACACTTGATTTTTGACCATGAAGCCCAAATAATACTATGGAAAAAAGAAAATATCTTCAATGATGCTACTCACACTCCAGTGAAGTTTGCTTGACAGGCTGAGAAGCCTGGAAGCACTCACGAGGCAAAGAGTTTCAAGGAAACTATGCCTCCTGGAACCTTGGCATCCCCAATAACCTATATTCTCATACCCTATCCCCGCGTTATTATGGTGTATGTTCTCTTTCAGTATTGTTTTATTATAAGTGCCTTTAAAGATTGAATTCTGACATAGGTAAGCCTCCACCAGTGTTCCAAAGTACTAGAAAATCCTTGATGCAGATGAGCTTGGAATTCAGTAGGAATTCAGTGAGAAGGTTACCTATTCAGTAACATTTAAATTTACTTTTAGCAGAGAAGGTGAAACTAATTACAAAGAACGGAGCTAGAATAGCTCACAGCTAGTCTGCAGAGTGATTATTTAGGACTTAGGACAGTAGCCAGTCTCAACCAAACAAGGGAATACACAAAGGCCTAGCAAATAGGTGGGTTTACCATGAAAGTGTTAGGGAATCTCCCAGAGACAGCACAATCAGGCATTTACTAAGAAACCCTGGTGGTGGGCTTAACAATAGACTAGCATTACACCTGGCTCCCTTTTTAGTGGTAAACAGTAGTGGCCTGGTCCTTGCCATCTTTTGATGTATACATTCCTTTTGTTTTGTGTCACTGTAACTCAGCAGATGTGTCTTGCCTGGTTTCTTGTTACTCTTCTGTATAAAAAGTTTGATGCTCGATTTGAAAAATTACACTCAGATTCAACACACTCTCTCATGTCATGTCTAGGAGCTTCCTCTCCTACTGAGGTCAGGAAAGATAGCCCAGCTAGAAGAACATAACCCACATACAGCTTTTGAGATAGCTCCCTGCTCCAGTTGCTTGGGACCCACATGAAGACCAATCAGCACATCTGCTACACATGTGCAGGGAGACCTAGGTCCTGCCTGTGTATGTTCTTTGGTTGGTGGATCAGACTCTGAGAGCTCCAAGGGTCCATATTTGTTGACTCTGTTGGTCTTCTTGTGGAGTTCCTATCTCCTTTGGGGCCACAATCCTCCCTGATATTCTTCTGTAAGCGTCCCCAAGCTCCAACCACTATTAGGCTATCAGTGTAAAATTTTAAAGTGTGACACTTGTGTTCTTTCAATAAGTCAGATGAGAAATTGTATCACTAATAAAACATTTTAGGTCACTTGTAAATTATCTTGAATAAGGGTAATTTACAGTGTACTTTGAAGCGGCTTCCTGTTTTTGGGAGGGCCTATTATGTTGTTGCTGTGAATGATAATCATAAGATTGTGATAAATAAAAATGCAAATCTGCTATCTGATGACTCTGGAACCCAGAAGCAACCTAGAAATCACTGAACCAAATAAGGTATATATGAGTGTGTTCTTTCAGGAGTCCGTGGAAGAGAATTATTTTTCTGCCTTCTCTACTAAATAGCTTCTCTACTAAATAGAGGCTACTACATTCCTTAATGTGTGGCTTCTGTCTCATAAATCAGCATTCTTTGTGCAAACCGTTGTGGTTACACTGGACTCCCTTATACAGTCTAGAATAATCTATTTTGAAGGTCAGTTGGGTTGCAATATTAATTCCTTTTGGCTTTCGACATAAGGTCTTCACTGATTCAGTGCCTATTGCTGTAGTTGTACTATTTTGTTTATTGTTCTGGGTTCCTTCCTCAACATATAATTAAATCAAGGGCTATAAACTTACAGTGCACAGAAGAGATATGACTCACAGATAGCTGATGTTACTCTTTGTTGTTTTCTTTTTTGGTATAATATTTTAAGCTTTTAAATGAATTACAATCATCTGTTTAAGAAAATATACTTAAAGAAAGCATACTTTGGCAACAACTCTGGCTTACCTCTGTGCTCTTAGATAGATCAAGTGTCCTTTGTTTTATTGATAATCCTCATCACTCAGTTGGATCTCAACATATAAGGCCACATCTCTGAAGTCATCTAATTTTCTATTTTGTCTATTCTTTTTATTTATATTGCTCACCTGATATCCATCAGCATTTGGCATCCATATTATATTCTGAGTATATATCTAAGTATACATTTATTTACTTAATAACAACACAAAAAGCAATGAACCACATATTGTTCTTCTATATCTCTGTTTCTGTAAGATAGATGCTCTCTTATTCTAGGAACAAGAAATTTAGGTTCATTTGTTATGGTGGCCAAATTCTTAGAGTTTTTTTTTTTTTTTTGGTGAAGCCTATGTATAGATAGTAAAAATAACTATGTATACATCTTTCAAAGAAAACGTTTTGGTGGAATACTTAGAGTTTATACAGCAATGAAGGAATGATAAATATTCTCCCTAAAGACTAGACACATTTTAAATAAGTACTTAAAGAAAACAAACTATTCAAGGTAATATTAAACAGAAGAAAATGCGAAGCATTGGTATTGAAGAGAATACAGTTGGAACCATGATAAGGTTGTCTCAGAAACACTCACAAAAGCATGTAAAATTATAGAATTCTAGAACCATGGTTTAGTTAAAAAATGAAACAAGAAAGCTACATTGCTAATATCGAGCAAGTTGTTTCAGGTACTTTAGAAACTTAAGACTATATTCTATATATCCAACCCCAAATTATATGCATACCTGCTTGTGATCCAACAATTTTATTGTGATTTATACATAGAAATATTATAACAGAGGTTTATCAGAACTCAAAAAATGCTTCTAGGAGTTTTATTTATGATAGTTCCCAACTGGAAACAACCACATGCTCATCAGTAGAATGAAGAAGTTGTGGAATACTTGTAAAATGGAATCCTTCCTATTATTATAAAGGAATAAGTTACTGCTTTCAACAATAATGATTGTATTCATGGTCATAATTATGAATAAAGTTAGACATAAAACAGCACCCACTGATTTCATTTATGTGAAATTTCAGAACAGGTAAACTAATCTACAGTATGTGGAAGAATTCTGTCGCTTAAGAAAGTTTGCTGAAGCTGGTTCAACCACTCTGGAAATCAGTCTGGCGGTTCCTCAGAAAATTGGACATAGTACTACCAGAAGATCCTGCAATACCTCTGCTGGGCATATATCCAGAAGATATTCTATCTGGTAACAAGGACACATGTTCAGCTATGTTCATAGCAGCCTTATTCATAATAGCCAGAAACTGGAAAGAACCCAGAAGACCCTCAACAGAGGAATGGATACAAAAAATTTGGTATATTTACACAATGGAGTACTACTCAGCTATTAAAAAACAATAAATATATGAAATTCCTAGGCAAATGGATGGATCTGGAGGCCATCATCCTGAGTGAAGTAACCTATTCACAAAAGAACTCACATAACATGTACTCACTGATATGTGGATATTAGCCCAGAAACCTAGACTACCCAAGATACAATTTACTAAACACATGATACTCAAGAAGAAGGAAGATCAAATTGTGGACACGTCACCCCTTCCTAGAATTAAGAACAAAGCACACATTGAAAGAGTTAAGGAGATCATGTGTGAAGCTGATTCCAAAGGATGGACCCAATGACTGCGGCTGCCAGGGATCCATCCCACAATCAGCCACCAAACATATACACTATAGCATATGCCAGCAAGATAGTGCTGAAAGGGCCCGGATATAGCTGTCTCGGGGGAAACTATACCAATGCCTGGCAAACATGGAGGTGGAAGCTCACAGTCAGATATTAGATGGAACACAGGGTTCCCAAGGAAGAAGGAGCTAGAGAAAGTACCCAAGGAGCTGAAGGGGTCTTCAACCCTCTAGGTGGAAGAATAACCACGAACTAACTAGTACCCCCTGAGCTCATGTCTCTAGCTGCATATATAGAAGAGGATGGCCTGGTTGGCCATCAGTAGGAAGAGAGACCCCTTGGTCATGCAGACTTTATATGCCCCAATACAGGGGAACGCCAGGGCCGGGAAGTGGGAGCGGATGGGTAGGGGAGCAGGGCCGGGAGGGGGGAGGGTATAGGGAACTCTCTGGATAACACTTGAAATATAAATGAAGAAAATATCTAATAAAAGTTGAAAAAAACAAAAAGAAAGTTTGCTGAATATTTCTAGGCTTTAATTGGGGCGATACTTATAGTGTATGTTCACATGTTGCTATTCACTGAGCAGCATGCCTAAGATTCATGTAGATATGTTCAAACTTAATTTAAAAACGCTGCCTCACTAACTCCCTTTACATTTTTAAGAACAATTACCTTCTTTAAATTCTAAATTATGTGAACTTTTTGGCCCTTATTCTTATAAGAATAAGGACCAAAAATTTCACTTAATATGGATAATTAGTATAAATAATGAATACAGTATTTATTCATGTCTACCTCAGGATTCTACATTAGGGTCACCTGTTCATTTCAAAACTTTGTGTTTTCTTCTGGGATTATTTTCTGTCAATCTGGAGAAATTCCTTCAGTATACTTTAATACATGTTCTATAATAATGAATTCTTTGTTTTTGTCTAAAGATGAGTTCATTGTGCTTTCTGTGTATTGAAGTCTTTGTTGGTTGTCTCTTGTTTTTTTCCTCCCAACTCTTAAAGGTGTTATCTTATTGTGTTCTGACATTCACATGGCATTCACAGTTTCTCTAGAGAAGTTATATGTTACTTCAATTATTCATTTTTTTTTTTCCTTACTGATGCCTTTCGACAGGTCTGCCTTGATTTCGAGAAGCTTTCTGTTAATTTATCTGAGTCTGGTTTTCTTTATCTGTGCCTGTCATGGGAATGCCAAACTTCCTGAAATTGTGTATTTGTATCATCTATTGTCTCTGGAACATATATAGATAGATAATAACCCTTAAATATTGGTTCTTTCTTATTTTATCTCTTCTACACATGGGATTATAAATTACCTGTAAGTATTTGTACATTCTGGCTTGAACTGACATATACTCTATGTGTTACATTTATTTATCTCTCTATATGCTATTATTTTCCTTTACCCCAGCGAATTATATATCATAAACCTGGTCACTAGTGTGGTGATACTGAGATCTGGCAGACCATGAATAGGTGTAATAGAAAGATATCAGGTTAGTGGGGTCTCCTCCTCAGAAGGGACTAATGTAGTTTTCTCATGACGGGATTAGTTTCAGCCTATGAGTTGCTACAGATAATGATACATGTTATTTATGACTTCTTGTTTTTTTTCTTTAGCCATGCGATCTTTCTACTATACTCTGGTGCGTTGGGAAGTACCAGCATGCTGTGATGCACCCAAAGTATCCTTACCAGTAGCAATCAAATGATCAACCTTGGACTTCCAGCCACTAAATAGCCTAAATAAATGAATGAGCTAAATAAAAACAAACCTCTTTTCTTTATAAAGAGCCCACCCTCACATATTCCTATAGCACTTTGAAATTATAATAGCAGTCTTTCTTCGGAACACTTTGTATAGGCCCACTTTACACTGGATATTCTTGCTTTCTACTGTCACGTTACCATTTCAAACAATTGTTCAATGATGAGGACATATAGTTTTGTTGTTGTTTGTTTGTTTTGTTTTTAGTACTGAACTCTCCATCTTTTTCTCTTTTGAGGTTCAAATTCTCTGGTAACTTATTGTTCCTTTCCAATTCTCTCTGTTTCCCTTTAGGATATTTGATAGGGAAAGTACCTCTAGTGATTTGCAATAAAGACTTTGTTACTTGAAGACTTATGGAGTATTCAGCATGCCCCCTATACAAGTGCAACCCTGGAAACATGTCAGGGAAGTGGAGTGTGAAAAGTCCAAGGGCTAATCCCTTTGTAGCACTTCTCTTTTATTAACTGGAGCATAGTTCAAGATACCAAATGGGTCCAAAACTGTGACAAGAACTGACCTTATATATTAAATATCAATTCTTATACTTACATACATATATACATACAATAAAATTTAACAAATTAGTACAACTAAAATATTAATAAAATTAATAACAAATGGAACAATTACAGAAGATATGATGAACATTTTGTGGCTATGGTCTTTTGATGTGAAAATACCTTATTGAAGTGTAATCACCCTTGTGCTGGTGATGTAAAGTGGTCTGGTTTATATGTGCTAAGATGACATAAGAGGAATGGTACATACCCTGTAATGCAGCATACACTATGACTTAATGCTCAGCCAAATGCAACCTTTTCAGGACCATGGCGGTTGATCTGATAAATAAGATACCGAAAGTAGAAAATACAACAGAAACATCGTGGCAGAGGGATGACTCATATTCTGGGAGGGGTGGCATAAGATGGCACCAGATTATATCACACTACTAATGATGATTTGGAATTTGTATTTTGTGAGTTATTTTTGGACCTTCCTATTTAGTATTTCTAGACTTCATTAGATCATGACTATATTAGTCAGTGTTTTCTAATGGAACAGAACTGATAGAATGAATACACATCAAAGGGTAATGTATTAAATGGCCTGGTTAGTCCAACAGTGGCTGTCCTATACTGTAGAGGCTGAGAACCCAGATGAGCTTTTGAGATATTCTTGAGAAGACCAAAGAAGCTGCCTTCTGACTCCAGTGAGAAATGGCAACAGAACTGTTATCAGCAGCAAGGGATGAACTCAGGTGTAATATGTGAGCAAGGTGGATGAGTGAAGGGAAGGCAAGCAAGCCAGAAGCAAAGCTCTTTCCCTCATACATCTCCCCAGTCACTGTGGTATGTTCTCTTAGTCCACAAGGGGCAAAATGATCAGAGCGCTGGTCATATAGACAGGACTGAACTGTCCCTTGAGGTAGACTTCAGGACTGACCTTTTTAAACAGAAGGTGAAGACACTGAAGTATGTTCACAGTGCTTGAGGCTAGTTTCTGGTATGAGCTATGAATTGCATTGAAAGTGGATGCTGAGGCAATACAAGAATGTAAATATGAACCATACTCCTCATAATTTAACACATTATAGCTATATTATATATTAATTGTGGGTAACTAAAATGTATGAACACCTCTTGAGTTTCTTCTGTGATCTTTTTTATTTATTCAGTTACTCATCATTGGATGTTATATCATGTGGTAGATACACTATGTTCTGATTGAAAGCTAGGCATTAAGAATAACCATCCATTTAGGATGTAAGTGGTGTTTTCTACCAAAAAGAAGGCTTCGGTCCACTGTATTGATAGAGTGGGGGCTGAACACTTATTAGACAGTGGGGAGGTCTGAGGTTGGTTGCAGTCTTTCAAGCTCAACCTTTGCCTGTTTTTCACACCTGCCAAGTGGGCTTTTCCACTTGGGCTTTTCCAGGGGAGGCTGAAGGGGATCCACTCTCAGAATTAAGGAACTGAGAAGTTTTGCATTGTTTCAGAGACATTCACCTAAAAGTTCACATTTCTCAAAATTGTGACAATTGCCTATGATTTTGACAATGACTCTTTGTCTCTTTACACTTGAGGATGCTGGGGAATTTTTGTTTCCTCATATTTATTGCTTAGTCTTAATTTCTTTTTTCTTTGTTCAGGATGTAAAGGGCTTCTATTCTTGAATTTTGTCATGCAGCAAAGCTTGAGACAATAGCCCTCTGCCTATTCGAGGTCTACATTAATAACCTTTAGCTATTGCAGGTAAAAGTTCTCAGGGTAAAAGTACTTAAAATGGCACAGACATACCCTAAAAACATTGCTAAGTAGAAACACCAGGCTCTAATATGCATGAAAAGAATAATTCTATCTATAGAAAGTTTAAGAATAAATGTCATGATGATGATGATGATGATGTGATGATGATGATGATGGTGATGATGATGATGACATAAATCAGAACAATAATTGCCTTTGGGATGTAGAGAGTGAGTGGATGGGATGTGAAAACATGTTATTGGATGACAGGAGTACTGCTGTGGTGCTTGCTTGGGTGTTATCACAGTTAGACTCCATTGTCAGCTTGAAACACCTCAGAGAATACACCCTCAATTGAGGAAAAAAGTCTATTGGATTGGCCTATAAATATCTCTGAGGGGAAACTTTAAAACGCTAATTGATTTAGGAGGGATTAGTTCCCTGTGGGTGGTGCCATCTTTGGGCAGGTGGTCACTGGTTATATAAGGAAGATAGCTGAGCAAGCCAGAGAGAGCAAGCCAGCACATGGCCTTCCTCTATGGTCCCTGCTTCAGATCTGCACTTGATCTTAGCCAAAAGTCCAAGAAGCGATCCTGCTTCAGTTCTGGACTCAAGTTTTCTGCTTGAGTTTTTGCACTCACAGGCCACAATGATGAACTGTGGTATGGATGCAGAAGCCAAATCAACAAACGCTTTCCTGCCTTATGTTGATTTTTGTCAGTGGTTTATCACAGTAACAGAGAGCAAGCTAAGACAGATATACATATATTTTAAATTTTGTCAGGTTTCCATATGTGATAACTGTGCCTTTCATTGTAGATAAATTTCATTTCGACTAAACAAGTGACACAAAAGTAAATGAAACCTTCATATGGTACATTTGGAGAATATTTAGTAGATTAAAAATTCACCACTTTGAGAAAAATGTCTATAAAGACACATTCAAAGATATAGATAATAAATATGTTGAGAGTAGAGTGCAGAGAATCTTAAATCTCTGGTGACAGCAGGCAACAAAGGTTTCTTGAGAAAGTAAATGCAGATCAGAATCATACATTGAGGATTTTCATCTTTAAGGATTAGGGAATGTCATAAACATGCAGCACCCAGATAGACAGCTATGACTGATGATTCGGCTGCTCCCCGTGCTGCTCCAAGGAGCTGGCCTCCATTGTACTACAGTCAAGAATTGAACATTTATGTTTTTAAAGTACCTTTTAGTACAAATTTTCTTCAACAATATAGCACATTAAAGAAATCCAACAGTAGGGATATGACATTTGTCAACAGGATTAAATCTGACTTCCTTTTGGAATGCAATTACAGAATTTAGATTAAAAACAAGGTAATATCTTTGTCAGTGCTCTAAGTGAAAGGAGATACTTCATTTCTAGTTCTCAGTTTAATGCTTATTTTATATTAAAATATTTTATTGAATGAAGTAAAATAACAAATAATGATAGGCAAAGTACAAAAGAGAAAAGGAATAAAAGAAATGAAATTAGGAGGATTATCTCACAGCTCATCTCTATATTAAAAAAAGCCTTATTCACTTCTATGAAAAATATTAGAAAATGTAACAACATAATCTAAGATACTTTCAAAATACATAAAGGCTTTAAGGAAGTGAGAAGAAAATGGTAATGAGCAACAACAGATGTTTCTTTCTTGGATGAGTAATTAGAGATAGAAATAGCATCTCGCAAAAAGCAAAGAGGGTTTATCACTAACTCTTAAGGCATTCAGAAGGATATTTCACACGAATGCATCATTTTTAAGATGAAAAAGTGAGAGAGATGCAGGTCTATAAGTTCCACTAGCTTCTGTGTCTGACCCAATGATGTGTACTGATGGTGTAAGGAATGTTTCAATATTTTCTGCTGAACAACATGTTACCATATATGAAATTTTTATCATACTAATTTATTCCTTAGGGTTGAAGTTCAAGTATCTGCCTTTCACTATGTAAATATCTATTTCCTCTGTGAGTAACAGCATATATCTTTTAAACATACGTTTTCTATAGAGTCTCAGGAAAACACACCAGAGTAATTACTTGTAAAGGAATGGTACTTTGCACTGGTTGTTCTAGAGTTAAGAGGTACAATCTGAGTTGATATCAGTCAGAGAAATTATATACCATAGTCATATTCCAAGGGAATCCCAGATATTTAAGGACATGTGCTATAGGAGAGTGATTGTAGGGAAAGAGAAGTAGGTGGGGGAAATCTATTCAGTTTTACTATATGGGAAAAAAATAACAGTACAGAATATTAGTGGCTTGGCTTCCTCTGCACTAACTACCCAAGACCCATCTTCTCTTATCATTATCATTTAGACATTGTGTTTATGTGTGTGTGTGTTTCATCATACTGTCTTTTCCTGTATCCTGAGACTTTTCCTGAACACACTCTCTTGCTATGAATGGATACAGAAAATGTAGTACATTTACACAATGGAGTAATACTAAAAGCAATGACTTCATGAAATTCTTAGGCAAATGAATGGAAGTAGAAAATATCCTGAGGATAACCAAGTCACAAAAGAACATACATGGTACGCACTCACTAATAAGTGGATATTAGCTCAAAAGCTTAGAATACCTAAGATACAATTTACAGACTACATGAAGCTCAAGAAGAAGGAAGACCAAAGTGTGGATGCTTCTTAGAAGAAGGAACAAAATACTCAAGGGAGGAAATATGGAGGCAAAGTGTGGAGCAGAGACTGAAGGAAAGGCCATCCAGAGACTGCCCCACCTGGGGATCCATCCCATATACAGTCACCAAACCCAGACACTACTGAGGATGCCAGGAAGTGATTGCTGACAGGAGCCTGATAGAGCTATCTCCTGAGAGGTTCTGCCAGAGCTTGACCAATACAGATGTGGATGCTCACAGCCAACCATTAGACTGAGTACTGGGTCCCCAATGGAGAAACTAGAGAAAGTACCCAAGGAGCTGAAGGGGTTTGCAACCCATAGAGAGAAGAAAAATATCAACCAACCAGACCTCACAGTGCTCCCAGGGACTAAACCACCAACCAAAGAGTGCACATGGAGGGACCCATGGCTCCAGCTGTATATGTAGCAGAGGATGGCCTTGTCGGGCATCAATGGTAGAGTAGGGCCTTGGTCCTGTGATGACTTGATGCCAGGGCAGTGAGGTGGGATTGGGAGGGTGGGAGAGGGAGCACCCTCATAGAAGCAGGCAGAGGGGATATGGGATAGGAGGTTTCTGGAGGGGAAACTGGAAAAGGGGATAACATTAGAAATGTCGATAAAAGAAAAAGATAGAAAGAAAGAAAAGCAGCCATAAGTGTAAAGTGCTGTGCATGTTAAGGCATTTGGTACTCTCAAGCTTCTAGTCTCCAAACAGCAGAAGGTAGGTCAGTCTTACTAACTAAACTGCACACTTGAAATCTGTGATTATGTTTTCTATCACTCCATTTCTTTGTCATTTTGGGAAATTACATTGATAATTTCCATTCAGGGAAAACAATTTTAGCCCTGACTGGATTGACACGTTATTAGACACTGTGAGCCTTTTACCGTGTTTTCTGATTTACTATCAATGTCAAGGGTACCTCATACTTTTGTGCTATAATTTATGGGTTCCTTAATTTCAATTTTAACTGTAAATCTTTGTTTTTCACTGATACCAAGGAACTGAAAAGCAGCTCCAAATTTTTCATGGTGCTAGAAGTGGAGGAAGAAATAGTTAAGTTTTATTAGGCTGCAAATGGACTTTATTAGACAGCATTTCCTTTACCTTTCATCTCTGTGCCAATATGCTCACACTAGTACCATAATTTATATGAAAATCTATTAGATGCTACTATATTTTCATATTTTGAACTTTATCATTACAGAACAATTTAATAAATATGAAGGAATTTAAATTTCTATATTTGATTCTATAATAAATCTTCTAAATCACTATTTACTTACTGATAACCATGTGTGGAGTGTTATTTGAGTGTTGGAGATACAATAGGAAGCCCTAAATTACAGTTATACTCTGGGCAATGAAAAGCACCTGTGTCGAATAATCTGTGTTTTGGCTACTTTTTTATCAGATAGGAAAGAATATGTCATAGAAACAACTTAAGGACAGATGTATTTTTATTCTGGTTTATGATTCATAGGAGGGAAGGTACAGTCCTGGGAGCAGATCATAGCAGCAGCAGCAGCAGAACTATGAGGTAACTATTTATATGATGGTGGCAAGATAAGAAGTAGAAGATTTTGGCTGAAAGCTTGACCACTCGATAATCAATCAATATCTTAAATGTGAGTCCCTGTAAAATAAAAAAGAAACCACCTCAGATTTTACCTTTCTAAAATACAAAGGCTCAGAGTAAATGCTTCCACTCCAAAAGAGGAGAGAGATGAGCACCACATGGAAAGACTGGATCAAAAGAAGACCAGAGCTCAGTAGGATAAGCGTCAAACTCATAGCTCCATTTTTAATACCTGGGCTTATGAGAGCATACTTTGTATGCCTGTGAGCTTTAATAGCTTCATCTCTACGGTTTATCAGCCTGTATAACAACTGAGATTTCCCTTGTGCCAATTACACTCAGTGCCTATAGTTTTCCATGGCATATGTTCTTGGGATGTATATCACAACGTTGACTTCACAGCTTCATACAGTGGCTGTTCGGCGAGTTCTTGTTAGGAACCAGGTCCTATAAGACATTTTTTCTGGACCCACTGGCTTTTTACAAGCTAGGGGCTCCATGCCTCACTTAGTTTTGCAATTTGAATGTCTGACTAGACAGCACTGTGAGATGTCTTTGACAAGTTTGCTGCCATTTTGAAATGTAACCTGACCTTTTACCATAGCTGTTGGAGAGTCTTCTACATGTCCGTGTAGCTGAACTAGGGAAAGAATTTTTCCTAGGCAGTTCTATTGAAATAAGACAACAGAATCTTTTCATGAGTGTGATCTTGTCCTCAAGGAACAATGTCTAATTTTCAAGTTCAGGATGTAAAGGATGCTCTTTAATTGTGGTAATCTCATTAACAATTACTGTCACTATGTCTGAGGCAGCTTATCTGCCACTTTAAATTCACCCATTATACTTTTCTCATTAAACTAACCAATTTATAACATCTTTCTGTTTTAGTAAACCCCAAGAATTTGCATGTAAGCCTGACTGGATACAATGAGAAATAATCATACAATAGCCTGAATGTTACCATTGCCCTCAAATTCCCTATGTCAAACAAATTTTGAGTTCACCCTCACATAAAATCAGAAGAGTAAAATAAAATGTCACCACATGATTTGCTAGAATGTAACATTAATTCTTTCTAGCCCAATTCTCAACTGAGTACTGGAACCTCCTTAGTTGGGCCTTCACTGTCCACACTTCTGTCATCATTTGGCATTCATCATTTCCCCTAGAATGGTGTATTAAGCTCTTATTTCTTCAGCTCACATCTCCAGCATTTTCCAAATCCTTTCCACAAAGAGTTCATGAACCACATGGTTAGATTTGGCATTGTGAGGACCCTATTTCTCACTACCTATTTTCTATATGGGTTTTCACTTCACTTGAATATAGGAGTACCTCATAGGAACATCTTAGGGGTGCAAGGGCATATTCTTCAATGATTTATTAGTCAGGGGTTACAACACATCCTAGTTGGGAAAGCATGATGGTAGAGGGATTGTGACAGGTTATATTGCAATAGTAGTCGTGAATCAGAAACTCATCTGGATGCAGGTCAGTGCAAGGCTTACCCCCTTTCACACAATTGGATTATTTTCACCATTCAGGCCTCCTTCTTAAAACGTATATTACCTTCCTCTGCAGAAGAACCTCCAGACCCAGCATTAACAGTAGAGAACACTGTGTTCAAACACATGAGTTTGTTGGGGAAAGTATATATTCAAACTATTTATAATCTTCTTCTGTTACTAGATTGTAGTCTAAGAAATTGAATAGACACTTTCAGAGTGGCTCAGCCTCCAGGTTAAGCACAGCTGCCTCTCTGATTGTGATCCACTCAGAAGTCATAGACATTAAATGACACAGAACCTTAACACTTTACCTCACTGACCTTCTGTATTCATATAAGTAATTTAATAAAATTCATAACAACATAGGAGTGCTGAAAATTGTATTCTTAAAAGTTCATATCAGACTATTTCTTTTTCTTCTTTATGCATTTTAATACATGTATTAAAGTAGTTAGGCACTCGTACTCTCAAATGAATCATGAAATAATGATCTTACAAATAACCAAATGATATAATATTCATTAAAGTCATTTGCTTCTCACTTCCCTAAGAAAGGGTAGTGACTCAGAAAGCATTGATTAGGACATTATAATACTTTATACTGATTGTTTCTCTTTTGCAGGTATAGAAAATTTAAACTCTATCACAGAACAGAAAATGGAATTAATTTCTATATCTCTAATAGTTTTTAAGTATTTAGAGCCTGGTCACACTCAAGTATATATCTTTAAGGGAATTCTCGAATTGGTATGCTTAGGGGTTTTTAATCTATATTTTTGAAATCTATTGCTTATTTGGTATATAAATATAAACAGTCTAAAAGCTCTATTCAATGCATTTTATTTTTTCCTCAAAGATGAAGGTGAATTTTTTTTTTTGGTTCTTTTTACATTGATGGAGTAAGAAATGGGCAAATTTGACAAATTTCATTTCTAGAAACTATAGACTACGTTGCTCCTCTTCAGAAGAACATATTATAAACAAAAATGAATTAAAAACAACTTGGAGACATCTTGAAGTACCACAGAAGCAAGGATGTGTATGTCCAAGAGCTAGGACCAGATAACACTAGGGATTGCTTCAAAGCTGAAAGCGCAACTCAAGTTTGGAGGGCAGTGGCACTGTGGCAAGGGAGTAGGATCTCTGGAATGTTTCATGTAGCTTCTTGTGTAGCTTCAGATATATTTAAGCCTTAACAGAAAGGATTCCAGCAGCTGGGAATGTAGCTAAATGGCTTAGCACATGCTGAGCAAGTGGAAGGCTCTGGGTTCAAGCTGTGTGCCCTCACAAACTGAACAGGATGGAAGAAAGACAGAGGTGCACATTATCACATACACTCTCCTTATAAACAACAAGGCAAAAGATAAAGATGAATTTGACCATTGGAGCAGGCATACCAGTACCTTCTGGGATATTTCCCCTGCTAAAAAAAAAAAAAAAAAAAAAACCTAAAAAAAAACCCCTAAGCATACCAATTCGATAATTCCCTTCTTAGGAAGTGGTTACTTACGCCTGCACCCTCTAGATTCTCTGTTACTACCTTGACTCTTATCTTTTTCAGGTTCTTTTGTTTCCTTTAGTTTCTGCCACACAGAATTGGCTTTGACTTATGGAGCCTAGAATGAAAAATGTCTGTTTTTTCATTCATAGAGAATTACTTGAAAAGTACAGATATTTCACCACAGACTTCCTAAACACTGATTCAGTCAGTTGCCTGAAGTCTGTTACAGGTGATGAGGGAGAAAAGTAGACTATTGGTAACCACCAAGAAATACTGATTTCATGTCAGCCTGACACCACCACAGAGGTTTACTTGCATCATGAGGAGTAAAAGGTTAACATCAAGTAAAACACAACCACTGCTCCTAATTCAGTGTCATACCAAATGGCAAGACCAGCACGCTCTCTCTCTCTCTCTCTCTCTCTCTCTCTCTCTCTCTCTCTCTCTCTCTCTCTCTCTTGGTTTTTCGAGACAGGGTTTCTCTGTATAGCCCTGGGGTTCGTGGAACTCACTTTGTAGACCAGGATGTCCTCGAACTCAGAAATCTGCCTGCCTCTGCCTCCCGAGTGCTGGGATTAAAGGCGTGCACTGCCACGCCCTGCTCAAGACCAGCACTCTCATTCTGCAGACAAAACGAGGACAAAACAGATGACATATGTGAAGAGTTATCTGCAGAGTCCAGAATAATTGAGCAATAAGGAGGGTGTAACAAAATCTATTTTGGGAAGAGTTTAGTAAAATTTCAAGCACGTGCAAAAAAAAAAATCGATTAATTTGGGAGGTAAAGTACCCTATAGTGTGCTATAATTAAGAAGAGTTTTGAAATTTTAGCCAGATGTTTGCTATAAATTATAAAGCACACTTTCAAACCTCCAAACCAAATCCAATAAAGCATTTTTGTTTAAGTTAATTTGGGAGAGTGGGTTTTCTAGCAGATAAGTGCCTGAAGAGCGAGCATATGGCCTGAAATGTAACTCTGGAAACACCCTGTAATTTGTTCTCTTCCTTAGTTGAAATAAGTATCTTTCTAAACATTTTTTATTTTAGTTCAGTGTATTTATATTATTGTTAATGGGTATTCATACTTTTGAATTTCTTTGTAAATACAAATCCCAAAATAATAAGACACATAGCACCTACGTAGTTCTTCAGTACGTGCGTTTATCTGTAGCCCAGTCTATTCACCGTACTGAGGTGGCTTTTCCTGCATTGTCAGACATAGCTCCTTTGGAAGGATGCTCTCCTCTTGGACTCTGTACAGATTCAAATTTCCAAATCATGCCTTGCCCCTAAGTCCCTGCTATGTACCGTAACATGTCCAAATTCTGAGTTCTGGAAAACAAGAGATATCTTTCCGGGTTTGGTTCAGTGACTGTTTGCCTGCTTTTGCTTAGTGCAATGGTGTTAATCAGTGTGTGCCTGGAGAGGTTCTGGTTTGATTGCTTTGTTCTTTCGTTGTTATTCATGTTCACTGCACATGAACCAGTGAGTTGAACTGATTATTGCTGTATTCCAATTCTGTTTCATAATCTCTTATTATCCTTTTCCACTTCCTCGAGTGAAAATCCTTTCTATTCTCTTGTTCCTTGTAGTGATGCTATTATTGGTGATGTATTCCTTGTTCCTTTAGTTTGTACATTTTCATTGTCACTTACTTTATTTTGGCTTAATGTGGTTTATGGTGAATGACATAATGTTTAATTAATAAATGATGAAAAGACTGAGTAATATGTTAAATTATGTATTTTTGTATGTATACATAGTGAAAGCTATTTTGGGAAATAGGCAGATTTCTCTATGTTAGTGAGGAAAAGTTTTCTCAGAGAATGATCCAAATATATTTATTTTTAAACTAAATTAAAAAATAAATAAATATATTTATTTTTAAGTAAGGGGTTTGAGAGGTGACTCAGTGGTTAAGAGCATTTACTGCTCTTGCAGAGGACCCTGGATCAGTTCTCAACACCCACATGGCAGTTCACAATTCTCTATAATAATTTCTGTTCCAAGAGATCTAGCCTTCTCACATCTGCAGCATACTGCACACATGTGGTGCATATATACACTTTTGAGTTCTGCAGAACACATAATAGAGCAAATAAGTATTAAAATACTAGCAAAATGTTATACTAACACAATGTAATATCTGGTTGGAATAACATACATGTTCAGTAAAGACGTGTTTTGCTTCACTGCTATCAATATAATGTGTGAATAACATACATGTTCAGTAATGACGTGTTTTGCTTCACTGCTATCAATATAATGTGAGGAAGGAAATTGATATAACAAGTGCTTAAGAATAAGAGCAAACATGGTATGCACTCATTGATAAGTGGATATTAGCCCAGAAGCTTGGAAAACCCAAGATACAATTCACAGACCACATGAAACTCAAGAAGGAGGAAGACCAAAGTGTGGATACTTCGATCTTTCTTAGAAGGGGGGGACAAAATACCCATGGAAGGAGTTACAGAGACAAAGTGTGGAGCAGAGACTGAAGGAATGACCATCCGGAGACTGCCCCACCTGGGAATTCATCCCAAAAACAACCACCAAACCCAGACACTATTGCAGATGCCAACAAGTGCTTCCAGATAGGAGCCTGATATAGCTGTCTCTGGGGAGGCTCCACCAGTGCCTCTCACAAATACAGAGGGGAATCCTTGCAGCCTACCATTGGACTGAGCACAGGGTCCCCAATGAAGGAGCTAGAGAAAGGACCCAAGGAGCTAAAGGGGTTTGCAGCCCCATAGGAGGAACAACAATATGAACTAGCCTGTATTTCCAGAGCTCCCAGGGATTAAATCACCAACCAAAGAGTACATATGATGGGACTCATGGCTCCAGCTGCATATGTAGCAGAGGATGGCCTATTTGGTAATCAATAGGAGGAGAGGCCCTTAGTCCTGTGAAGGCTCTATGCCAGTATAGGGAATGCCAGGGCCAGGAAGCAGATGTGGGTGGGTTGGTGAGCAGGGGGAGGGGAAATAGGATAGGGGGTTTTTGGAGGGGAAACAAGGAAAGGGGAAACATTTGAAATGTAAATAACTAGCACTCAGGAGGCAGAGGCATGCGAATTTCTGAGTTCGAGGCCAGCCTTGTCTACAAAGTGAGTTCCAGGACAGCCAGGGCTTTACAGAGAAACTTTGTCTCAAAAAACAAACAAACAAACAAACAAACAAACAACAACAACAAAGAAATGTAAATAAATATCTAATTAAAAAAAAGAAGAAGAAGGGCAAAACCACTTCACTATTTAAAAAAAAATGTAGTCATAAAAGTCAATATTTTAAGTTTGACAGTTATGTACTCCAGTTGAAGTTCTTAAAAAAAGCAAGAGTATTATAAGGTAAAACTTCATCATAATCAACTAATTTATTTTATGGCATATTTCTGAGAATTTGACAGCTATAATTTACTTGTTAATGAACTTATCAAAATCCTTTTGACACAGAAACATCATATGCATTAATAATCCCTATGACAGTGTTTGGTCTGAACAGTTACTTCACCTTCAACTCTGTTGCCTTAATTTATGCGATTTTTAAAATGATTCTAATTGCTACAGATAATTATGCCAGATCATCAATGAAGTAATCGACAAGCTATCAATCTTACTTTTGCATACCTTGTTTGTCAGTTGTTATTTATATGATTTTATTAGTGGTATCGGCAGGCAGATAGCAGTAGATAATGCCATATTCTATGGTTTGTTTTGATAAATCACTACAGTGTATCAGCATGAGTGTTTTGAACTACTTTCAAGAATCTTCTAAGAAATGCATTATCCTCACTCGCTGCACCTACAAACACCAACATTTATGGCTTTTATCTCAATTGTTATTTATTGAGCCTGGGTCTATATTACTTTAAGAGGCATCTAAAGGCTTGCTTGTTTCTTTTTTTTTTTTTAATGGGATGATTGAGGCTAGAAATCCATTATGATTACTGAAGAACAACATAAGAAAAGTGGCGATATTGAAAGTTTCACAATGAATTCATTTTGGTTCTTAGAAAACTGTAGACATGTTGTTCAATCATAATTCTCATCTCAACTTTAAATGAGTTGTCATTCTGGTGGAGGAAAAGAACTTTGTGTTTTGTTGGCTATGATTTTCACTATCAGTATTAAGTGTTCAAAAGTAGTTTTTGAAGAGTCAGAAAATCAACTCACAGATAGGAAAGTGTCTCTCGGTAATCATCATTTAATGTATTGATGACTACACCACCATGCTGAAGTAGGCTTGAATTATCTCAGCTTGTACATCCAGTACATTAACAAATGTTAGAAATCTATCACTGAAGTGGAAACTGCTGTCTTCCCCACTATCATAGCAAAACCTGTTGTTATATTCTCCTGAGAGCATCCATTCATCTGGGTCCATTTGTAGTCTAGTGCTTCTTCCCAGCAAGACAATCCTAAACATCGGTGGCATTTGATTTTTCTTCTTCCATGTGATGATACATTCTTTGGTGATGTCTCATTGTCCTCAGACTCCTACACAAAGTACTGTTGTCTGGATGGGTACTGAATAGAAGAGTTTACATCCCACAGTTATGACAGATGGAAGTTGAAGCCCAAAGTACGGACACAAATGCTACTTAGGCACATATATTTCAGTGAGGAACATAAATATTCGATCTATAATATTTGTGAAATAAGTTTACCAGCACAGCTGAGACTTTCTCTGATTAGGAAAGACTGCTTGCTAGGACTTATATACAACTCAGACCTAGCCATTTTCTATATGTTTCTATATGTGCTTTAAAATAGATGAAGCAAATAAAGTTGTCTTAAAGTAAAACTTCAAACACATACAAAGGCAAAACACTTATCAACATTTAGATTTCGATTAAAGATGACAATCAATTTCTAGCCGCATGCCAGAAAACGTGAGAATATCTTTAATAAGCTATAGAGATATGCTTAGTGAGTAGAGCTTGGAAGGTGTGTGTACACCATATCTTAGATTTACCTCTCTTTGAATTCTTGTGTTTCCCTTCTGAATGGTATGATTCATTCTTTAATGCACTATCCTCTTGTCCCTAATCATTCTTCTGTAGCTCTTTCTGAATTAAGCAAATGTATTTTCAGGCCCATATTACCTGGAAGGCATAAAAGACTATTCTAGTCAGTGGTTTCCCTGAAATATACTCATTTTATATCTCATAACACATTTCAATTTCTTACTTATCTTTTTGTTGTTGTTAATTTGCTTCAACAAACTGATGAAACTTACGGATTATTGTTCAACCTGGGCTGTCACAGCTGCTTGCAAGAAAGGCTTCTATGCAGCAGCTTGTTTGTGTTTGATTACTATCATCATAAATAACTTACAGTTGTCTTTAGTGTTTAATTTCTTCTGTGTGGGTAGCAGATACATGAAAGGTACAAGGAAAAAGCAGGCAAATACTGCTCTCTCTCTTTTTTCCTCTCTTTCTCTTTCTCTCTCTCTCTCTCTCTCTCTCTCTCTCTCTCTCTCTGTGTGTGTGTGTGTGTGTGTGTGTGTGTGTGTTTATGAGTGTGTGGACAGGCATCCTTGACAATGTGAGGCTAAGGTTGGGTCGCCTTTATCAGATACTTCTCTACCTTGTTTTTAGGGTTTCTTCTTGGACCTGAGCACTGGACATTTCAACTGCAAGAATATGAGGTCATATTATTATTGCTTTGAGTTTGACATTTTTTATTTTTAAAGACAATTGAGTTAAAAAATTATTTACTTTGTGTGTATAGGTGCTTTCAGAAGAGAGCTAGAAGAGAGAGTTGAATACCCTGGAGCTGGAGTTACAGGAGATCGTTAATTGTCTGATGTGGGTGCCAAAACCTCACCCTTGGTCTCCTGCAAGAACAGCAAGTACTCTTAATGCTGACACATCTCTCCAGCTACAAGTCTGACTTTCTTAACTGCTTGCAGGTAGTGGTTTCCCAGTGTAGATATCTTCTATTTGGTGGTGGCAAATCCAAACTATTAAAATTGACTCAGTGTTTACAAAGACTTGCAACTTTGGGCATCTACATAGCCAATCCTTATTCTGGTTCCCACTCTAACTGTCTCTCTTCTGTCTCTATCCTCTCATTATTTTTCCCTTCATAGCCTCTTGGAAGTTTTAGTTACATCTGGCCTTTGCTAAACCTAGCAAAGAAAGTCTTCTTTGGGGGGTTCTGGGTCATTCTGTTTCTCTTGAATATTGCAATCCTATATATTCACTGAAAATATGCTGTGTTTGGGGTCTTTAACATTGACATAGGTATAATCACATTATTTTAATTAATTAATTAATTAGTAGTATTTTGTTTTTACTTACTCACTTTACATCCTGATCACTGTCCCTTACCAGTCACGCCCTCCCACAATCTGTTCTCCATCCCCCTTCCCCTTCTCCTCTGAGCAGTTGGGGGTCCCGGGGGTCTTCCCTTATCCTGACACATCAGATCTCTGTGAGGCTAGGAGCATCCTCTTCCACTGAGGCCAGACAAGGCAGCCCAGCTGTCCCACAGACAGGCAACAACTTTTGGGACACACAGTTCCCAGTTGTCCGGGGTCCATATGAAAACCAAGCTGCACATCTGCTACATATGAGTGGGGAGGCCTAGGTCCAACCCGTGTATGTTTTTTGGTTGGTGTTTTAGTTTCTGAGAGTCCCAAGGGTCCAGGTTAGTTGACTCTTTTGGTTTTCCTGTGGAGTTCTTATCCCCTTTGGGCTCTGTGATGGTTGTATATTCTTGGATCAGGGAGTGGCACCATCTGGAGGTGTGGCCTGGTTGGAATAGGTGTGTCACTGTGGGTGTGGGCTTAAGACTCTCACCCTAGTTGCCTGGAACTCAGTCTTCCACTAGCAGCCTTTGGATGTAGATGTAGAACTCTCAATTCTGCCTGGCTAGATATTGCCATGCTCCTACCTTGATGATAATGGACTGAACCTCTGAACCTGTAAGTCAGCCCCAAGTAAATGTTTTTTTATAAGACTTGCCTTGGTCATGGTGTCTGTTCACAGCAGTAAAACCCTAACTAAGACAGGCCCTCAATCCTTCCCCCGACTCTTCTATAAGAGTCCCCATTATTAGACTATGGGTGTCTGCATCTGTCTGAGTCAACTGCTGGGTGGAGCCTCTCAGAGGACAGCTATGCTGTCCTGTCAGGAAATGGTGCTTGCCCATGGAATGGGTCTCAAGTTTGGTTGGTTATTGGTTAGGCCATTCCCTCAATCTGAATCTGACATAGAAGGGGGGGCATAAAATAGGCTTAAGAGGCAAATGGAGAGAGGGAACTTGGAGGAAGGGAAATGGGGAGGGGAATGGGGGTGTGCAGAATCAGATCTAGGGAGGGACAGGAAGGATAGCTAGATGGCCATGAGAATGAATGAGAAAACTACAACTGCCAGAGGGTGGGGAGATAGGGGGCATCTCCAGGGAGAGACAGAGACCTGGGAAAAGGGACTCACATAGATTCGATGGAGATGGCCTTAGCTGTGACTGACATCATTGGGGATATGGAAACTGAAGAGGCCACATCCTGTAGCCAGGCAGGAATTCCTATGGAGCAGTAGAGGGACACCAAAGCACCCTCAAATCTTTCATCATGAAGTTTATCCTGTCTACAAGAAATGCAGGGTTGGGGTTTAGAATACACACACACACACACACACACACACACACACACACACACACACACACACACATACACACACACACAGGTTCGTACATTTAGATGCAGTTATTAATATAGCAGAGCAAGGGTGTGTGAACTTATAAAAACAGATTCAGATTGTCTTCAATCTCCTCTCCTCTAGGAGTGTTTTCAATTTAACGTGGGAATATTCAGTGAGTGCATACCAGCACAGCTCTCTCAAAGTTCATCTGAGGATTCCTGAGATGTTCTCACCCAGTCCATCACCAGCTATCACAAGAACTCGTGGGACTTAGTAACGTCTGTATAAAGAAGGTTGTTGATATATTCCAAGAAAAGAATAAGCGATGCTTGAGCAAACTAAATTACCCCAGATTTCCTTTTTCTCCCCCTTTGAATCAAATTTGACAGACTTTCACACACACACACACACACATAAAAAGTTTAATTTGTTTCCCCTGAGTTCCTCTGGATGGAGTAGTCTGTCACTAGAATTAAAAATAGCCCGATCCCCAGATGTCCCTGATGATTACAGGAGTTCAAAAGAATTAGAATATTTGAAGATATCATTGCTGCTTCCGCAGCAAGGTTTTAGATAGTGTGGGCTAAATAGGAGATGAGTGGGTCCTTCACTCACTTCCATGTGCCTCCTAAGTGTTTCAAATAAGAACCCAGATTAATAACAATGGTGTACGAAGAGTTAGCCTGCAATTGCATGTCGTAAATGTGTTTTTAAAAATTGATGCTGTTAGAAAATATATTGTGTTCTCACTTGGTGACACATTTTATGACCCTGTTTTTTAGTTGTACCGGCCACCATCCAGACAAGCTGCGGTGACACACCTTACTCTCTTTGTCCTTGTTTTGTCTTCTTTGTTCTCTTTCAGGCTTCACAGCAAACATTGTCAGGAAAAGATGTCATAACTTTTATTCTCTCTAATGGAAGTATCTTCACTTTTGTAATAGGCTGAGAAAAGATTTCATTTTTTTTTTTTTTAAATGTGAATTTGGTCCATGGACAGGTGGTGTGCTGAGCTTTAAACAGCTTGATGAATGATTTGGCTCTGCATAGCAGTGTCAAATAATGTGTCTCAGTTGGCAGTCTCAATGAAACAGAATAAGGCAGCTGGTTTCCGTTATATATTAGAGTCCTTGTGCCTACTCGGCTTCCAGCTGTGCAAGAGAGGTATAAATCCTGTCCTTCCTCTCCCACACACCAGTAATTCACCAAGAGCTACCCATTTAGATCTGTTTACCTAATGATTGCATTCACTGGTGGGAACCACTCCAGGGTCTGGGCAGATATCTTTTATTTTCTAATATATTTACTAATACAATTCTAATTAACTTATTTTGTGGTTTTTATATACTGGAGTACTGATGGAGTTTTTGCTTAGAATTCTGTAAAAAACAGTTGGCTTAGTTCTAAGAAGCTTGTGAGTTTATAGTTATATTTCTAGTTTTGTTAACATTAGTGATATCAATTCATCATTTTTTTTTTCTAGTAGAATTATGTTTTGGTTAATAGTCTACCAAGCCTAGTTTTTTCTTTATGAATCATAAGGTAAAATTCACATATAAAGGAACTGTGTGATACTTGAGGACTTCGTCAGATATTTGTCCTTGAATTTTACTTTGTGGAGCAGATGAAGATAGGTTAAAAATTCAGATGTTTTGTTATGCAGATGAATTTTCTTTAATTCTCAAAAGGTTAGGTGAACTTCTCCCCCCCCCCCCATCTCCATCTCCTCCCACACCTGATGCTGTCCCCCTTTAGAGGATGAGGTGGTGAGGTGGGAGTGGGTGGGTGGGGTAGGGGGTGCACCCTCATAGAGGCAGTTGAGGGGAATGTGGTAAAGTCCTTGCAGAGGGGGAAGTGGGTAGGGGAACAACATTTGAAATGTAAACAAATAAAATGACCAAGAAAAAATTAAAATTAAGAAAATGTATAAAAAGTGAGCAGTGTACTATAAATAAATAAATATCTTACTAATGAACATCATACTCCAAAATTAACCAAATACAAAGTCTGTACATCTCATTGAACTTCCATGCAGTTAGGATAGCCATTATGAGGCTGTGGGTATTCCATTTGAATTTTATATGGTCACTATTGGATTTATTTTTATGTATTTGTGTTTCACCCAAAATGAAAAGTCCTCTACTGAGTTAGAACTAGAAAAACGGTTTTATATCTCCTATAACTCATCTTCATTACTTGTATTCTGTCTTTCCTCATCCCGCTAATATTTACCCTCTTATTTTCCTTTGTACATATTATAATGTATTCACATTTATGCACCTATGATTTTTTTCACTCTGAGATTGTGTGGCCTCTCTTAATATTATATATTTTATTTCCAACCATTTTCCTGTAAGCTTTTTGATTATGTTTTTCTTTAGAGTGGAGTAGCTGCTTGTTTGTTTGTTTTGATTCCTTGCTAGGAATTGGAATCAACATAGTTGCCCCTAACAAATAAATAATGATAATGTGGTATATATTTTTACATATTTTTTACTATCATGGATATAAATATTTTAAATTCTCTGATTTTTTCCATACTTTCCACATTGACTATTAATTGAAATCTACAAGTAAGATGTGTACTACACCTGGTTGTTTTAATTTTTGTTCTTATGGATTATTCTCCCATCTTGTTTTATAAATAAGTAACTTAGTCATTTGACTCATGGCATTCCCCCAGTTTCTTCTTTTGCTCTTTCATCTCCCTTGTCCTCTATTGTTTTAGGGTTTCTATCACTATGAAAAAACACCATGACCATGACTTGTAGAGGAAAAGGTTTATTTCATCTTACATTTCTTTCTTTTTTTTTTTCTTAAATAAGAAGTATTTAATGACGTTAAATGACATTGTCTTGTGTTAAATCTGTTGAATTATGAAGTTATCATTTTAAATTATTAAAAGATTATCAATTATTTGAATATACAAGTTTTTGACTTGCCATATCTTTGATTCCAAATACACTGCTTAATTTAGATATATTATTTCATTTTTATTGGATATTTGATTTATTTACATTTCAAATGTTATACCCTTTCTTGATTTCCCCTCTGCAAACCCTCTATCCCATCCCCCTGCTTCTATGAGGGTGCTCCTCCACTCACTCACCCACCCACTCCCACCACCCTGGCATTCCCCTACACTGGGGCATTGAGCGTACACAGGACCAAGGCCCTCCCCTCTCATTGATGCCAGACAAAGCCATCCTCTGCTATATATGGAGCCATGGGTCCCTCCATGTGTACTCTTTGGTTGGTGGTTTAGTCCCTGGGATCTCTTGGGGGTCCGGTTGGTTGATAATTGTTGTTTTTCCAATGGGGTTGCAAACCCCTTCAGCTCCTGGTGGCGCACGCCTTTAATCCCAGCACTCGGGAGACAGAGGCAGGCGGATTTCTGAGTTCGAGGCCAGCCTGTTCTACAAAGTGAGTTCCAGGACAGCCAGGGCTACACAGAAAAACCCTGTATCGAAAAACAAAAACAAACAAAACAAAACAAAGCTTTTCCTAACTCCTACATTGGGGTCCCTGTGCTAAGTCCAATGAATGGCTGTGAGCATCCACATCTGTATTAGTCAGGCTCTGGCAGAGCCTCTCAGGGGACAGCTATATCAGACTTCTGTCAGCAAGCACTTCTTGGCATCCACAATAGTTTTTGGGTTTGGTGTCTGTATATTGGATGGATTTCCAGGTGAGACAGCCTCTTGATGGCCTTTCCTTCAGTCTCTACTCCACACTTTGTCACCATATTTCATCTTACACTTCTAAGGGAGGTCAGACAGGGCAGAAATTTGGAAGCAGGAAATGATTCAGATGCTATGGAGGAGGACTGCCTATTGACTTCTGTCTCATGACTGCTTTCTTATAGCACCCAGGACCAGAGGTATCACTGCCCATGGTGAGTTGTGCCCTCAACAATCAATCAGCATCAAGATAAATTTTTACAGGTTTGACTGTAAGTCAATTTGGTGGAGGCATTTTCTCAATTGAGACTTCCTCTTCAAAAATGACTGGTTTGTGTCACATTGACATAGAACTATCCAGCACAGGTATGTCCCTCTGGTCTCAGTATTGTTTATTTAATAGTTGTAGAAATGACTCTAGTTTAAAAAAATCAATTTTAAAAGAATACTTCACTAGTGGTTGGTTGTTCTACTAGGAAAAACATAATATATGCTTATTTTGTGATTTAATTTTATTTTGATGGCATTTTGAGATGTGAGTAGTTTTTCATGATATTTGCTTAGTCACACAGAATATTAACTTAAGGACTATAAACTGGCCATTCTCTAATTCTCTTATTCATTCTTTCATTTTCAGCTGGAATGTTTGTACAAAAGGAAATGCTCCTTTGGCTACTTAACTCATGAACTTTTAGATTAGTTTGTATAGAGAAGAGGGTTGAGTTTATGCATCTTTGCTTTTTATAGCTGTTAAAAAACCATGTAGCTGCATTTATTTTCTGTCACTATATGATGTCACTAGTATTCTCTGGAAGCCAGCAAGGAATGCTTATTATTATTATTACTAATTCACAGATAAAAACCTTATTGGCAATGGGATCCTCTTCATGTTGACAAAATCCCTTTTAACAGACTGAAGGAAGCTTTGTGCTGTTGTAATTAAATGCTCCTGGATTGTATACATTTCTAGGTCTTGACTTGGCATCAGGTATTTCATCAGGAGTCAGGGTTCTTTCTGAAACATATTATTTCAATGTTGATATATAGTTCCTGGGGATACTCTTTGTTAGTGGATTGTTTATTTTTTTCTGGCCCTTTTCAGTATATAAAATTAGGATATTTAATTTTTTGAGGAGGTGATTAAAATTCTTATTGATTTTTCTTTTGGGGATACAAATGTGATAGTATAAGGTTCTAAGTTTCACTCAGTCCTGCTAGTAATGCTTTTTTGTTCCATGTGGAATAAAACCTATTATCCATGTAATTACTCATTCACTTTATTTCATAAGAAATATACTAAATAGATGTCTTACAATACCAAAAATAAAATTTCTTAAACACCACTTGTGCAGTTTCTCAGTTTTTCCTCCCAAGGTTTTCTTTCCCTAGTGTGTTTAGTTAAATGACTGCTGCGTTTGGTATGTGCTCAAGGGGCTCGCAGTCGATGTCAAATGTCTTCCTTGATTGCTCTCTATGTTTATTATTAAGATAGAGTCTCACCAAATGTGCTCATTGATTCAGCTTTCCTGGATAGCCAATTAATTTTCAAGGATATTCTAGTCTCTGGCTAAGCATCTCCTCAAGGCTAAAGTTATAGGCACATGATTATAGGCACATGACTTTTTATGTATGTTATAGGGATCAAACTTCAGGTCATGGTATGGATGGGGGCAGGCACTGTGCCCACTTAGTCAGCTCTCCAGTCCTATTTTCTGTGCATTTTGTGAATACAGAGAGCTCTGTACCTTGTCTGGACCATACTGTAGTCAAGCAGTCCCTGTTGATGGATATTTTAGAAATTTTATTCTTTTACTTTTTATCAACGTTGCTGCAGTGAGTTGCTTTGAATATAAATATTTTCATTTATTTGCTTACGAATTTTTGGTATAAAGTCCCAGAAGAGAAATTTCTGGATCAAAGAGCAAATGCAGTGTGGTTTCACCAGATGGTTTCAAATTTTCCGTATCCCCCAGGACTTATATAATTTTATGTTCTCTTTAAACTGTGAGAATAGGCTGTTTCTCCATAGCGAAACTGATAGAATGTGGAAGTCTGAAAAACTGATGGGTGAGAAGTTGTGTTTCAGTGAAGTTTTATTAATCAGATGCACATTATCTTCAATAAGATGTACAGATGTAAGGGTTTTCCTCATGAGCTTTCGCAAATGTACATCTATTTGCAATCCACATGCCTATCAGCACATATACTGTAACATTTACAAGGTGTTTCATAACATTATTCAATCTGGACTCAGTCCTTAGGGAAAACCAGTATTTTTATCTGTCACTATATATTAATTTCACAAGTTCCTATCAGTGGAACCTTATAATGACTGTGTGTACTCTTGAGTCCCTCTTGTTTTGGTCAAAAATAATTTTTGGGTTTATTCATGTTGTTGCATATATGTATTTTTATTACTGACTAACAATTGTGTACCTATATTGCAGTTACATATAACCTTGTCAATATATACATTTTTAAAATTATTTTATTTATTTACATTCCAGCATTGTCTCCTCTCTTGTTTCCACCTCCCATAGTTCTTCATCCCATTCTTCCTCCTCCTTGCCTCCAAGAGGGTACTCTCCCCTTTCCCCCACAAAGGGCATCCACTTTCCCTGGGGCCTCAAGTCTTTGGAGGATTAGGCACATCCTCTCCCACTGAGGCCAGACCAGGCAGTCCTCTGCTGTATATGTGTCCAGGGCCTCTGACCAGCCCATTTATTTGCTTGGTTGGTAGCTTAATCTCTGAGAGCTTCCAAGAGTACAGGTTAGTTGAGACTGTTGGACTTACTATGGGGTCAGCCTCCCTTCAGCTTCTTCAGTTCTTCCTCTAATTCAACCATAGGCGTCCCTGACTTTAGTCCAATGCTTGGGTATAAGTATCTGCTTCTCTCTCAGTCAGCTGTTGCTAGGTTCTCTCGGAGGACATCCATGCCAGGCTCTAGACTGTAATCATACCATAGCATCAATGATAGTGTCAGCCTTGGTGCCTGCTACCCTCAAGAGATGGATCCCAAGTTAGGCCAGTCACTGAACTGCCTTTCCGTCAGTCTCTTCTCCATTTTTGTTGCTGCAGTTCTTTTAGACAGGAACAATTCTGGGTCAGAAATTTTGACTGTGAGTTGGTAACCCCATCCTTCCACTTGAGGCCTTATCTACCTACTGGAGGTGGACTCTTTGAGTTCCCTTTTCCTACTCTTGGGCATTTTGGCTAAGGTCACCCCATTGAGTCTTGGCAGTCTCTCATCTCCTAGGTCGCTGGTACTTTCTAGAACTTGCCCTGCCTCTCACCTCCAGAGCTTGCATAATTCCATTCATTCTACTGGCCCTCTGGGCTTCTTTCCTGCTTGATTGCATCCCCCCCCCATACGTGGTCCTGTTCCCCCTTTTCCATCCTCTTTTCTTCACCCACTGAGGTCCCTCTCTCCTTCTGCCTCCCGTGATTATCTTGTTCCCTCTTCTAAGCAGGATTGAAGCATCCACACTTGGACTTTCCTGCTTGTTAAACTGTGGGTTGTATTATAGATATTCTGTATATTTTGGCTAATATCCACTTATCTGTGAGTATATACCATACCTGTCCTTTTGGGTCTGAGTTACCTCATTCAGGATGATATTTCCTAGTTCCTTCCATTTGCCTGCAAAACTTGTGATGTCCTCGTTTTTAATAGCAGAATAGTATTCCATATTATAAATGGACCACAGTTACTGAATCCATTCTTTGGTTGAGGGACATCTGGGTTATTTCTAGAACCTGGTTATTATGAAGAAGGCTGCTATAAACATAGTGGAACATGTGTCCTTGTGGTATGGTGGGGACATTATTTGGGTATATGCCCAGTAGTGGTATAGCTGGGTCTTCAGGTAGAACTATTTTCAATTTTCTGAGGAACTGCCAGATTTATTTCAAGAGTGGTTTACCAGCTTGTAATCCCACCAGCAATGGAGGTATATTTCTCTTTCTCCACATCCTCACCAGCATGTGCTGTCACTTGTGTTTTTAACCTTTGTCATTCTTATTGGTATAAAGTGGAATCGCAACTTCATTTTGATTTGAATTTCCCTGATGACTGAGAACTTTGAACATTTCTTTCAGTGCATCTTGGCCATTCAAGATTCTTCTGTTGTAAGTTCTCTGTTTAGCTCTGTACCCCATTTTTAAATTGGGTTATTTGTTTTAGGATATTAACTTATTGAGTTCTTTATATATTTTGGATATTAGCCATCTATCAGATGTAGGGTTAGTGAAGATTTTTCCCCTATCTGTAGGTTGCTGACTTGTTCTTTTGTTGGTGTCTTTTGACTTGCAGAAGCTTTATAGTTTTATGAGGTCTCATTTATCAATTGTTGATCCTAGAGCCCGAACCATTGTGTTCTGTTCAAAAATTTTATATTGTTTTAACAGAATACTACAAATTGTATAATTTATAAAGATGAGAAAGACTGGTAGAGAGAAGGCTCATAAAGTCTTTTTAACTTCTCTTCAACAGTGTATTCTGAACCATAGGTGTAAGGGCTGTCTTGTAAGATTTACTATTTGGGGATGGGGACCTCACAGTCAGTTTTCCACATTTGATTAGTTGTGGCTTTATGTAATGGTTTCCATTTGATGGGGGAAAAAACTTCCTTGATGATGAGAGAAATATACTCTTCTCTGTGGGTCCAAGCATACACATTTAGAATGCATTTAGAAGTTTATCAGACTAGTGAAGGGAGGATTGTAGATACTATTCTAGGATCCATGGCTTCCTCAGCCACTCATAGTAGGCTAGGCTTATAATATCAGGCATAATTTACTTCCTATTATTCCCATTAAGTGGGCCCAAGGTCCAATTAGACAGTTCCTGTTTATTCCCATGATATAAGTCTTCTGGATCCTTGCTGTCAGGTCCAGGCAAGAGGAGAGAGGTCCTGGTCCTGCTGGGTCTCTCAAGGGCTGAGCGGAGTAGCGAATCAGCTCAAAAGAAACACACTGAGCCCAGAATCTTGTCAAAGCAGGAACTCAACTTTATTTCATCAGCCTCTAGATTACATAAGTTTGGAACATAGGAAGAGGAAGGGGATTTTTTGTGGGGTAAGATGACATAGGAGGCAGGGAAGGGTGACAGAGGTTATGGAGTGACTGAAAGGGCCAATGGCAAAGCTCTACATCAGCAAGGGTGGGGCAGAGGTAGGGCCTAACAGGTCTTGCTGAGTCATTCCGAAACAGAATTGACTAAGACAGGTCTCAAAACTCAAGCCAGGCTCTGGTTTGTCCTTAAGGCCCAAACTAGGGCCAAAACAGGGCCCAACAATAAGTGATGCTACTGCCCCTTTCACTGTGTTTCGCCGTTCTGCTTACTGTTGCTCTGTGTAGGCATTACAGCTTGGGAAGTCTCTGAGTGCTATTTTGGCATAGCTTTTCTAGTGCTATGATAAGTCAGTCCTCCTGGAAGAGGCTTCTGTGTCATTTATAGTTTGATTACTCCAAGAACTCTGTTGGAAATATGGGTGTCTTAAAAAATTGAATCTTGTAAGAAGAACAGCAATATGAACTAAAAAGTACCCCCTGAGCTCGTATCTCTAGCTGCACATGTAGCAGAAAATGGCCTAATCAGCCATCATTGGGAGAGAGGAGAGGTCCTTGGTCTTGCAAAGATTATATGCCCCAATACAGGGGAATGCCAGGGCCAGGAAGCAGGAGTGGGTGGGTTGGGGAGCAGGGTGGGGGGAGGGCATAAGGGACTTTTGGGATAGCATTTGAATTGTAAATGAAGAAAATATCTAATAAAAATTGTTTAAATAAAAAAAATTGAGTCTTCAATTTTTAGGATGCAAAGATATAGCGATACTTTTTTTTTGTTTGTTTGTTTGTTTTGTTTTTCTGTTTCTGTTTTTGTTTTTTGGCTTTTTGGAACTACCTTAACCAACACAATCAAAAAACGTTTCCTATGTTGGGAACTAAAGTTTTTGATAGATAGTCTATAGCTTTTGGGGTAGCATTGTCACCCAAAGTAACATAAATTTATTTAATATTGTGTGTGTGTATGTGTACAAATTTAAGTAAACATAAAAAAATATGATTCCCTCTGGCTTTTTAAAATATCCTTAGTGTTATTTATTTTACCGCTATCTCTCTTCCTTTGTGTCACTCTCCCTTCCCCATAGACTTACCTTTCTTCTCTTTATTCTTATCTAACCTTTAACTGCATCTGTATACTGCTATTCTTCTTTCTAGAGAGTTCCCCACCCCATCTCCATGTCAGAAGCCATCTAGGAAAGGCTAAAGGCATGCAGGCATACATGTGAGTTTTCTGAAGATGGCCCACAGATTTGCATGCCCTGTGAAAGGTGAACTATAAGAATGCAGTGTATTTAGAAACTTTGTCCAGGATTGCTTCTTGCTGCTGATAAGCCTTTCCTGTCACTATTAATAATAGTAATTATATAGCCTAAGGATTCCAGGGCATCAGCCCACCCTATTTGAGGAGATTTTCTGAAGATCAACATAATGATGTACTCTCATGTAGTAAAGCTGTGTAGACAAATTAAGGATTTCATAATTCCTAATAACAATTTTTATAGAATTCTTAAATTTATACAAGTAATTTCTAGGCCTCTGTAGGATGAAAGCTGCAAATAGAATCCTGTAAACCTTAACGTGATGGGTAAATTGCACTAGAATAAGAAAGGAGGCTTGGAAACAAATTTACGATCAAGGAAAATATTCCTTCTAGGCTAGGAACAAGGCTACTATCTGGCAACTAAAGGTCATAAATTGGAAATGGACAATTTATTGTAGATCCAAGGACAAAATATAAAATATTGACTCATTTGTCTATACAAAACTTCAAAATTAATGAGACACAAGTTAGATAATTTGTCTCTTAACAAAACTGTGCTAACTTATGTGTTATTTTAATTTTCAAAGCCTACTTTTAATGATGGTTCTGAAATGCTTTAACCTCCCTTCTAGTCTACCACCTACCAGGAGTAGTAGAAAAGAAAGGATATGGGGGGAAGTGGACCTGTTTAGAAATGGTTCTTTGGAGCAACTATCACCTGTGTTGTCAGGAAATCAGCAGTTCTGTTCACAGGTCAGCAATGGCAGCTAGATCCATTTGAGAGAACTTCAGGAATACACCAGCAATCCAGTTTGGTAGAGTCTGGATAGCAAACACAAAGTCAGCAATGGTGGCACTACTTAGCAGGAAGTAGCAGGAAGTAGCAGGAGGGCTGTCAGGAGAAGCTCTAGGCTGTGTCTCTCAGTGAAGTGAAGATCAGCAAAGAGACAAGACCAACAAGCATCATATAGCTAGCTCTATAAGTAAGCCTAGCTTAGCCTCCATCATTGTCCACTGAGTTCAAATACCATGTATCCTCTGAGGGTCTTGTCTTTGCACATGTCTTGTCTCAGTAAGTGAGTCTGTCTCAGTTGATACCATTCTGTCTGTCAGCCTGAGTCTGAGGAAGCAGCAAGATACCGTAGCCCACCACCAGAAGTTTTTTGGTGCATTTTTCTCTATAAAGTCCCAACAAATGGTGTTCAACTACACAATGTAAGGCAGACTAATATATTTGTGCAATTAGCAAAGAATTCTTCATCATGTGTCCTTTTATGCGTTTTTGTAGAACATCCTTTCTCCTGTGTCTGCTTTAGTGAAACATTCCTTCACAAGTCTGTCTTAATTTTTCACTTGTGTCCTCTTTAATGAAACATTCCTTCACATGTTTGTTTTTATCAAAACACCATCTAACACAAGTGAATTTCTAAAGAACCTCTAAGTTCCAGTTTATTTATGGCATAAAAATTATTGCTTTAAGCTTATTATAAGCTTATGGATCTAAAAGTTAGATGGTGATTGTTTAGTCGGGTACTAGTCTTAATGGAAATATATGTGTGTATTTCTGATGTAACTTTTTGTCATTTTATGACATGAACTATTGTCTTGAGCTTATGGAATATAAAGATTCTTGGAAAACTATGTGAAGAATTATCCAGAAAAAGTAAAAGAATTAAGAACTATAATTAAATGAGGGGTGCAGCTCTCTTTATGTCTTCATTCAAAATGAACATTTTTTTTTTCCTGCATGCATGAATAAAGGTTGGTTGGAGCTTACCCTATGGAGGGTCATTCTATCTATCAACTATGTGTATGCATGTGTATCTATGGAGTCGTTGATGCTTGTTTTATGTGACTATGTGTATATACATGTATAACATGAATGGAGACTGTTTTTCTGTTTCATCCAGACTGAGTGATTTTTTTCTGAATGTATGACTTTCTCTTCCTTTTTCTCTGGCTCAGAGTCAACAAACTCTGAGTCTGAGTAAGCTAATTTTATTTTTTATAAACTTAATCCCCCATTGCTCAACTGCAGGTGTTAATCACCAGAAGTCAGAGGCTTTTGATCACAGAATAAAGAAAAGTTAAGAGAGGCAAATATTACCCCAAATAAGCAATTTTTGCTTTTGCAAAACCAAATTTTGCCCAGGAAACCTCCAAGATGCTGTTCATCACTGGTTTCCTCAGAAAACTGGTGCCAGGGCTGGTCTGCCACACCTATTTACTTTTCTAGTATTTTCAGTGATACTCTCACATCTAAAGACTCAAAGTTATTACCCAGAAATGAGAGAGAAACTACAGCATTTGTCCTTATATGTTTGGGTTATCTCTTTGAATATAATATATTTAGTTTCATTCATTTATTTGCAAAATTCATGATTTTATTTTTGTTTGCAGCAGAATAATATACCATTGTGTTTATGTGAAAAATTTTATTATATGTTCATCAGCTAAAGGACATTTGGGTTTCCATTTCATAGGTATTGTGAATAAAGAGGCTTTGAGCATGGCTGAGCAGTTTAGCTATAGAGTAGGATGTCAAGTCCTTGAGGCATATGTCAATGAGTGCTATAGCTGGGTCATATGGCATATTTAATTTTAGAATTTTGAGAATGTTCCATGCTAGTTTCCATGGTGACTGTACTGGTAGTTTGTTTTACAACAGTATTGTATTTTGATCTTTCAGCATAAAAAATCCTGTCGTCTCTGAGGCTTGGTTATTCCTCTCTTCAACGCTTTGTAGGATTAACATAAAAGTCATCTGTGAAAAATTCCACCAAAGAACTCCTAAACCTGATAAACAGCTTCAGTGCAGTAGCTGGTTATAAAATTAACTCAAACAAATCAATGGCCTTTCTCTACACAAAGGATAAGAGGGCTGAGAAAGAAATTAGGGAAACAACACCCTTCACAATAGTCACAAATACTATAAAATACCTTGGTGTGACTCTAACTAAGGAAGTGANTGGACATAGTACTACCAGAGGATCCAGCAATACCTCTCCTGGGCATATACCCAGAAGATGTTCCAACTGGTAAAAAGGACACATGTTCCACTATGTTCATAGCAGCCTTATTTATAATAGCCAGAAGCTGGAAAGAACCCAAATGTCCCTCAACAGAGGAATGGATACAGAAAATGTGGTACATCTACACAATGGAGTATTATTCTGCTATTAAAAAAATGAATTTATGGAATTCTTGGGCAAATGGATGTATCTGGAGGATATAATCCTGAGTGAGGTAACCCAATCACAAAAGAAGTCACTTAATATGCACTCACTGATAATGGATATTAGCCCAGAAACTTAGAATATCCAAGATACAATTTGCAAAACACAAGAAAATCAAGAAGGAAGACCAGCGCATGGATACTTCATTCCTCCTGTGAATAGGAAACAAAATACCCATGAAAGGAGTTACATAGACAAAGTTTACAGCTAAGATGAAAGGATGGACCATACAGAGACTACCCCACCAGTGGGGATCCATCCCATAATCAGTCATTAAATGCAGACACTATGGCATAGGACAGCTAGTGCCTACTTAAGGGACCCTGATATAACTGTCTCATATAGAAGTGGATGCTCATAATCATCTATAAGATGGAACACAGGGCCCACAATGGAGAAGCTAGGGATAGAACCCCAGGAGCTGAAGGGGTATGCAACCCTAGAAGAGGATCAACAATATGAACTAACCAGAACCCCCAGAACTCGTGTCTCTAGCTCCATATGTAGCAGAAGATGGCCTAGTCGGCCATCATTGGGAAGAGAGGCCCCTTGGTACTGGAATCTTTATATGCCCCGATACAGGGGAACGCCAGGGCCAAGAAGTGGGAGTGGGTAGGCAGAGGAGTAGGGAGGGGAGAGGGGGAGGGTGGAGGGGACTTTCGGAATAGCATTTGAAATGTAAATTAAGAAAATATCTAATAAAAAAATTGGAAAAAAAATATATCGGTGGTTTCCCCGGGAGGGCTGTGACCCCCAGAGCAGGTGAGGGAGCCATCTTGTCTCCCTGGTCCCTCTGAGACCAGTCTGTGCAGGTGAGAGTGTGAACTACAGAAGTGAGACAGCTTCTGGGACAGGTCCTGTTTTGGGCTGCAGACATCCAGGCACCTTCTCCACTAAAGAAGAGGTGTTTGCCTGGTAGGGCTCTGACAGCCAGAGCAGGTGAGAGAGCCACCTTGTGTCTTGAGACCTTCGGAGACAAGTCTGTGCAGGTGAGCCCATAGACTGCAAAGGCAACCCATCTCCTGCTTTGGGCCTTCATCTTCAGCCAAGAGGCAAGTCTCAAGGCCAGACCTCTGTGCACCTTTCCTGCAAGAGGAGAGCTTGCCTGAAGAGAGTACTGTGACCACTGAGTCTCAGAAGAGAGCTGGATTCCCAGGCCAGCTGGCATAGGCTAACAAAATCACAGGAGGAATAGGCTCCAGCCAGAGACAACTATAAAAGCTAACACCAGAGATTACCAAATGGAGAAAGGCAAATGTAAGAATCTTAATAACAGAAACCAAGACTGCTCCCCATCATCAGAACCCAGCACTCCCACCTGAGCCAGTAGTGGTTACCCCAAAACACCAGAAAAGCAAGATTCAGTTTCAAAATCACATCTCAGGATGCTGGTAGAGGACCTTAAGAATGGTATTAATAACTCACTTAAAGAAATACAGAAGAACATTGCTAAACAGGTAGAAGCCCTTAAAGATTCACAGAAAAACACTGCTAAACAGGTAGAAGTTCTTAAAGAGGAAACACAAAATTCCCTTAAAGAATTACAGGAAAACACAACCAAACATGTGATGGAATTGAACAAAAACATCCAAGAACTAAAAAGTGAGGTAGAAACAATAAAGAAAACCCAAAGTGAGACAACTCTGGAGATAGAAACCCTAGGAAAGAAACCAGGAACCATAGATGTGAGCAGCAGCAACAGAATACAAGAGATGGAAGAGAGAATCTCAGGTGAAGAAGATTCCATAGGGAACATGGGCATAACAATCAAAGAAAATGCAAAAAGATCCTAACTCAAAACATCCAGAAAATCCAGGACACAATGAGAAGACCAATCTACGGATAATAGGGGTAGATGAAAATGAAGATTTTCAACTTAAAGGGCCAGAAAATATCTTCAACAAAATTATAGAAAAAAACTTCCCAAGCCTAAAGAAAGAGATGCCCAAGAACATACAAGAAGCCTACAGAACTCCAAATAGACTGGACAAGAAAAGAAATTCCTCCTGACACAGAATAATCAGAACAACAAACGCACTAAATAAAGATAGAATATTAAAAGCAGTAAGAGAAAAAGGTCAAGTAACATATAAAGGCAGGCCTATTAGAATTACACCAGACTTCTCACCAGAGACTATGAAAGCCAGAAGATCCTGGACAGATGTTATATAGAACCTAAGAGAACACAAATGCCAGCCCAGGCGGCTATACCCAGGAAAACTCTCAATTACCATAGATGGAGAAATCAAATATTCTATGACAAAACCAAATTCACACAATATCTTTCCACAAATCCAGCCCTTCAGAGGATAATAACAGAAAAACACCAACACAAGGACAGAAACTACACCCTAGAAAAAGTAAGAAAGTAATTCTTCAACAAACCAAAAAGAAGACAGCCGCAAGAACAGAATACCAACTTTAACAACAAAAATAGCACAAAACAACAATTACTTTTCTTAAATTTCTCTTAACATCAATGGACTCAATTCCCCAATAAAAAGACATAGACTAATAGACTGACTATATAAACAGGACCCAACATTTTGCTGCTTACAGGAAACCCACCTCAGGGAAAAAGACAGACATACCTCAGAGTGAAAGGCTGGAAAAAAAATTTCCAAGCAAATGATCTGAAGAAACAAGCTAGAGGAGCCATTCTAATATCGAATAAAATTAACTTTCAACCCAAAGTTATCAAAAAAGACAAGGAGTGGCACTTCATACTCATCAAAGGTAAGCTCTTTCAAAAAGAACTCTCAATTCTGTATATCTATGTTCCAAATACAAGAGCAGCCACATTCATTAAAGAAACTTTAGTAAAGCTCAAAGCACACATTGCCTCACACAATAATAGTGGGAGACTTCAACACCCTACTCTCACCATTGGACAGATCCTGGAAACAGAAAATAAACAGAGACACATGAACACTAACAGAAGTCATGAAACAAATGGATTTAATAGATATCTACAGAACATTTTATCCTAAAACAAAAGGATATACCTTCTTCTCAACACCACATGGTACCTTCTCCAAAATTGACCATATAATCGGTCACAAAATAGGCCTTAACTGATACAAAAATATTGGAATTATCCCATGCATCTGATCAGATCACCACGGACTAAGGCTGATCTTCAATAACAGCATAAATAATAGAAAGCCAGCATTCACATGGAAACTGAAGAACACTCTACTCAATGATACCTTGCTCAAGGAAGAAATTTAAAAAGAAATAAAAGACTTTTTAGAGTTTAATGAAAATGAAGCCACAACATACCCAAACTTATGGGACACAAGGAAGGTAGTCCTAAGAAAAATCTCATAGCCTGACTGCCTCCAAAAAGAAACTAGAGAGAGCATACACTAGAGGCCTGACAGCACACCTAGAAGCTCTAGAACTAAAGGAAGCAAATTCACCCAAGATAAGTAGAAGGCAGGAAATAATCAATCTCAGGGCTGAAATCAACCAAGTGGAAACAAAAAGAACTATTCAAAGAATCAACCAATCCAGGAGCTGGCTCTTTGAGAAAATCAACAAGATAGATAAACCCTTAGTCAGACTAACTAGAGGGCAAAGGGACAGTATTCTAATTAACAAGTCAGAAATGAAAAAGGAGTCATAACAACAGAGCCTGAGGAAATCCGAAACATCATCAGATCCTACTACAAATGGCTATACTCAGTAAAACTGGAAAACCTGAATGAAAAGGACAACTTCCTAGACAGATACCAGCTCCCAAAGTTAAATCAGCATCAGATTAAAGATCTAAACAATCCCATTTCCCCTAAAGAAATAGAAGCAGTCATTAATAGTCTCCCAACCAAAAAAAGCCCAGCACCAGGTGGGTTTAGAACAGAGTCTTATCAGACCTTCAAAGAAGACCTAATTCCAACTCTCCTCAAACTATTCCACAAAATTGAAACAGAAGGTACTCTACCCAATTCATTCTATGAAGCCACAATTACTCTGATACCTAAACCACACAAAGATCCAACAAAGAAAGAGACCTTCAGAAAAATTTCCCTTATGAATATCAATGCAAAAATACTCAATAAAATCCTCTCAAACAGAATCTAAGAACAAAGAGATGCAGGGATGGTTTAATATATGGAAATCCATCAACATAATTCACTATGTAAACAAACCCAAAGACAAAAACCATATAATCATCTCTCTAGATGCTGAGAAAGCATTTGACAAAATCCAACACACATTCATGATAAACCTCTTGGAAAGGTCAGGAATTCAAGGCCCATAACTAAACATAATAAAAGTAATATACAGCAAACCAGTAGCCAACATCAAAGTAAATGGAGAGAAGCTGTAAGCAATCCCACTAAGATCAGGGACAAGGCTGCCCACTTTCTCCCTACCTATTCAATATAGTACTTGAAATAGAGCAATGCCACAACAAAAGGAGTTCAAGGGGATACAAATTGGAAAGGAAGAAGTCAAAATATCACTATTTGCAGATGATATGATAGTATATATAAGTGACCCTAAAAATTCCACCAGAGAACTCTAAATCTGAGAAACAGCTTCAGTACAGTAGCTGATTACAAATTAATTCAAACAAATCAATGGCCTTTCTCTACACAAAGGATAAACAGGATGAGAAAGAAATTAGAGAAACAACACCCTTTTCAATAGTCACAAATAATATAAAATACTTTGGTGTGACTCTAATTAAGGAGGTGAAAGATCTGTATGATAAGAACTTCAAGTCTCTGAAGAAAGAAATTGAAGAAGATCTCAGAAGATGGAAAGATCTCCCATGCTCATTGATTGGCAGGATTAATATAGTAAAAATAGCTGTTTTAGTTAGGGTTTCTATTCCTGCACAAACATCATGACCATGAAGCAAGTTGGGGAGGAAATGGTTTATTCTGCTTACACTTCCATACTGCTGTTCATCATCAAAGGAAGTCAGGACTGGAACTCAAGCAGGAGCTGATGCAGAAGCCATGGAGGGATGTTCTTTACTGGCTTGCTTGATTCCTTTGCTTGCTCAGCCTGCTCTCTTATAGAACCCAAGACTACCAGCCCAGAGTAGGCACCACCCACAAGGGGACCTCCCCCCTTGATTACTAATTGAGAAAATGCTTTACAGCTGGATCTTGTGGAGGCATTTTCCCAACTGAAGCTCCTTTCTCTGTGATAACTCCAGCTTGTGTCAAGTTGACACACAAAACCAGCCAGTAAAATAGCTATCCTGCCAAAAGCAATC
The DNA here is from genome assembly GCA_902729485.2 of Mus minutoides. Taxonomy (NCBI): domain Eukaryota; kingdom Metazoa; phylum Chordata; class Mammalia; order Rodentia; family Muridae; genus Mus; species Mus minutoides. Next base: position 2,022,758 of record LR749579.1, read on the forward strand.
TACAGATTCAATGCAATCCCCAACAAAATTCCAACTCAATTCTTCACTGACTTAGAAAGGGCAATTTGCAAATTTATCTGGAATAATAAAAAATCTAGAATAGCAAAAACTATTCTCAACAATAAAAGAACCTCTCGTGGAATCACCATGCCTGAACTCAAGCTGTACTATAGAGCAACTGTGATAAAATCTGCAGGGTACTGGTACAGTGACAAACAGGTAGATCAATGGAATAGAATTGAAGACCCAGAAATGAATCCACACACCTATGGTCACTTGATCTAAAAGGAGCTAAAACCATCCAGTAGAAAAAGACAGCATTTTCAACAAATCGTGCTGGCACAATTGGTGGTTATCATGCAGAAGAATGTGAATTGACCCATTTTTATCTCCTTGTACAAAGCTCAAGTCTAAGTGGACGAAAGAATTTCTCATAAAACCAGAGACACTGAAATTTATAGAGGAGATTATGGGGGAAAGCCTTGAAGTTATGGGCACTGGAGAAAAATTCCTAAACAGAAAAGCAATGGCTTGTGTTGTAAAATCAAGAATGGACAAATGGGACCGCAAGAAATTGGAAAGCTTCTGTAAGGCAAAAGTTGCTGTGAATAAGACAAAAAGGCCACCAACAGATTGGGAATGGATTTTTACCAATCCCAAATCTGATAGGGGACTAATATACAATATATATAAAGAGCTCAAGAAGCTGGACTCCAGAAATTTGAGTAATCCCATTAAAAATGGGGTACGGAGCTAAACAAAAATTCTCAACTGAGGAATACGGACTGGCTGAGAAGCACCTGAAAAAATGTTCAACATCCTTAATCATCAGGGAAATGCAAATCCAAACAACCTTAAGATTCCACCTCACACCAGTCAGAATGGCTAAGATCAAAAAATAAGGTGACAGCAGATGCTGGTGAGGATGTGGAGAAAGAGGAACATTCCTCCATGGCTAGTGGGATTGCAAGCTGGTACCACCACTCTGGAAATCAGTCTGGTGGTTCCTCGGAAAATTGGACATAGTACTGCTGGAAGATTCAGAAATACCTCTTCTGGGCATATACCCAGAAGATGTTCCAACTGGTAATAAGTACACATGCTCAACTATGTTCATAGCAGCCTTATTTATAATAGCCAGAAGCTGGAAAGAACCCAGATGTCCCTCAATAGAGGAATGGATACAGAAAATGTGGTACATTTACACAATGGAGTACTACTCAGCTATCAAAAACAATGAATTTATGAAATTCTTGGGCAAATGGATATATCTGGAGGATATCATCCTTAGTGAGGTAACCCAATCACAAAAGAAGTCACTAGATATGCACTCACTGATAAGTGGATATTAGCCCAGAAACTTATAATATTCAAGATTCAATTTGCAAAACATAAGAAAATCAAGAAGAAGGAAGACCAAATTTTGGATACTTTATTCTTCCTTAGAATAGGGAACAAAACTCCCATGGAAGGAGTCACAGAGAAAAAGTTTGGAGCTAAGACAAAAGGATGGGCCATCCAGAGTCTACCCCATCCGGGGATCCATCCCATAATCAGCCACCAAACCCAGAGACTATTGCATATTCCAGCAAGATTTTGCTGAAAGGACCCTGATATAGCTATCTCTAGTGAGGCTATGCCAGTGCCTAGCAAATACAGAAGTGGTTGATCACACTCATCTATATGATGGAACACAGAACTCCCACAGGAGAAGCTAGAGAAAGTACCCCAGGAGCTGAAGAGGTCTATAACCCTATAAGAGGAACAACAATATGAACTAACCAGAACCCCCAGAGCTCGTGTCCCTAGCTGCATATGTAGCAGAAGATGGCCTATTTGCCCATCATGGGGAAGAGAGGCCCCTTGGTCTTGCAAACTTTATATGCCCCAATACAGGGGAATACCAGGGCCAAGAAGTGGAAGTGGGTGGTTAGGGGAGCATGGTGGGGTGAGGGTATAGAAAACTTTCGGGATAGCATTTGAAATGTAATTAAAGAGAATATCTTTTATCTAAAAAAGAATTTTCTCAAAAACTAAAATTTTGAATAAAAAATATCAATAAAACATCTGCTTTTCAACTATTGTAGCTTGTGTATAAAAATATATCTGATCTTCTGGATTGGTTCTATGTCACATGTCTTGAAGTGGTCATACAATATTTATGGTTTTTGTTACAATCCTTAGGGTTTTTGTTAAAACCTAACCAAAACCAAAAACGTTATGACCACAAGCAAAGATACCTTATATTTTAGATGCTATAATACTTGCCTTTTTTTTTCTTGATCTTAGCAGTTTGGCTGAACCTCTGTTCAAATGTTTAGAATTTTTGGTAGTAGTTATCTTTCTTATTCTTATTTTTAAGAGAGAATACGCTTAGAAAATATGTCATCAGCAGAATTTGGTTTTTTTTTTCTGTGTGACTGTTTTTTTTTTTTTTGTCATTTCAAGCGATACTCCTGCATCTATAACGACCCTCTCAGTGCAAAAAGGTAAGCATTGAATTTTATAAAATGCATTTTTTAGTTATTGAGATTCTGTAGGGATTTTTGTTTCTGATAAGCATGATGAATTATGTTAATTTTCTGGTATTTGCTGAACTTGCATTCTTGTTGTAAAAGCCATACAGACATTAGATAGTCTTTATGTGCTTTGATTCTGCTAATGTTTCGTTAAAGAATACTTCAGAACTGTTTTTGGAAAGGAATAATAACATTTGGTTGGCTTATTGAGGTGGAAATTGTTTATCATACATATTAGTTTTATAAATAATCTTAAATATTTATCAACTATGCATTTTTCTATGGTGAATTTCCTTCACATGTTTCAAGCAAGTGATCATCTTTAAAGGTTTAATTAGTTCTTATTACCTATGTACAATGATTCGGCTAGTAACATTTTCTTTTTATTTTTAAATAACTGGTGTGAGTTTGAGTTTTTGTCTCTGTAAGCTTAGTGTCAGTTTTTTCCTGACCAGTGGATCTTCTTTCAGTTATCAAGAACATTTTAAGAGATCCGGTAATGAACTGTGCTTTTCTCAGTGTTTCCAATCAATTTCTGCACATGCACTTTTTAATGTACATTCTTCATGTTCTTCTAGCTTGTGGCTTTAAAATGTACAAGTTGATCAAATAAAATCAATATCACAAATATTATTATACATCAGTGAGTTGACCCAGACCCAAGAGGACATACATAGAAACACAGGGGCAAAAAATATAGCAGAGACTGAAGGAAAGGTCATCCAGAGACCACCCCTCCTTGGGATCCATCTCATCCTCAGACATCAAATCATGACACTATTGATGATACCAAGAAGGGCTTGCAGACAGGAGTCTGGTTGGCTGTTCTCTGAGAGGCTCTGCCAGCACCTAAGACAGATGCAGGTATTTACAGCCAACCATTGGACTGAACATGGAAACCCCAATGGAAGAGTTAGGGGAAGGACTGAAGGAGCTGAAGGGGATTGCAATCCCATAGGAAGAACAACGACATCAACTAACCAGACCCTTCAGAGGTCCCAGGGACTAAAGCACTAACCAAAGAGTATATATGGGTAGATCCATGGCTACAGCTACATATGTAACAGAGGATGGCCTTATCTAGAATCAATGGAAAGGGAGGCACTTGGTCCCATGGAGGCTTGTTGTCCCAGTGTAGGGGGATTCTAGAGGGGTGAAGTGGGAGGGGTGGATGAGTGAGTTAGGAGTCCTCTCTTAGAGGCAAATGGTAGAGGGAATGGGATGTGGAGTTTGCAGAGCGGGTACTCAGAAGGGGGACAATATCTGACATTAAATAAATAAAATAGTCAATAGAAATGGATTTCCAAAATATCCATTTATCAAGACAGAGAAGATATTAATCTAATGTAAAACCAGGCTGTGGCAGAGGGTTGCTGAATTGGTTGATCTATAAGTAATCAAATGTGGATGCTGAAAGACTTCATTGCTGAGGTGTAGAAAAGTTTGACATGAGGGATATATGAAAAACAGTCAAAGATGTAACAGACGTTTATAAGAGTTGATGAGAAATTAGTCTTGAAGCACCAACGGGAAGCAGAGAAAAACTACACTGGGCATATGTGGTTTTGTGACTTCAGGAGCGAGGCAATATATCATGAAACAGGTGGAAGCTGACATATTTTAAGTTTTTGACATCTTTGTCTTCTGGTATGTGCAGTTTCAGCTTTATAGAGTCACACAATCTTTCCTAGAAAATATAAAGTATAAAAAGCTGAATTCTTCATGGCTACCATAGTGTTTTGGGGTTAGTTGCATGTCCTCCTAGTTTCATGTCCCTCCCATCATAATTGGTTAAAAAGGAATAACTTTGATTATCTAGTTTCTCTTTAAAGAAAATGTTTGTATGTGTTGTACATTAAGAGCACATTTGATATTTATTTGTCTAAATTCTGTCTTTAAAAATAATAACTCTCAGCGTTGATTTTCAATAGGGAATTTAAGATTCTGTTAAAAAGCTAGTGCAAGTGTAAAGGTTTTGCAGTGTACTATGTGGGATTGGCTTGTGTGCTTAAATCCTGGACATATGGGATGGATTGAAAAAATAAGCCAGAATGTGGAGAATTGCATTAGATAATTTATGCAAAGCCCCTGGCATAACAGGCACGTAGTAGGCATTCCAAAAATAGCAGCTAGAGGTTTAAGATTCAGAATCCATGAACTTATAGAGTAGCTACAGACATGAATATGGATTGTGTTCCTCTCTTTTGCATGAGCAAAGAGAAATGTAGGCATGTAAATCTGAGAAATCTCCTCACTTCCAAGAGGATCGGAGGTGAGGATAGGGCAAAACTGGGGAAGTGATGATCAGGGGCTTGGAATGAGAACAAGAAAAGGGTATGCCACAAGAACAGGCAGGAGAAATCAGGTTGGAAAATGCCTCACAGCAATCAACAAGGCGGATGGCTGGCCTTTGTGAAGGTTAGTGGTGAACTTAGCAAGAGTTGTGGGTAAAGGGGAGGGCTTTCCAAAGTATAAGTTTAGTTTGCTAGATTTTCTTTTTTTCCCTCAATTACATGGTAAGACTAAATGTAGGAGTGGCAGGCAGTTGGATTGAAGTGGTGTGGGTTGCTAGGAGGGGAAGAATTTTTGCGCACCCCTTGCAGCTCCCCAGTAATAGGTAACAGTTAATTGGTGACAGGCTATTGGCAGTTCAGCTGCCACAATCAAGCTTTAGGAGTCATAAAGCTTACTAATGAAAGCATCTCCTTGGGTAAATCATCACCAGCCAAGACAACATCATAAACCTGCTGACTTTGAGCCCCTCAAGGGCAGAGGCACCATCTCATTCATCTACATATCAGATGATTATCACAGGATCTATCATATGAGTGATACTTAAAAAGAGTTGACAGGTTTGAAGTAGGTTAATTTAGGTTGACATTAGAACCAGAATTGCTACTTTGTGGTTTATTTAAAACATAATAATTTGTCAGATTTAGAAGCTGGCAAAGCTTCTCAAATTCTGGCTAAGTGGATATCTTAATTCTTAGGAGTAGATACTAGATTAGAGATATTTTGCTGTATGAAAATACTTGCTTATGTAAGCATTTTATTTTTTGTTAATACTGGCTTTCAGAGTCAGTTATGAGCAGAGGCAAGGCTTCTGTAGCTAAAATCTGAATTTTGTGTTAAAAATATTGCCTTATCTATGTAAAGTGTAGACATCGACCCTGAGAATGGACCTAACCCATGTTATGATTCTATTTAAAATTTTTGTTTATAGGAATATAGTGTGGTCTTTGAAAAGAGTTTGAAGGCTCAAGTAGGTCAAATTTCTTTGAATTAAAAAAAATAATAGTTAAATATATGTGACAAAGTAATCCCAGCACTTGGGAGGCAGAGGCAGGTGGATTTCTGAGTTTGAGGCCAGCCTGGTCTACAAAGTGATATCCAGGACAGCCAGGGCTATACACAGAAACCCTGTCTTGAAAACAACAACAACAACAACAACAACAACAACAACAAAGTAATGTCTTCACAATAAATTTCCACACTCTTTTCAGGGGAATTGTTAGTGAATTTACATTTCTACCAGCAAGGAACCAAACAGTCGTGTTCTGAATCCTCATCAGCATTGGGTAATACTTTGTCCTCTTACTCTTAGTTATTCTAAATGCTTCATTAGTCACACCTCTTGTGTTCTATCCTCTGTTTCCAATAACTGGTCAACTTGACCATCTTTTCATGTTCTTATTTGCTGTCTATAGCTATTTTAGGGTCAGATTATATGCTCAAAATTTATTAGACACTTAAGATTTCAGTTTCTTTTAAATTTAAGTTTATATTTTTATTTAAAAATTTAGAAAATTTCCAATCTATAAGATATATCATTGCCCCTTTTTTCCTGTTTATTTTTCATGTTATACAAAATTTTGATTTTATTTATTTACATTCCAGTTGTTCCCCATGCTGAGTCTTCCCCTCCCACAGGTCCTCATCCCACCTCTCCTCCTCCTTGTCTCTAAGAAGGTGCTCATTCCACCAGGGACTTCAAGTCTCTCAAGGATTAAGCACTTCATTTTCCTGTATAAAATACATGTTTAAGAGAAATAATGAAGAACACATTTTATAATACCAACAAAACATTGCAAGTCACAAAATTATGATTAAAATGTAACTCAAGTGCTAGGACAATATTTCAGTGAGAAAATTGTTTACCACATAAGTGTGATGATGTTAGTTAGGATCCCAAGAATTCATGTAAAAGGAGACAGAGTAGAAACCATCTATGATGTCAGCAGTCCAATGATGAGATGAAAGATGGAGACATGCAAATTATTGGAATCTCATTGGCCACAGATACTGGAGTACATATCAGACAACAAAGCAAGACCCTGTCTCAAAGGTGGAAAACCATGACCCAAATCTTATGTCCTCTAATTCCCACATGTGCATCATAACATGCATATTGGAAATTCCTGAACATATTATGCTTTGTCTGTTTGTCGGTCTATCTTTATGTTTGTCTGTCCTTGTGTCTGTGTCTCTCTGTCTCTCTCTTTCTCACACAAACACAGACACATTCACTCTAAACACAGTCAGACCCATGCATACATTATAAACATACACACAGAGATATAAATATACTATAAATACACATACCATATGTATTTAAATGAAATACATAAATTAGATTTGGTATTTCTCTGAATTTCTGGGAGAAAATCTTTAAATAAATGATAAAGATATATAGAGGACTCCCATGATAACCGTTGCAAGCACATTGTTCTGCACATCAGAAACACCATTTATTGGGTCTTTTTTTTTTTTTTTTTTTTTTTTTTTTTTTTTTTTTTTGCTTAAGTGTCCAGTGGAAGAAGGTAGTATATACAGGGAATTAAGCCTGTGCAGTTATGTCACTTGACACACATTGTAGATAAAATTTAAGTAGTATCATAACGCAAAACAATTCAAGTGAACTTTTAATCAAACAATGAAGGTGCCAAGATGTAAAGCTATTGAGAATCGAGCAAGGGACTTGTAACTGTCAGAAAGGCAAAGCCACAGATCCTGTGTTCTTTCTGAAGTCCTTAATTTTCCAGGCCTTAAGTCTTGGATTTTGATCTATTAAATACTTTCTTATTCCCATGGTTCCTTGATTCATGGCTATGATTTCTTTTTAAAACAGCTTCCTACATATTCTTTTGACTATACTACCTGTCATAAGCACAAATATCTCTGAACCGCCCAAGAACATGCTTTTACCATCTTCATCTTCCTCTATGTTTGTGTTTTCAAATGCAGACTGTGAATTTAATATCTCTCTTAGGACAAGCCAAATCTGCGATAATAATGGCAGAATAATAGTGATTTACCCCTGTAGCCTGTGAATTTCCCCACCCATGGTCTCTTGGCCAGATTTAAGATATTGCATGTGTGTGTTCCTGTGCTACGGATTTCAAATGCAAACAAAAAGAATTGCTTAATAATCCAAGATTTGTGGTACTGTTGTACACATGAACTTGCCTTTATATTTCAGGTCATTATTATAATTCATAGTGTTTATAGCTAAGTAAACCTGTTTATAACATTTTCTCCCCTGCAGTCTACAAAACACCTTGTAGTACTATAACAGTTAGCCAGCAGAAAGGAAGATTTCTGGCCATAACAAACTTGATTTCTTCTTGTCCAGAGGAGTAAGAGGGTACAGATGAAACATTAGATTAATCACATATTCATATATTTATTATTTTCACTGTGATAATACCTCCCAGGTATATGTTTGTGTTATAATTTTATATTGTACACTTTAAAAATGTATATACTCTTGTATACCAGTATGTACATATAACTATAATACATAGCTTGCACAGAAACACAACTGTTGTTAATTTTTTTAAAGAATTATCTAGCATAATGTGACATAAAATAAATGATACATAACTAGTCATTCACCTACAATTCTTTATAATCTTCAAAACAGATATAAACCAGTGTTAATAAAAAAGTATTAATAAATCTCATGGTGTTCTGTTCAAGTGAATTCTCAACTTTCTCTTCTATGAGACTTAGTGTGTCCAGTTTTATGTTGAAGTTTTTGATCCACTTGGACTTGAGTTTTCTTCAGGGTGGTAGATGTGGATCTATTTGTATTCTTCTACATGCAGGCATCCAGTTAGATCAAGACCACATGTTGAATAAAGATGCTTTCTTTTTTTTCATTGTATAGTTTTGGCTTCCTTATCCAAAAATCAAGTGTCCATAGATATGCGGATTTACTTCTGGTTCTATGGTTGGATTGCATTGATCAACTGTCTGTTTTTATGCCAGTACCATATAGTTTTTATTACTTTTGCTCTGTTGCACATCTTGAAATCAGGAATATCTCCAAAAATTCTTGTATTATACATGGTTGTTTTAGATATCCTGTTTTTGTTGTTGCTGTTTTTGCTTTTCATATGAAATTGAGTATTGTTCTATCATGGTCTGAAAAGAATTGTGCTGAGACTTTGTTGGAAATCGCATTGAATCTGTACATTGCTTTTGATAGAATGGCTTTTTTATTATGTTAATTCAAATGATCCATAAGCAAGGGGAATCTTTCCATCTGATTTCTTCTTCAATTTCTTTCTTTTTTAAAATTTAATTTTATTTGTAATTCATTCTTTACACTCCATATTCCATTCCCTGCCCTTCCCTATCCATCCTCTGCCTGCTCCATATCCCACACCTCCTCCCCACCCCACCTTGTCTCCATGTGGATGCCCCCAGACCCCACCCCACCTGACCCCTAAACTCCCTGGGGCCTTAAAGATTTGAAGTTCTTGTCATACATGTCTTTCTGTTGCTTGGTTAGAGTTACACCAAGATTTTATATTATTTGTAGCTATTGTTAAGGGTCTTATTTCCTCAATTTCTTTCTCAGTCTATTTATTGTGTGTATATCAGAGGGCTATTATTTATTTTTTTTAGGTTAATTTTGAATCCAGCCACTTTGCTGACAAAACAGCAGCCTACAATATGAGAAAATATTTTCACCAATTACATATCTTACAGCAGGCCAACTTCCAAAATATATGAAAAAATTCAAGAAAGTAGACATCATAACAAAACAAATAAACCAATTGAAATGGGGTACAGAACTAAAAAGAGAATTCTCAACAGATGAATGAATGGCTAAGAAACACTTAAAGAAATGTTCAATGTCCTTAGTTACCAGGGAAGTATAAATTAAATTAACTCTGGGAATCCATCTTATAGCTGTTAGAATGGCTAAGATCCAAAAATTCAAGTGACAATATATGCTGGCAAGGATGTGGAGCAAGGGGAACACTCTTCCATTGGTAATGGGAGTGCAAACTTGTACAATCATTTTGGAAATGAGTTTGGTGGCTTCTTGTAAAATTGGAAATAGTTCTAATTCAAGATATATCACTGAAAAGATGAGCATATACCAAAAAGGTTCTCTACCATACCACAAGGATACTTGCTCAGCTATGTTCATAGCAGTTTTATTTCTAATAGTCCAAAAACAGAAACAACTTAGATGTCCCTCAAGAGAAGACTGTATAAAAAATGTGGCACATTTTCACAATGGAGTATTACTCAGCCATTAAAAACAATGACATCATGACATTTGCAGGCAAAAGAATGTAACTAGAAAAAGATTATCCTAAATGAGAAAACCCAGACCCAGGAAGACAGAGGTGGTGTCTACTCAGTTATAAGTGGATATTAGTAATAAAATTTAGGATCACCATGCTACAAAACACAGATCCGAAGAAGCTGAGTCACAAGGAGGGCCTAAGGGAGATGCTTGAATCTCCCTGAGAAGGAGAAATAAATTAGACATCAGGGTGGATGCAAGGAGGGCACTGTTTGAGAGAAGAAGTGGGGATGGGAACAAGAGGGATGAGGTAGAGGGAGGACTGAGGGAGAGAATACTCTAGAGACAACTGGATTGGGGAGATCTCAGTGATAATCTAAAAACTTAGGACAGTGGAAACTCTCAGCAATCTATATAGGTGACCTTAGCTAAGACTAGCATTAGAGGATATGGATCCTGGATTGACAATTTCTTGTACCTAGGCAAGATTTCTAATGAAGCGATTGGGACTGGGATACCACCCAGTTACAAAACCTCAGATCTTCTATTTTTCCTGCCTACAAGATGGGCCAAGGTCAAAGATTGAGCAGAGATTAAGGGAGGGGTCAGCCTATGACTGATATATCTTGAGACCCATGCCATGAGAGCGTGCCCACCCCTGACACTATTGTTGATATTCTGCTATAGTTGCATATGGGAGCCTAGCATACTTGTCATCAAAGAAGCTTCACCCACCAACTGATGGAAGCTGATGCAGAGACCCATTGTCAAACATCAAGTGTAACTTGGGGAATTCTGTGGAAGAGAGGGAGGGAGGATTGAAGAAACAAGAGAGGTCAAGGACACAACAGGAAAGTCTATAAAATCAACTAATGTAGGCCCATAAGGAGTCATGGAGACTAAACTGGTAAGGATGGAGCATACATGGGGTGGACCTAGGCCCTCTGCACCTATGCAACAGTTGTGCATCTGGGTCTTTATGTGGGGCTCCTAAAGTGGGAGCAGGAGTTGTCTCTGACCACATTGCTTGCTTTTGGATCCCCTTCTCCTAACTGAGCTGCCTTGTGTAGCTTTAATAGAAGATGCTCTTAGCTTTATTGCAACTTGATATACCAGGGTTGGTTAATATCCATGGGAGGCCTCCCCTTTTCTGAGGAGAAGAGGAGGAAGGGCGAATCGGGGAGGAGAGGGAGAGGGAAGGACTAGGAGGAGCAGATGGGGACTGGAAATCTGTGATCACGATGTAAAATAAATAATGTAATCAGTAAAAATCATGATAATAAAAAGGAATACTCATGGGGATAAAGATATAGTTGGGTTAAAGAGTGCTTGCCTGCTTGCCTAGCATGCCCGAGCTCCTGGGTTTGATTCTCAGCAGAGGAAAAAAGAGTCGTCCATGTTAAGAAAATTATGCCTATGTTCACAGCAACGAATAAACATTCACACACATACATACACACACCAAACGTTAGTGAGTATATAAGAATAAATTGTAACTTACTATTTAAACTAAATGAAAATGGTTTAATAAGCCATGCATGAATCTTTTTTAACTAATCTAGTGGTGAGTAGAATATAGGGCTATAGGTCCGTAAGGTAAGAGGAATTCATGAGAAAATGCAGCTATTCCCTTCTGGGAATTCATTTTCAGAGAGTTCACCCAGTACTTGCTTAACAAAGGATGACACAGAGGCAGGGTAGAGATGAATGGGAACTGGATCATTAAACATAAGAAGGTACTTGTGATAACTGCGAGAGATTAATGATGACAATGACAATGTCACTTGTGATAAACGCAGAAGCAATTGCACTTTTTCAAACCTCTTCCTAATTGCCCTTCCCTAGGCTGAACTTATAGATTTTGTTATTGTAATTCTCGTCCATGTCAGAGACCTGACTACTCTGATCATAATTATAGTTACCAAAATAATCACTAAGAACTAGGAAGGACATAGTAAGGGAAGGCACTATAAAATGATGCTTTAGGCCTATAAATTATTTGTGAAAAGTTTGCAAAAATGTATTACTTACTATACTCCTGGTTAATAAATGAGTTCAGAAAATAACTTACTTGTAAGACACTATTTGCCAACTCAGCAATGTAGAAATAGAAATCACTAGTTCGTTTTTTAGAGCCTTCTATATTATTGGTGCTATATACATTAGAGGACATTATTGGCTAAATTAAAGCAGCACATGTGATAGAAGTTGCCTATAATACATCTAATATTACATTGTTGTTTTTAAAAAGACTTTTTACTCATTTATTTGTTATGAATTTCAAGTGTATTTATTTATTTATTTATTTAAAATTTAAGTGTATAGGTGTTTTGCCTGTACTTATATATGTGTACTATGTGTATGTCTGATGCTTTCAGACAACAGAAGAGGGTGCTGGATCTCTTAGACCTGAAGTTATGCATTGTCATGAGCCATCTGTGCAGCCCCCAGCTTAGGTCTTTTAATTAATGTGTTTTGTTTTATTATAAACCAATAAATAAAGAATTTAGAAAACTGATAAAATACAGCACATATTTTATGGTTTTGGGCCTACAATTCCATCATTTTGGTAAATCTTCATTAACACTTTCATGTTTTCCTTCTCATCCTGTTTTTTACTCATAATGTATAAGGGTACTTATCAGTAAATTATAAATTCTATTATACTTGTTCATGTTTGTAGTTTTGCCCACTATCTGTCATTTCATGCTAAATGACAATTCACTTTCTCTTGGAAATAAATTTTTTTTGAAAATAATTTTTGTCAGCCTTAATATACAGAAATTTGTTTGTTCATTAATTATTCATCTAAAACCTAATGATGCACACAACTATTTATGTATGAGCTCATCCTAGCATCCTGTAGAATCAATGAAAAATGAAAGTAAAATGTAATGAGCCATCAATTGTTTTATGTTTCTAAGTTTACCATAAAATTGTTAAAACTTTTGCTTTCAAGCAACAATATTCAGAGGGGATATTAGCACGAATGTATGCTAATAAAACATAACCATATATAGTTTATTACTATAATCATTAATACATACAAATAAAATTACACAAAAATATGAGAAATCCAATCTATCTGCTTTTGTGGGGGGATATGTTGACTCTTGTTCTGACTTTCAGAGTGATAGCTATATGTTGCATATCAATCCAAGATTGTAGGCTGTTTATAACAAAGACTTGAGATGCTCAATGCCTAAACAGAAAAGAGTTAGTGAGGTTTCTATATCATGGTCAGTTGACACTTGTTTTGGGGCCTGTGAAGGGGCTCTGTAACATAGCTAGGGGAGATAGCTAAGTAAATCTACCTACCTTGTGTCTATGGAGTAGAAGACAGGATTTGAGACTGGCTGGTGTCAACTGTCCCCAATCAAGTCATACTTCCAAGATTTTACTTCCTCTTCTCCTCTTCCTCCTCTTCCTCCTCTTCCTCCTCTTCCTCTTAGTTCTCCTCTTACTCCTCCTCCTTTGATGAAACCCCTTCAGCACCTTCAGTCCTTTCTCTAACTCCTTCATTGGGGACCCCGTGACCAGTTCAATAGTTGACTGCAAGCTTCCACCTCTGTATATGTCAGGCTCTGGCAGAGGCTCTCAAGAAACAGATCTCACTTCTTAAAGTTTTCATAGCCTCCCAAAGGTGCTACACTGGGGATAAACTTATAAAGTTTAAGATGCAACTATATGATTTCTTAAAAGCATAAAACTACTGTAGAACCCCTGCATTTCCACATTCACAAATTCAGTGTTGAGAGACAAGGTTCTAGAATGTGATCTATCGATCACTCTATCACAGAAAGTTCTGAATGACAGATGTAGGTGTTGTCTATTCTTCATTTCTCCTGTTTTTATCTTCCAGATATTCTATATGCAATCAGAATAATAATGATTATTGGATGCATTGTGATGAGTTTATAAAGCCATTACTATGGATGAAATGTGATTTTTATTGTAGTAAATCTTAACAAAATATTTGTAAATAGCTATGCAGATGTTCATAGTATTGCCATATTAAATAACATTTCTTTCTTTCTTTCTTTCTTTCTTTCTTTCTTTCTTTCTTTCTTTCTTTCTTTCTTTCTTTCTTTCTTTCTATAACTTGTTCCACAAAATCCAATTTAGGCTACCTATATCTTCTTGGATGCATGGTTTTTATCTGGGCTCAGTTGACTTGTCTGGGGTTGCACTCTTCGAGAAAATTGAACTCCCAAAACCCAGAAGCTATCAACTGCCAATAGCTCCTCACTGAAGGGTGGAAATGTGTGGTCACCTCTTGTCACACGCTACGAGTTGGCTTGGCTTGAGCTTGCACTGGTCATGCATACACTGTCAGAACTGCTATAACTTCATATGCCCTGTTGTGCCTGGAGAACATTGCTTCCTTGTATTTACCCAACAGCTTCTAGCCCCTACAGTTTTCTTTGCTCTGTCTTTTATAATGATCACTGAAGTTTAGGAATAGGCAACGTGATATAGATGTATCCTTTAGGTCTGTGCATTCAGCTATGTCTTAATTCTGTACCCTGGCACCTGTGCTAATCACTGTCTACAACAAAAGCTCCTCTGCCGAGAGTCGAGTGATGTATTACTCTATAGATAAAATGATAAGTCATTATGGGTCAGTTTAATATATATTTTACAGAATAATAGCAGTTGATTGTCTTCTAGGACCTATAACCTGTCTAGCAACACTTTCGAAGCTTGATAATGTTCGGCATGAGTTTAATCTTGTGGAGTGGGACTTAAATCCAATCAGAAAGTAGTTAGTTATACCCATGATATTTGTGTCATTATTACAATAGTTGGCACATTCTGCTGGGGCAATCATTTCCGTAGCTCATGGGGTTCACAGCTGGGTAAGATTAATTACTTTTCTCATCTGATAGTGTTCATAGCACTTTCCAGGACTATGAAAGCCAGTCAGTAGGGAATGGGGATGAAGCTTCGGAGTCAGCACTAGCTTGATATTTCTATGTTCTGTGACCCAAGTAAATGCTACCTTTAGTAATAGACTTACTATCAAGTTCTGGAAGTTAACCAAAAGCACCAGCAAATAGCCTGTGATGTGTACAGCCTATGTTATTTACTTCTTCAAGAATTTCTTCCTTTACCTTGCCCTTCCATCCAACTCCAATTTAACTCTTTCTGTTTAATTAATTCCCTTTATTCTTCTATGTCACTGGATCTCTCCTTTTCTTAAGTGCCTTCCCCATAACTCTTTACTAATTTCTTGACCTCTGTGGTATTCCAAATGAAAGAGAATTATTTTAAAACTCTCTCTCTCTCTCTCTCTCTCTCTCTCTCTGTGTGTGTGTGTGTGTGTGTGTGTGTGTGTGTGTGTGTGTGTGTGTGTATGTGTGTGTGCGCACGCGCGCGCATGCAAGAATATGTCTTCTAAGTCTATATAGTTGTCCTTAGAGGCAAAAGACATTACAGCCCTTTGGAACTGGAGTCACAGTTGGTTGTGAGCTGCCCAGAGTGGGTTTTGCAGCTGGATTTTGGTTACTTTAGAAAAGCAACAAACTTAACCACAGAACTATCTCTCTAGCCCCAAGTACTGTTGTCATTTTAATAGTTAATATTATCATTGTAGTTTACAAAACGTAGTTAAAACATATCTTAAGTAGTTTTATCACTCATGCTTTTCCCCTCAAGTTCTGATTTTTAACCACTAGTTGTAAAATACATTTTATCATAGCATAGATTTCATGAAGAAAAAAATGTTTAGTTCTATTTTGCTATAATTAAAAGCAGTTTGTTTTTTTTTTTTTTTGTGAAAGGCTGTTGAAGAAAGAGATTATATGTATTACCCACTGAATGAAGGTCAATTCGAGGGATTCTTCCTCAAAGTGTAAACTATAGTTAAGCTTCCCAGAAAAAAAAAATTCTTGTATAGTCTCAGTGTTTTTTCAAATAAACATAGCTAATGGAATTACTATCAAGGACAACTACATTTGGAAAGGTCTCAACAATAAACAGAGCTTATAGTTTTTTTCCAAATGGTCTAATGATTTTTGTTCTTATACATCTGAAGAACTTAGTAATATTTTATTGAGGTGTTTAAAATGTTTCAAGAGTTCATGTTGTAAATTATATGAAAATTCCAATAAAAAGCAAATTGTCTTGGAAAGGGTAACTTTAATTTTTCATATGATATTCTGTTGTTTAATCTTTTCTAATAAGTTTGTTGACCCCTGGTGCAAGGATTAAAATATAATAGAAAATGTGAATTAACAAGTTTCAATTATAGAAAAACTGCAATAATGTCTTCTTTTATGGGTTCTCATTTTCATAATTGCAGTATACAAACTTAAATATGCTTAATGCTTGACTCCTATGTCCTTGGAATTAATGGTATGAAGACTATCAAAAAGTTGTATTGGTCTTAAGTATCCATTTATCTTTAGTCAAAAATCTCTATGTTGGCTGGTCATCTCACAACTGTTTGATAGAATTTATAATTGACAAATGAATGTAAAGGAACATGTGTGTGTGTGTGTGTGTGTGTGTGTGTGTGTGTGTATGTGAGTGTGTGTGTTTGTGTCCCAAAGAGTCTTTCTAAAAGGCCAAGGGGAATATTTAATGAGAAAATTTCCATTTTCATGAACAAAATGAATGTAGTAACTATAATGAAATTCATCTTAATATAAACTTGAGAATAAAATCTGTACAATAAAACCATAAGTCAAGAGCATGGATAATCCATGCCATCATGCTACCTCTCTGCTACTTCTCTGTCTTCCCCATGGTTATTGTTAAGTATACAAGTAAACTCCTTTTCTATTTAAATTGCTAATTTTCTACATCTGTGTTACCAGCATTAAAATAAATCTTCCTGACACATGCACTTTCTGTAAAGCTTTGTCTTTTTATATTATAATCATATTTCCCACATGTATGTATATGTATGTATGTATGTATGTATGTATCTCATTAGGTGCCTATAAAACATATATATTACATTATAGCACATGTTTATTTATCTATTATATTTATTATATCATATGCATATATAATATGTACTTATCATAAATATCATATATTTATTCTAAGCACAGGAGTAATTATATAATGACTCAGTATAAGCCAAAGATATTTAGATACTGAAAATATTGATTTTTTTAACGATATATTCTAAGATAAAGACACTAGGAAGCATATCCTTACCCATATGGATATTAATCAGCAAACATCATTCTACCATTTAGACATGGTGCTGTGGTAACTACCCTGGATTTGTCATCCAGATTTTGA